>JAPHAW010000016.1:4875000-5475000 GCA_028749045.1 Cupressus sempervirens | reverse complement strand
TTGTGCAAAGGAGATAACTCTAGCAATTTGAAAATGGAGATTTTTGGTTGTGTGCATTGTAGTTGGCTAACAAGATCATAGTTGGAGATCTTGGAAGTAATTGGTTGCTTAGATGATGAAGCATTGTTAGGGTCATGATCAACTTTTAGGACAACCTTAGATTTCCCCCTAGTAATAGTGTTAAGTGGTTCACTTTGAGAAGATGAAGATTTAGCCACTTGGAGTACCACCTTGGGTCTAGTATCAGTATGGTCTTGAGGAGTGAATTGTGTCCTTAAGACCACGTTTGGCCGTTCATCTTTAGCATCATAATTTGGCCAATTTTCATTGTTGGAGCTTGCCATACATATGTATTCAACAGACTCAAGCATGCCTATAACATTATTAGTGTTAGCATAAGCATAACTAATTTTGGCAACATGATTCTTTTTTATAGCTTTTGAGGTTTCACACTTTTCATATTCTGGCAAGGGTTGTTTAAAAGCTTTTTGGTCAGCATTTTTAATGAGGCCATCTGTGACAACTTTTCCTTCCTCAAAGAGATCTTGAATTATGTCTTTGAGCTTAAAAAAAATTTCAGTGTTATGACCCTTGCTTCGATGATAAATGCAAGTGTGGTCTTCTCTCCACCATGGAGATCTAATAGGTGGATCATAAGGATGAGAGTTATCTAGTAAAGTAACCAATTTTTTTGCAATCAAAGTTTTCAGAACCACCTCATAAGGCTCAACCATAGGTGTGTAAACACATAGTTTCTTAGTAAACTTAGAGCTCTTGTCAAATGTTTGTGGTTTCAAAATTTCTTGTTGTTTCATAGCATAGATGGCACTAGAAAGGTTAAACACAGGTTCCTTGGTCTTAGGAGTGTCTACTACTCCATTTTTGACAAGAGACTTGTTCTTATTCCAAGGTTTTCCTTTGTCTTTACCATTCCCATTGTTACTTTTGTCTTTGTTTATAACAATGTCACCTCTTTTTATAGCAACATCCTCAATGCAACATGCACTCTCCACCATGGTGTTGAAGGATGTGAATAGCTATTTTCTTAGATCAAAGTATAACTCAGGTACAAGCGTATTGACAAAAATGTCAATTTTTTCAGCCTCAGGCACTTGCTGAGGATACTGAGAGTATAAAGATCTCCATCATTGAAGGTACATTCCAAAAGGTTCTCTAAATTTTTGTTTGATGTTGCATAAGTCTATCATAGTCATAGGATGTTGAATGTTGTATGAATATTGTTGGATAAAGTGTTGTGCAAGTTTTTCAAATGTTTTAAGAGGACTCAGTTTTGTAAACCATTCCATATTTTTTCCTCTTAGACTCCTAGGAAATAACCTCATAAGAAAGGTGTCTTCATGCATAAAATACATGCTAAGAGTATAGAAATGTCTCACATGATCGTGAGGATCACCATTTCCATTGTATTTCTCATATTTAGGGACCTCTACATCTTTAGGAAATGGTAGCATGTAAAGACTCCTATCAAATGGAAGAGCACAAATTGATTCAACAAATGATGTCTTAGGTAGCTCTTTTAAAGTTTGCAATTGTGCAAATTGTTTCCTTAGTTCCTGTATTTCTTCCCTTAAGATTCCAGCCATTGTGGGCTCTCATTTTGGAATTATATGCTCAACATCAAAACCTTGAGGGAGTTTCCATCCCCTAGCTACCATGTATCAGAAGTATTGGTCTCCATTTTCCTCTAAAGCTCTAAGCATTAGTTTTTGGGTGAATCCATCTTGTTGAAATTTGATCACATCTTCGCTAGTTACTTCTTCATCACTATCATGATGGGATGGTTTAGGTGGTGAAGGACATGTGCTAGCAACAACTCTAGGATTCCTTGGTGGTGTGTGATTGCCATCATTGTTCTCAAAAGGATTTCAAGGACAAATTCTTTTATATCCTTCATAGTGTGTCTGATTATCAGTGTTGACTTGTTGGTTTTCTCTTTCCATAGCATATATAGCCTCCAAAGTCTTTTGGGTTTCATGTGCTTGTTCTTCTAAGTCACATTTAATTTCATCAGGGTGCACCATAGTGACTATATCACTTGTATCCTTGGGTGCCTCAAAGGGTGTACCAAATGGATTTTCAAAACTATAAAGTGGATTATACCTAATGTTAGCTATTTGTGTTTTGGTAGACTCGATATCTTCCACACAAAGTTGTTTGTGAGGACACTTAGGTGGTGTCTCCAATTGCTTGAAAATGAAAGGGGCATGATTACCATCACCACCTTGATGTCTGGTTGTGATCAGCATGTAAGGATTTGTCTTTTCTTAATAGGATAATAGAAGTATGTTAGATTTGAAGCTATCACAACTAAGATTAGTCACTTGTCAAAGTATATCAGATGGCTTGTCAAACAGCGCCCAAGAATTTACAGCACTGGTGACTTGAGCTGAGCAAGGAAGCAAGAAGCTCAATACCAAATAGCTAGAAGAGAGGTAACCAAATTTGACAAGTGATTCATCAGGGATGTTTTAAGACTTGCATCCGATGGACTAAACTCATCTTTTTGACTTAGGACAACTTCCTAACATATAGATGTATGACTAGGACTTAGGAGATGGAAGTGATGAGACCCTAGATCAAAAAATCAAAACACAGACCCTATTTTGGCATCAAATAGTTCCAAGCAACACTTTCTTAGAGACCAAGCAATAGTAGGATAGCATAAAATGTCATATGATATAGTTTGAAATATAAGGGTGACACTTTTCTTGAAGGTGACAGTTTGCACAAGTTGGTGTGATAGAATGTAGTATACAAAGGTGATATAACTCACAACATCAGGGCGATACAATTTTGGAAAAATTATATTGCGTGATATTTCTTTAGAGACCAGGTGATAAAATGCCAGTTTGTGTATAAAAAAGACCAATTTTGACTCCAAATTTTGTGTTTCAGTCTCAATAATCAGGTGGTTTTTCAAATTAGATAGTGTACATTTCAGTTCATGTCAGTTATCAGCAAGGTTTGCAAATAGTAAGTGTTTTGATATGTCTTCAAATAGTTGATCAAGGGTAACAACAACCTTGTCAACACACACTTTTGATATTAGAACAAACTTCCTACCAATAATACCAAAATGTTTATGTTGCAAGAATGTTAACATGGGTCAACACATCCGAAAATAGTAGCCAAGCAATCTACCTTAAGGTCATGGTTCATTACTCAACAACTTGGCCCACACTTGATGCTCCTTCACCTCACACCAAGTGATTACCCATAAGAGATATTGGCTTTGTCATAGAAGTGCCATAAGCACAACTAAGGGAACACATATGGTGAGTGTAAAATCTTGGGGTGATCTGGGTAGTCCACTGGGATCGATCCTTGCACCAAGAATTTGAGTGGCTAAAAAGGGTAGTTACTAACTTAGGGTGTTTAGATAGGGCTTCCATTCATAGTGTTCCTCTTGCTCCCAATTATGGGACACCTCACCTTGCAATGAGTAACCAATCTCGTGATCACAAGAGTACTTAAGCATTCTTGCCTAGTGATCTCCCTATGGTTGAAATCCCATAAGCGATCACACTAGGTAAGGAAAAACACTATGTCTACCAAGGTTTTGTTTCCTTGATAACATTGAGTTTATAATGGGTTGGAAGAGCTAGGTAATTTTCTTGTTCCCACTTGGGTCATTCCTCTTAGGTTGTTCAAGAGCAGGCCCACTAAAGGATCCTAACTATCACAAAATGGATCTACTCTCAAGAGTCTAGATTTCTAATTCACCACAAGGGTGAAGAGCATACTCTCCTATCTCGATTGTTTCCCCCAATCATGCTAAGAAGTCTCAATTACCCCTTGTTTTTGAAAATCCAAAGACAAGTCTAGATTTTTGATTCACCACAAGGGTGAAGAACATACTCTCCTATTGCCAAAGGACCCCAATTGCAAGTTTTAATGTGCCTATGAAAGATAAACAACTAGCATAAGCCCCACATTAAATAAAAGTAAACAAACAATTTGGGGTTTGTATGCATTGGGCAACCCTACAAACAACCATTAGTAGCCCTTTTGCATTTGAAGCTTTGACATGCATTCTTTTAAGTAATGTTTCAATTTTCAAAATGGAAACCTACAACCACAACCTGTTAGCACCACAAGTTAGCTCTAAAACAAAAGGGAAATTTGTTAAATGAACCTATGTCAAATAGTCATAGACCTCTAAAAACCAAAAAATAGCAAACAACAACTGAAAAACTAACAAAATCACCCAAACAAAGAATAAATTCTAGCTAGGCGACAGTTTATGTTGGAAGACTGTCGCACGATACTTCTCAGAATACACGTGTGACAATTTTCTCTTACATGATATTTATTCTTAAGCCAGGTGATAGAGCTTACTATTCTGGGGCAATAGAGTACATTATAGCCGTGCAACACTTCTTTCAAAAAATTATCACACAAAAGTTATGTGAACTATCGTACAAAATTGGAAAAATGTCGCCTGGAAACTACAACTATACAAAAAAGAAACTTGTGGATAGAATGTAAAAAATGCAAAAATGCAATGAAAAGAAGAGAAAAACTTAAATGTTCTACCCCATGGTGGGCACCAAAAATGTACACTCGAATTGTGTCACACTCTAAACCCTTCTGTCCAAACAATTCCATGAGTTTGAAATTTTCAAATGTCAGCTTAGAGCTCCCTATCCACAGAGTGCAACAAGGTATGTTTCAAGTTTGAAAGCTCTTAGCCGAGCCTTAGAGATATGTTTCTTGCTATTAAACCATGCAATGGGAGGTTCTTTGAGAAAAGAGCAAGAATGCAAGTGTCTACAATGAATTCCTCAAGGATACAAATGCAAATATGAAGACTACACTAGAATGAATATGAAAAGTGCAACTATTCTAAGCATGAATGAGAGTGTTACAAAACCAACTGTTTAGCTATGTGAGATTATTGCAAAAATGAAAGCTAAACTAACATGCAACTATGCTAAGAATTCCATATGATCTTATGCTAGTATGATGGAATGAGAGAATGTAGACAAGAAGTGAGAAGTTCTCCACAAAGTTTTGTCAAAAAACCTATAGCATAACAATATTCGAATGAAGATGAATCCTTTGAGGGGGAAAGCTCTCTCCATTTTAAAGTTGTATGGACGATAGAGATCAAGATGAAGATGGTGGATGATCAATAGTGGAATTTGAAAAGAGGAGTGATCCATGTGCACACACAAGTCAACCAATAGAATATAACTTGACTTGTCATATAAGACAAAAGTCACAATCTTTCAATTGCAAAAATAGAAAAAGGACGTTATGTGTGAACTTTAAGTGGGTTAGAAGAATGGGGTCTTTTGTTTAATTAAAAGGGGACATGTTTTTTTAATCAAATAATGAACTTAGGATAGCATAGTCAAACTATAGGTTATAATCAAATAAATTGATTATTAGCAATTTGGTCTAGGTAAATGATTAAATTAATTTAGCCCAAATATTGAGAAGGGGGCTAATAGTCTAGATGAACATTTTTAGGTTATTACAATTGCAACCTTGGAAACATACAAAAGAGAAATCCTAACACCCAACCCAGTATTAGCTCTTATGCCAACAACCATACTAGCACTAGAGCCACATAAAAACCATACTAGCAACAACACTAGAAAATGGTAAACCATCTCCAAAAACACTAACAATCCCAACATCCAACCCAACCACATTGTTAACATCAATAACACCAAAAAAAGGAGAACCCTAGTTCTTACATTCACACCACCACCCAAACCCTTTACTCCATTGCAAGAAAAAACCTAGTAGAAACCCTAGAAATAGAACCAACACCCAAACCTTTACTAGACCCCACTAAAAAGGCCCTAACACTAGATCCAAAGCTAGAGTCTGTACCAAACCAAAAACTAGCCACAAAAAAGCCTGCAAAAAACTCAATCATAGCCCTAGTAGACCTCATACTAGCATTTATTCTAATACCAAATCTTGAACTAGCCACATAATAGCTTGTAGAAACCCTAATATCCATTAATCCATCAATTGTGCTAGCACCCACTCTAGCAATTATGCTAACATCCTCACTAAAAACTGCATTGGTTCCAAGACTAGCAACAAAACCTGTGCCAGACTCTAAATCAATCATGTTAACCATAGTAGATCTAGAAGACCACACCTTAGCATTTGCACCAGCCCCAAAATTAGATATTTCTTTAATTAACATAAGATTCATTGTCAAATTGAATCTATGTTGTTAATTAAGTGGTGTCTTGAAACCATGTCTTGTGTACTTCTACTATATCATATTTGTTAGGGGCTTAGTCATTTCCTTTGGAGGTACACCTTACTTATATTGTATTAGAGTAGTATCAGAGTTGAATTTTATTTGATTTGATTTATTAGAGCTTAGTTAGATCTTATGGGATATGGTTATTGATTTTGAGGTTGGTCTTGTTGGTGAATTATCAAGAGTGTTGGATCTAATATTTGTTGATCTGACCTTGGTTAATCTTGGAGATCTTGTAAAGACTTGAGATCCTTGATTATAAAGTGGAAGATTGAAGTTTTGGATCATAATTATAGAGGACTTGTCAATTTTTTCTCAAAATCCTATTATAAACCTATTGATTCTTATTGTTGTATAGATCATCAAATTTTGAGCTAGTTGCACCTTGTTAAAAGTCAAAATGCCTTCTACAAAAATGAACCCTAGGAGGTTGACAAATATGTTTGAAGAATTCAAAGCTGAGATGAGAAATGATATGTAAAATGTCTTAAATGGTTTCAGAAGAAACCATGAATCTGAAGAAGAATATGTTGAAGCCAATGCAGGTCTTGAAGTACATAAAGTAGATATCCTCATAGAAGAAGAAGTATTGCTAAAAGCTATGGTACAAATGGGTAAGAGTCATAGAATGGAAGTTTTAAATTAGTTTGGTTCTTTAGATCCTAAGGAATTAATAGATTAGATGAATGAACATGAGGATTATTTTGAGATTGAAAATATTGTAGATCCACATAGAGTTTGGCTAACATAAACTAAGTTGAAAGGTCATGTTGCCTTATGGTAGAAAGAACTACAAAAGGATAAAGAAGATAATGATGAACCTTATATAATATCAGTAGATGAAAAACTATGGTTTATAGATTAAAGGCTAAATTAATTCTTGAAGACTATGAACTTGAATTGTTTAAGAAGTTTCAAAATTTGAGGCATAAATATATGTCTGTAAAGGTTGATACTGAAGAATTTCTCAAAATACAAATCAAATCTGGACATTGTGAATCTTCTAAAGTAAAATTTGTAAGGTATGTTAATAGTTTGTAATTCAATATTTGGGATGAATTGAAAATGTTGAAACTTAGTTTAGTTGAATATGCTTATTAGTATGCATTGAAAGGAAAAGAAAAGTTGGGAAGAAAGAAAGATAACAAAGTTACTAAAGTTGATAAGGGTAAGAAACTTGTTTCTGATAAGAAATTTATTTTTAGAGGTACTTGTTTTAAAAGTAGCAAGGATGGACACCAAGCTTTTAAATATCCTAATGTGAAAGTTGAAAAATAAAACTTGTTAGTATAGGATGAATAGAAGGTGGAATCTTCTGATGATGATTTGGCTTCACCAAAAGTTAGAGAATCTCTTTTGATGAGGAGAATCATGTTGGCAAGGCATGAAGATGAACCAATGCAAAGAAGGAACTTCTTCTGAAATATTTGTAAGTCTATAGGTAAATGTTATAAAGTTATTATGGGTGGAGGTAGTATTCATAGTCTTGTTTCTAAAGAGATGATTAGTAAATTTGGTTTGCAAAGATTGAAATATCCTACTATTAGAAATGAGAAATACTGGGGGGGAGGGGGTGAATCAGTATTCCATAAACCATTACCCAACTATGGATATTATTAACAATCTTATAACTTGTATTTAAAAAATTATTAGTTAATATAAATAGTAAAAAAAATCATAAAGCAATGCAACACATAACACTTTTATTTGTTAACTAGGAAAACCCTAGCAAAGGGAAACCTTGATGGGGATGTTACCCACAAAATGATCCACTAATCAAAAGTATCTTGTGAAAGATATTGACCCTATTAGGTTTCTATTACATTCATATAGTGTCTTGATCCTTTTTAGAAGACTAGGCCTTGTTAAAAGCCTCAACCCTATTAGGAGTTAGTATTACAAGTACAAAATATATGAAAGATGAATCCACTGCCCAAACATGCAATATACAATGATATTTTGCATAGAAAAGTAATACATACAAAAATCTCTTTCTCAATCTTGATATCTTCAATATCTAATATGATATTTATAGCTCTTTGTACTAACTTCACATAAAATATGTCTTATTTCTCTGATCATGACATTCACATCATAAAATAATAGTATAGTTATCACAATGACCCTATTTTAACTTCACATTTCCAAAATGTTCTTTATTCTGTAATTTTTTGTCCTATCAACCTTCATGCTTTCACAGATTTCTTAAAATAAAAAAGTAATTGTTTAACTTAGGTTCAACATCTAGGATGTTGTCCCTAATTATTGAAATGATTATTTTGGTAAATAAAATGATTGCTTAACTCAAATTAACCAATTTGTAAAATTTATCTTGTTTTGTCTATTAAGTATTGAAACTAAAATAGCAATAACTTTATTTTTACTAGTCCAAATGACTTGTGTACATATGTATGGAACCTTGACACTCTTTACTAGCTCCATGTAAGTGCACACATGCCAAAAATGTCTCTCTGAAGCTTGCCAATCAAAATTGTGCCTCTATTGACTGATAATCTTCATGATACTTGAACAATTTTCTAATTCCTTTAACCAAAACTACAGCTTAATAGTTTTCTCACTTAATGCTAAGTATATGTTTCCATAAATGACAACCTCATACTATCTACCCAAGACAAATCACCAACAATCTCCACATTTGGCATTGATGAAAATATATGGGAAAATTGGCTAACTCTTAAAAATTAAAATCTCAAAATTTTTGAATCTTCACATAGCCTTTTCAAAATTTCAAAATGTGGGTCATTTTCTATTATACCATCTTTAAATCCTTATGTCTCCTAATTAAAATAATTATATTACTTCCCCTTTTACTATACTCTATATTAAATCTCCCTTTACAAATTGCATATAAAATTTTCCTTATACTATCTCTCCCCCTTTAAGATCAATGAAAAAGGTGATCAAAAACTATGTACAAAGAAAAAAATTATTGTTACTTTCATTTTTCATGTTGATGAACTATTTAACAATGCAATACAATCAAAAAATGTATTCTTCAAGTTGGTTAGTCCATTAGTCTATGCTTCTTTCACTGAATTTGAAACTGTGAGAAGTGCACATAACCCATAAGATATTAACTCAATTGCTTGAAAGTCTAAATAGCTAAAGTGTTCATATGATGTCATTTCTTTTTAAAAATATTCAAGTTGTCTTTGAACTACATCTATCTCCAAAGATAGATATTCTCACAATAAAGAAACCTATGTAATGTATGGTCTCTATTGCTCTTCATTACCCTCCTCCCGTCACAGATTTTGTTGATCTTTTGTTCCAAGTGAATTACTTGAACATGTGTCCTCTTCAGCTCATGGTCACTTTCTTCATTGTATTTTCTTTTTTCTTAATTTGTATAGTAAAGTTATTCATTTTCTAGTACATATTTCCCATAAATTTCCTTTCCTTCATGTACACAACCTCACAACTCCTCAATGCATATGTCAAGATTAGATAAGTCATCTTTAATACTCTGACATACATTTGTAAATATATTAGCATCATGCTTTACTTGTGATTTTTCTATTGTGACCTCAGTCATGATCTTGTAATGACTACCAAACTCCTCTAATACTTTCACTTCCTTTTCTGAATGCCACTTTCATAAAATTGAATGTACAGTAATCTTTCCTTTTTCTTTGTCATTTTCTCAAGAATCTCTTGAGTTCCATTTATACCTTTTCCTTTGTCAATTATTCTAACTAGTTGTCAACACTTATAACTATTTGTGCATTTTCATCTTACGGTCTTCCACTAATTCTATTTGAGTAGATTTCATTATGACCACCATCAAGGTATCTATTGGTGACTTTGAAGAACTTGATGCTTCTCTAATCACATCTTTGATAAGGGTAACCAATTGACTGTCATCCTCAAGCCAATAAATAATTGTTTTTACATTTTTTTAATGGTTGAACTGGGGTACACACAGATCTATTTCTTGAGCAATTAATTTCCAATCAACCTGTAGTCTTTGATCAATTCTCTTTATTTCATCTACTAATATAGCCAAATCCTCATTCTTCTTTTCATCTTCTCCTTCCTTCTTTTCTACTTTGTCTTCCTTTCCCTTTTCTTTCTCTTTCTTTTCATCTTCCCCTTTTGTCTCTTATTCTTTTCTTTTTTCTTCATATCATCCTTCTCATTCTTAGAACTAGTATACCCTACCAAATTTTCAACACTAGAACCATAATATTTAAAAGTATCTTCTTTTTTATCAACAATAATGTTAGTACTATCAATTCTCATTGTATCTTTTCCAACATAATATAAGGTTCTTCTACCTATGTCTTCTATGTGTCCTCTGTTATTGTTGCTATTGTATGAGTATGAGCTAATGACTCTATTTTTTCCCCTAGCATTGTGCTTTCTTCCTCTTCTCTAGGTTGAGTAGAAGACATTATTTTGTCTTATGATTTCTTTTTCACTTCAATGTCCTTAACATCTATCATTACCTTCATAACTCCTTCCTCTATCTATTTATTTATCTCTACATAATTGTTTCCCATGATCAAGATTTTTCTTGTCTTGTTCCTCATCAATGACCCTATATTCTTCATCATTCTCTAAAAATGTTCCTCATTTACAATTTTACAAAGGTTTCTTATCACTCTTTCTCTTATGGCTTTATCTTCTTCTGCTACTCTTTTCTCCTTGTTCACTAACCTTTTGTATAGATATTTAGGTATCTATATTTTAATATCTGTGAACTTCTTATTAAACAAGATCATGTCTAATAAGTGCATTCTCTAGCTGAAATTTATCAAAGTTTTCATATAAATAATAATACTTTTTCAACTGTACAAAGTTTCCATCATCAATAATCATGAAATTTAACTTTTCAATATTTGGCTTCCACTTATTTCTTCCTTCAAATTTGTCTATCACTTTCTACATTTTTCATGGTCTAGTAGTCATTTCCTTCATTTTATTGGGTCTAGGTACCTCTGCTAGTTCTTCTTTAACATTTGCCAACCTCATAGATCTATGCCTTTAGATATAGGTGTTTTAACTTCTACAATATTGACTTTTTCTTCTTCTCTGTTGAGCTAAATTGGTGGAGGTGGAACAACTATGGTTGCACTAGTGCAACTCTTGCATATGGTGTTGAAGATAATTTTTCTAATGGTTCAACAACTATGACTCCCATAGAAAGTGGTGTTGAATCAAGTGGTGTAGGGATTTTTTTTTTCAATGGTGGCACAAATATAATGTTTTCCTATCTAGTTTATTTCATTCTGGATATGGTATGCCTTACTATTAAAAACTCATGTGGGGTCATCTATGTTTCCTCCTTGATTTTCTTCATTGTGCTATCAACTTTTCTCTTAACAGACTTCTCAAGATTATCTTGATAAGTAAGTTTCATCTTCTTTTCATAGGTTCCAATTTGTCAAACTCGACATCTAATTCCAACTTTAGAATTTCTTGAGCATACCTTTCAATTTCTTCAGTTATCCCATAGCCAAGAGGGTCAACATATAGCATTATGGATTTAACTGCCTCAATGTATGTAAAGTCTATATCAACCATGAAATATATCTCATCCTTATACCTACTCACAACTATGGGTGGAACTCTAAATCTTCCCTTCATTTTAGTCTGAAATGTTCTTACAATAAGTTTGGCACTACTCTCAATTTTATCAGTTGGATGCCTTTTGTATAGATATGTGATTGTGTCCATGGTACAATTATCACTGTTGTTCAACTCATAAAGTGGCATGAAAGAGAACCTTCTCAAAAAGTTAAGAATTATGTGAATAATCAAGGATTTAAGCCTAAACTATCCATTCCTTACTTTCTTTATCCTTTCTAGAATATTTGTTAACTAGATTCTCAAAATCTTATACAAGTTAACCTTGGTTTTCTCAACACATAGTCTATATGCTTCTTGAACAAATCCAACTCCTATGTCATCATCTCTAGTTGTCATAATTTTTCTAACAAACCTTACATTATCTAGTTTGTTTTTTCTTAGGATTATACCCCTACCATTATATGATGATTTGGTGTTCTAAAATATAGTCTTCCTCACATTTTTCTCTTTTAGTGGAATAGAATGTTCATTTCTTAAACCAATAACTTCAAGTATTAGGTTTGCTAAGATTTCAACCACATTATCTCCCGTCCAAAACTTTCCATCATGAATTCTACTAAGGATTATTTTGTCCAGTCTTCTTTGTCAAATTCATAGTAGAACATGTACTTCACAACATCATTTTGACATAGTTGTTCATAACCTACCTTGAATGACATGTCTTGATTGTAAATTTTGTCAAATTTACCAAAAATATTTCCTTCACCTACTATTCCAAACTTTCATTATGTGTAACTACCAATATCCTCCAAATATAATACTTTGTCTAAGGTTTGTGAAAATGTAGTTATGGGCTCATCTTCTAAAGGTAGAATTGGGTTTAACTCAATCTTATGTCTAGGGGCATCCTCACCATTATGAATCATATATCCTTCCATTTTAACTAATAAAATACTCAACACAACTTGATAAATTAATCACACGATATCATAAGTACCTTTGAAATTGTAGAATTAGGGCTTTTTGACTTCAATCTCAAATTCACTTAAGTTATCTTTAATTGATCTTAAATTTTCCTTTTAGTTTCTCATTAGCTTCTTGCTTGATCAAAATATTAAACAAAGATCCAATTTCATCCCTTAAATATTTTTGAATTAACTTATGCATTAATTGTGCAAGTATGCAAACATCCGAAAGTTATTTTTATTAACTAGCGAACTTCTTTCTCTTCATGCACTCTTGTATGAACTAAAAATCTTATGTGCAATTAACCATAACTTAATTTCATTAATATATACATTCTATTAATTGCAAAAATCTTAATTCTTTCTCTAAGGGTTTAAATAATTTTATGATGCTAATTTCTCTTTATTTATTATAAAATAAGTTTCTCAAATAGATAGGGACTATCTTGATTTCAACTTATTTTTAGGTTTTTCACATATCTTCATTTCTATACAATCTTGTGGACTTGTTGGAGTCTTAGCCTTAACAAATGTCTTGTTGATATTTTCTACATGTTCCTTCACATTTTCTTCATCTATGTTGTTGTTATTCTAATTCCTCCTGACATTGTTCACATTCTTTCTACAGTTTTGGTTTCTTGTATCATTCCTCATGTCTTTTGGGATTCTTACATTATTCATCCTACAAAATATTGTTGTACGTCCCATATTGTTGCAAATCTAACATGTTATTACATTATTTCCATATCTAGGACCTTACTAATTGATATGTAATCTACAATCTCTAGCAATATGTCCAAAGTTATTGCACATAGAACACATTATACCATTTCTTATAACATTGGTTTCTCCAATATGTCTACTTGCTATAGGATTAGTAGCTTGATGTGTATTAATGAATCTAGGTTTTCTACACTCACTAGCTCTATGTCCAAAAGCATAGCAATCATAACAATAACTGGAAATGGGGTTAGTATACCTACCTATACAATCATTTCTGTAACCAAATTTATTGCATGCATAACATCTTCTAGTAAATTATCTTCTTACTTCTTTAGGTGGTTCAACTTGTTTAGGTACATCTTCATATTGGTTTGACTCAATCTTGTTCAAATGCTATTTTTGTCATTCAAGTTGTTGGATCACAAGATCGGGTTCTTTAGTTACTTCAAATCTCTTTGATGATTCTCCTCCAAACAATCCAAGACTGGTCTTATCATAAGAAGGTTTCCATGCCAAAATCTACTCATCAATTTTTTCACTGCTAGAATAAAACCTATCAAGATGTTTCCCGGACTATGTAAGCTATCCTTTCACAATTGCATTTAACTTCCCAAATTTTGCATGTTGTAATTTTCAAGATTCAAGTTCATGTCATATTTGTCATCTTTGATCTTAGATCCACATTCTCATATCTTATATATGATTCAATCTTTGTGTTTTCATCCTTTAGACTCAATTTCAGATTTGTAATCTCAGCTCATGCTTTAGGATATCATTCTCTTTCTTAAGTCTTGAAAGCTCATCACTATCCTTGATATCTCTAGGATATTTCTTGAATTTGATGTATTCCATCTTATATTTCATCTTCACAATGTAGTCTCTCATATTTTCATATTTTTCCTTTAGAGTATCTTGTTCTTCTGTGAGGATCTTCTATAACTAATCCATATCCATAGAGATCTTACTCAAGTTCTTAGGCATTTTCTAAGTAATTATGACCTAATACCAATGGTTAGAAATAGGAAATACTAAGGGGGTTAATTAATATTCCAAAAAAAAAATTCCCAACTATGGATATCATTAATAATCCTATAACGTCTATAAAAAAATTAGCTAATTAATTTTTGAACAATACATATAAACATAAATCAATACAATACATAACACCATCATTTTTTAACTAGAGAAACTGTGGCCAAAGAAAATCACCAATGGGGATGGTACCCACAAAATGATCCACTAGTAAAAATTATCTTGTGATTTATTTATTGACCATGTTAGGAGTCTGCCACATTTGTATAGTGTCTTGGTCCTTGTTAGAAAACTAGTTTTTGTTAGAAGCATGAACCCTAGTAAGAGTTATTATTACAATTACAAAATGTATGCAAGAAAATCCCACTTCCCATAAACATGCAATATATAATGATATTTTTTAAACAAGAGGAATTTTTGGAATTACAAATGGGAAACATATACTTTTGAGATGGGGGATGAATCAGAAGTTCAAACTTTAGCACTTAAACTCTTTTATCATTCTTTAGATGCATGTAATAAACTGAAATGAAATGTAAAGTAAATGCCTCAAATAAGCATACACACATTTGACACCTAATATGATTACCCAAAAACCCTCCAAATGAGAAGATAAAATTGGGGTGGGGATGACACCCACAATTCTTCACTACTATAGCAATAAAGTGTCACCTATTAAGGTTACATAATGTTGACTTTAAAACATGATATGGCCTATGAAAGGCTTGCCCTATTAAAGGCTTACAAGAGACTATTAAGTCCCACCTTGTTAAAAAAACTTAACACCCTATTAGAAGTGTGCCTGATTAAAGGACTTTAGAACATTCACTTGGAAAGTCACCCTGTTAAAATATTTTGCAATGACTGTTAAGTCAATCTTAGTCCAAAGGATTTCACTTTGTTGATATAGTTGTTAGAAAGTAATAGTAGAATGTTTTATATAATGACTTACAACTTTAACTTGTTGGTTTCAAATAACCATTCTATCCTTCTTAATCCTTTCTTATCTAATTTGCCAATGTTGTCTCTTTGATCCTCTATTCTGTAAACTAATTATGCAATTCTCTTACTCTACTAAGTCACCTTGAATGATCACTGATTAATTCACCCCTTTTCTTCCTTCTAATTTTCACTTGCATTCTTCTCCTAATTATGAGGCTTCATCTTCCTTATAATGACTTTGGTGGCTTAGGGTTAGGTATGAATCTACGGCTAAGATTCATTCTTTTTGCCATTTAACCTTTCCAATTTTTTGATTGATTGCATGTGGATTTCATAGGGAACCCAAATAGATTCGTCCTTATCTTTAAAGCTTCAAGATCTATCCATAAACTGGCAAAAAAATGGTTTACATAGTTGTTTTTTCCATCACAAATAACTAGATCTAATATGTCTTACTCAGCACTTGATAAATTGATGCTCGACACATACTGTAGTTCTATTTCTAGCTTGATACCTAAATTGCTCGCCGCCAACTACTTACTGAGCACTTTAATCACTCAATATAGTCTATTTTCTTAGCACTTGAGTGAATCACCACATGAATGACTCAATACTCATTGCAACGTGACATCTATACATATTATACTTGGTGTTTATTACTAGCTCGGCATGAACTTAGTAAATATCTTAAGTGTGTTGAAACTCAATTGTCAAAACCAATCTGAGATCAATAGGAATAGATACAAAACCTCTTTCATAATGCTGATATCTTCTATATATGATATGATCTTTATAGCTCTTTGTACCAACTTCACATTCATTGCATCTTACTACTCTAATTATAGTATTCACATCACAAAATAATATCATAGTTATAATAATACCCACAATTTAACTTCACATTTCCAAAACTATTCTTTATATGGTATTATTTTATAATGTTATATCTTGTTAACCTATATTCTTTCACATGTGTCCCAAAATACAAAATTATACTTTTTCTACTTAGGGTTAACATCTAGGATGTCATCCCTAATTAGTCAAATAATTATTTTGGTAAACAAAATAATTCACTAACTTAATATAACCAATTGCTTAACTTTGTTATGTTTTGTTTGTTTAGTGTTGCAATTAGTAAAATCATAATAACTTTTTTTGTCCTAATCCAAATGACTTGCACACATAGGTACATAATAATAACACTCTATACTACATCCATGTAAGTGTGCATGTGCCAATAATATCTTTGTGAAGATTTCCACTAAAAAATGTGCCTCTTCTGATAGATAATCTTCTTGATACTTAGACAATTTTCTAAGTCCTTCAACCAAAACCGCATCTATATACTTTGCTCACATAATGTTGAGTATATATTTTCATAAATGAAAACCACACACTATCTTGTAATGCCCTGCTAGGGAACCTTGAAGGTTAATTTTTAAATTTTACAAATTTTTGGTGAATAATTTTTCTTTTCTACATCTTTTACTTGCTAAGTTCAATTTGATGTTAAGTGCAAGAGGCCTAACAGGTTCTCTAGTAAAATAAATTTCTAGATTCATTTCCTTATATCATTTAAGTTTTATTAGTCTAAGCATGTCCTATCTCTAAGGCATAATTATATAACAAAGTACACTTGAAAAACAAGGATCTTATTATAAAAGTGGAACACATTTCTTAATAAATACTTAATACTTTCCAAATTTTCCAAAAGAATAACTAGAACATTTTGCATTAATAAACTTCCAAGAGAAGGAGATAAAAAATGTATTTTTATATACCGATAGTTATCATTAAAACCCTTCTTTCATATCCACCCAACCATGTTGCATTATTTTCTTTAAAATACAAAAAGTTCTCTTTTAGGATATCTATTTTGCATCAATTCAAATACATCAAGTACATCATAATTTAGAGACATCTTCAAAACATCATCATAAGAATGTTTATAAATATCTTCATAAGCACCATAAAAATCCAATGTTGGACTACATGAAAGCCTCAAAAAAAAATTCCACCTAATCATGTGAAACCATAGGGGACCACTCCCTTGAGCTAGGAGACAAAATCATGATCCACCTATTGATCTTATGGTCACACTATTTGACAATCAGTTCCAAAATAGTTAGTTATTTGGTTGGTTACATTGTCACCAAGAACCACCAAGTAAACCTTGTAGATAGTTTCAACTAAGCATGGAGTGTTAACTAATCAGAGAAAAAATGAAATTTTATTTGAGCAGAAAAGATGGTAGTGTTGACCAAGTTGTAATAGTAACCAAGTTTTTGTAGTGTCTATTGAGCTCTCCAATGTTTTTTGAGTCATCAATGTTAACCAAATTCACACCTACTCTTGAGTGATCAATGTGGACCAAGCACTAGTGTCAACTGAGTACCAAAGATTATTGAGTTCATTTTGTTTCTAAATATCAAAATATCACCCAAGTGTTAGCATTGAGTTAACTAGGTGAATATTGTTTAATATGGTATTGTACTTGACTTCAAAAGGTAATTATTTGGATTAGTATAAATAAGAGATACCTTGTGATATCCAAATGAGTATGAAATATGAAGAACATGTGAGTTTGAAGGCTACAAATAGTAGAAGGAAAAATAGAGTCTCATCCATCACATTAAGATGATCTTTCTACATCAAAGGAATCTCATTCAACAAAATGAGTTACAAAGTAGAGATCAGCTATCGGTTCATCCTAATAGGTGTATTAGGAAAATCCTCTAACAAGGTGGACTCAACAGTCTTATATAGAATCTCCTAATAGAGTACATACTTAATTTTATTGTATAAATCCTTTCACAAGGTGGATCTAGTAGTCCTTATTGCTCCTAATAGGGAAGATCATCATAAGTGATCATTTGTAAGCCTTAATAGGCCAACTTTATATTGTAGTACTAAAGCTTGTGGGAATCATCCACACCCCAGTTTTACTTTCTATTTGGAATGTTTTTTTGTTTACCAAACATTGTGTCAATTGTTATGAATTTTTTATTACTTTCAATATTTCATGCATGCAATTAGATCATATCAGTTTATGAAGGATTAATTAGTGAATTGAAGTAAAAGTTTTATTGGTTCCTGATTCACCCCCATCCCCTTTGAGTCACCAAACCTTCTCTACATTTTCAATAATTGGTATCAGAGCATTTGGTTCTCATATCAAAAGTGTAGGAGCTTGAGAAAAGATTAGAGGCAATGGAAGTGTATAGACTAGAGAAAGCTATTGAAAATGAAAATTTGGATCTACAAATGACCATGGATCAATTCAAGAAACTAATGGAGGAACCCTTTAAATCCTTGCAAAGAAGGAAAGAACTAGCAATATAGATAAATAAAAATCCCTACATAGAAGAAAGAATTGAAGACATTTCTCAAGATAGAAATTCATATGAAGCTAATGCAATAATTTAAGACTTACTTGAAAATAATATCACTCTACATGAAGAAGACAAAAAACTAAAAAGAGAACAAGAAATTCAGTTAGTCAGAATGTGTGAAGACATGGAACAAAAGGACATATAAAAATAAGAGAAAATATTGCTAACTAAAAAGATATAAGAAAAGGATAATGAAATTCAACACCTATCTCTTCAACAAGTAGATTTGATAAATTAACTTAATTGTACAAATCAAGAGCTTATTAATTTGACAAAAGATAATGCAATATTGTAGAATGATCTTAGCATAGAAAGGAAAACCAATGAAAGGATGATGAAATCTCAAGAAAGCATGAATCAATTAGACAAGAAAACTCAATTTAGAAACAAAGGAAAAGATGGATTAGGCTATATAGATGAAGGTGAATCATCACAAAAAAAGACCTTAGTAGAACAAAAACATGTAATCATTGTAGAAAGATAGGGCATACATCAAACAAGTGTTGGAGCAATGATAAATCAAAATTGAGTGGAAAATACTATAGTTGCAACAAGAAAGGTTACAAAGCAAGTGAATGCAGATAGAAAATGAAGTTTGAAGGAAAATGTTTCAAATGCAATAAACAAGGGCATTAATCTTCAAAATGCAAAACTAAGAAATGGAACTCAGTAGCACAAATTGTGAAAGCTATCTTTGGTTGGGATTATAACACATGGTACAAATGTCACTTATATGGTGAGAATGGACACATTGGAGAAAATTGCATAAGAAATTACATGATATAGAGAGACCCTACAAAGAGATGTTTTGTAAGAAAAGAATGTGGTAATTTAGAAAAGAACTATATGAACCAAGCTACAGTTGAAGATGAAAAGAAAGTAAAGGCTAACAATATCAAAAGTCAAATGAGGTAGTAATGGGTAAAGAAATCTCCAGATAATGCAAGTCAAATTCATGAGAGTGTTGATACCCAAGTTAATAAATTGGTTGATTCAACCATTTCAAGCTAACTATTGATGGAGATCATAGGAACTATGATTTAAAGAAACATCTTCTATTAGTTCCACATAGAAAGCAAGAAGATCCAATTCAACATTTCATATGCATTAGGGTCACTGAGATTGAATCAATATCTTAGACCTTACCAAGGAAATTTGTGTTGCTTGTCCTAACCAAGTTGAATACTAAAGGTATCAACTGATCATGTCACATTTATCAAGTTAAATAGGTTGTCACCAAGTATTCTATTGTATAATGCATTTATGGAAACTTAAAGAAAAATTTTGAATAAAAATAAGAATTAAACAATTTCATTCTTCATTGTAAAAACAAGAGCAAATAGATAGAGAAACCTCAAGCCCTTGACAAATTTAGAGAAAATTCGTCAAGGATTACCCTCCCATCACCAAGCATCATGACATCCTCATTTAGTAGCAAGGTTAAGAAGGGATCCTAGATGTAAGTAAGGAATGTTGTGCCTATAGAGTTAAAGTTTAAGCTTTGTCCTATGATTGCAAAGGAATTGGACCTAGTTGGTGCATAATCACTATCTAATTAATATAACACCTTTTTAGTTACGGGATTGCACATCCCTTACTACCAAAGTACTATGCTGATTTTCATTAAATGTCAATCCGGGAGCATTAACTTTAGATGATGTTTGCAAAGTATATGCTCTAGTTTTCACTAAAAGTCATTACTACCTTGAATGCAATAACCATTAAGGAAATCTAGTTTATCCAAAGGAAATACAACTATCAAATACTTGGAAGGAAATTATAATTATTTAGCCATACATCTATGCACCTACTACTGTAGGAACAGTGACTGGTTCTGTTTCTAGTGGCTGTAGGAACAACAGTTCTATCTTAACTTAGAAAGCTGAGTCTAACTCCTACTTACTAAAGTAAACTCCACCTTTTGCATGGGCCTTCATGGAAGAATGAAGGAAATATAAGCTTAGATAAAAGTGTAGAAACTGAGTAAAGGCATGTATTCATCAAATATGCAATATTACAATAACTTGGAAAAATAATAAGATGTCTATCAACTCTATCTATCTACTCACTACTTAACCTCATAGATATAGATGAACTCTTATTTAAAAGGAAGGAAGAACAAAAAACTCCTAAAACTATGACTTTATCATGAAGGAAAGTCAGTTACAACTTTAAGACTACAAACATGCAATTGGAAAGACATTAATTATCCCTTAAATTCCCCACAAATATAGATCATAGTGAATGCTAAATCTGCTCTTTTATCTGTCTTCAAATAGCTTCCAGGAATCTAGGTATTGTGCGTTGCATGTTTAACTAATTTCTTTGATGTTTCCTTCCTTGCTTAGCTACTTTATTAGGTCTCACTTTTTTATTCATTAAAATAGGTCCCTTTTGACTTTGCCACCAAGTCTTCTAGTTGCAACGATATCATAACACTTCTCTTTAATAGCATCAATGTCTTAGCACTATTCCTTTATAGTTTGTTCAATTCCTGCTTAGCTTGTGTCCCTACAATCAATGTTTAATACACACAAGACTTCTTGCAAACATTTATTTTCATTTATTAGTTTATAAAGAAAAGGCATTAATTATTCAACTAACAGTTTTTGCAATCTCTTTAGTTGTAGGAAGATCTACCCATATCAAACATTCATGAAGAAAGATTTTTACCACAAAATGATCCCCTTTTTAGATATAATTTTGATTGTCATTTTTATGCCCTATGTCCATACTTTATACATCAAAAGTTCAAAAACATTTATACTAAAAGATGATAAAGTTCAGTATGTTATAGACAAATGTTCACAAAAAGGGCTAATAAGACTTCTATTTCTTCATGTCATCACTCACTAATTTCATCAAAGGTATTGTTAATTCATGATTTAAAATCTTTATCAATGTTCAATTAAAGAATTAGGAACTCTAGAGCTAAATCAAGCATATCTAGCATTATGTGTGGACAAAAACCTCAAACTTGAGCACAAACACTTGGAAGCAAAGGGTTTAACCCATATTTGGATATGCCAAATAAATTTCAAATCAAGTGGATTAGGTTCATCTTGAGTTGTGTTCATGATATAAAATTGTAGCTTGATAGACCCATCAAGATCACAAAGAAAATAATTCATATGGTTAAAGGATTTCCCATGCTTAATAAAGCCAAGACAACCAAAGCCCTAGGATAGGTTGAGCTAGGAAAGAGGATTCTCATAGAGTGGGATGGCAGAGGAATGAAGCTAAATGGAATCATTGACATGGAAATTAAGTTTGGTATTCATGTGATTGCACATTAGATATATAGTTCCATTCAACCAAATAGTGTTGCATGTGAAGCTGTGGACTTGGTCTTCAAGATAGTCAAGGATAATCTTTCATTTGACCTCACTAACTTGTAGCTAAACTAGTTGAGAAAAAACATGGAAAACATCTTGGAATAAAAGACAAATCCATGTAAGTTTGGTTCACTTTTAATCTTCTTATTCTTTTATGTTAAAATTTGTTTCCTTCCAATGGAAATGTAGTATGGAAGAAGAATGGACCTATTGTGTATCAGATTAATGAATTCATAACTGAAATGGGAGACACATTTAAGGGCATCATGGATGCATATTTTGAGACTTTCAAAGAAAGGATGCAAAGTAGATTTATAATTCCTAAGCAACTAGTGGACAACTTTGAACAAGACATATATTTCCTTGTAGACTATGATAATGTATATATTAAGGTAATCAAACCTAGAGCTGCATGGGTAAGACCTCTTGGCTATGAGGTAAATATTGATGATACTAAGGACATCCTTGAGGCTCTTTTCAATGAACCTATGGACCCCAAAGTACCTTATTTTGGAATCTACGAAGAAGCTAATACTAGGATCTCTCTTGAGATCAAGATTCCTCAAATTCTGAAGAGAGAAAGGAAGAAGATACAAGAGATTAAGAATGATAATGTGAAATATGGCTCCCCTCTTCTACTCATAGAAGGTAAGGGTGATAGTATTGAAGAGGAAGAAGGAGAAGAGGAACATGATGAAGAATAATTAGAGGAACATGAAGAAGAAGAAGAAACAAAAGAAAAACCACCTAAGAATAAGGGAAAACTTGCATCAAGGGGAATTACAAGGTCAACTCCTTTTACCACCAACAAATCCACTAGATCAAGAAAGAAGGTCAAAATTGAAGATGAAGAAGAAGAGAAATAGAAATCAAATATAGATGTGAATCAAAGAAGGTGGAGGTATGTAATATTTTAAGTTTCTTAAATATGAAACTAGAAATAAAGAGGACCATAAAAAAATAGAAGAAGCTTTAGTAGAAAAAATGGAAAAATGGAAATACTCTCCAAGTAAACTAAGAACAAAAGTTCTTGATATCCTACTTAAGGTAGTATCACATCATTGGGATAATGCAGTAATGGTTGCCAAGGATATCTATGATAAAACCTTGAGGAAGCTAATGCCAAACCTCTTAGACAAAGAAGTGAAGGGGACATTGAAAAAGTACGAACAAACATTAACTACTAACTTAAATACATTCTTAACTCTATGAAATGATATTGAATCCATGGTGCAATCCAATAAAAATGAATGGAAAATAATTTATGGGTTGAATGTTTTAAAGGTCACTGAGGAAGTAGTATAAATAGATGATATGAATGAAGATGAAGAGGATAGGGGAGATCAAACAGTTAGTGCGGATGAATGTAAAATTTAGAACATTGAAGATTTAGATCTAGAAAAGATTGTAGCAGAGGTAATGCCATGCCTCCCTCATTCTCTGAGAAAAATATTGATAAAGTAAAGTTCATAGAAGACAAAATCCAAGTCTCAAACCATTGGGTTAAATATGGTTCAACCAAGCACTCAATTGGTTGTTGGATCTGTCTTACCGATTTCAAAGATGAGCATTGTTACCACTACTTCATCTACCAAGCTACAAGCTCCACTCATCTCATAATCAATATAGATTGAGTTATAAAAAGGCATTTTAAGTACTCCTACAATTTTTATTTTTTCTCTAATAACCCATGTTGTTACTATTGCAAGTATTTCCATAGAAAGTGCAATGATAGTTGAAGTCAATCCTCAACCAAACACTAAAGATATGAGAAAAGGTAAGGAAATAATTCCTTCACCTATTCCAAAGGAAAAAAGGAATGAGATATAAGTTTCCATTGATGAAGTTGATCTAGACAAAGACATAGTAATTCCAAAATGGGATCTCTCCAATCTTACTCCTGATCAAATGGACACTCTTGGACAACTTTGGAAGAAAAGATTCAAACAACAAAAGTTGAGAGCAGAGATGAAGAAAAGAAATCAAGTGTTGGAAGAAATCAAAGTTATATTTCTTAATGCACTAAATATTGAATTTGATGATAAGAACTATATTTTGGACCAATTTGTTGACATAGTCCACAAGTTCAATGAAGATTTGAATGGTCAAGAGAAACTACTACAAAGGGAAGAGACAAAATTTGAGAATAAATTTTTGGATAATGTGGCAGAAAATATTGCCATAGATCAAGTGGAACTATCCACTATTCATATTTCTTTTGAAAGCACTTTTAATAATGTCATTTCCTTGTTTGTAAAATTAATCGATACGACAAATTTTACCAAGGAAATCAAAGACAAGCTACCAAAGATTGATACTGATTTGAGGGTAAGTACAAACCAGTTGTCACTTGACCCTAGTACTATCTCAACATATTTTTTCAAGGTTAGGTTTTTGACCAACTTGTAGGCAGATTTACTAAGAGAAGAAGCAAGAATAAGGGCTACACTATCAAAAATTGAAAGTTTAATAATTCCAAACATAAATGTAATGCAAAAACACATTACTCATGTAAAGATATTAATATATGACAATAAATTTTCTATTGCTAATCATATGATGGAGTTATCAACTGAAGTTCATATAGCTTTACATCTTCTAAATTTTTTCAAGAAAATTGGGACAACACCATGTCTTTGATTTTGAAGATGCATAGTAATTTCCTCTCACATTTTGGTAATACCTTGTAAATATACATTTTTTGGCATTTGTGTCAAAAACAAGGGGGAAATTTGGCATGTGAGGAGTCAAAGGGGGAAATGTAGTTATATATAGAATTTATGAAAGAATCTATGTATATAGAAAAGATACAAAAATAATTTTGAAAAATGAAAAATAGAGTCAGTGTCAGCCAAGTATCAACATAGTAGTAAAAACCAAGCTATAGACCCAGGTACATTGATAGGGGGAGTTTTGACTCAACATTTTGAGCAATCATAATTTTTGGTATGATAAGTGTTTTTGTCACTAATGCCAAAGAGGGAGATTTATGACCTTATGGTCAGAATATTAGTCAATCATTTCCAAAACACTTAGTCATTTGGTTGGATACATTGTCACCAAGAACCACTAAACAAACCTTGTAGATAGTGTCAATTAAGCATGGAGTATTAACCAAGCAAAGTAGCCAACTAGTGTTAACTGAGCTAACAGATGGTGGTGTTGACTAAGCTATAATAGTAACTAAGTTGTTGCAATGTCAACTAAGCTCTCTAGTGTTTTTTGATTCATCAATGTTAACTAAGTTAATACCCAGTCACAAGTGAACAATGTCGACCAAGCACCAATATCAAGTGAGTGTCAGAGATTATTGAGTCCACTATGTTTTCAAGTATCAAAATATCACTTGAGTTGACTTTTGAACCCAAGCATTAGTATTAAGTTAACTAGAAGAAGATTTTTTAATATGGTATTGTAGCCAACTTTAGAAGGTAATTATTTGGATTAGTATAAATAAGAGATATCTAGTCATATCCAAATCAGTATGAAATATGAAAAGCATTTGAGTTTGAAGGATACAATTAATATAAGGAAAAGAGAGTCTCTAACATCGCATTAAGGTGTTCTTTCTACATCAAAGAAATCTCATTTAGCAAACTGAGTTGTAGAGCAAAGATCAGCTAGTGGTTCATCCTAGCATGTGCATTAGTCAAATCCTCTAACAAGGTGGACTTAGCATTCTTATGTATAATTTCCTAACTAAGTACATAGTTCATTATATTTTATAAATCCTTTCACAAAGTGGACCTAATAATCCTTATTTCTCCTAATAGGGTAGATCATCAAAAGTGATCATTTATAAGCCTTAATAGGCCAACTTTATATTGTAGTACTAAAGCTTGTGGGTATCATCCCTACACTAGTTTTACTTTCTATTTGGAAGGTTTGTGGGTTACCAAATGTTGTACGAACTGTTATGAATGTTTTATTACTTTTAGTCTTTAATGCATGCAATTAGATCATATTAGTTTATGAAGGATTCCTTGGTAAATTGAAGTTTTTTAAAAAAATTGTTCCTAATTCACCCCTCCCCCCTTAGTCACCTAGCTTCCTCTACATTTCCAACACCACCTAGGCTCTATAGTAGTCAATTAAAATACCTAAAATTGAGTACAAACATTACATAAAGCATAATTCACAAAATGAAATCACATATATAATGGAAAACTAGAGACAAAAGTATGTGTGAGAGGTTTGACCACATCTAGGTGAGTGTTATTGTGTATTCCTATGTGTTAGGATCAACCTTCTAGGGAGCTAGACCATCTTCTAGCACAAAATCTCCCTACCCAAGTACTCCAATGAGGATAAGTATGGCATGTCATAGTACATTTTTGTAATTTTGGGATCAACCTTCAAGGGAGCTAGACCATCCTATGGCACAAAATGTCCCTACTCAAGTACTCAAATATGCACAATATTCAATTATATTTATTAATGTGAATAATCAAACTTCATAACCCATTAATTTTATTAATGTTTCCACTTGATTAAACTAACTCATATGTAGAGCCAATCTACACAAGGCCCTTCTCTCTAACACATAGGATCCTTTGGAAACAATTTTTGGGCCCCAACATCCATCATGGGCCACTCACTTAGGGCATTTATCATACTCACAAATCCAAAACCACAATCATACAATATTCTAGGGAACAACATCCTAGGGTCCCATACCCCTAGTCCAAAACCCTAACTCATACATCAAAGTATATTCACAAGGAACAACCATATAAAATCTAAATAATATAAGAAAAAATGCCTTCCAACAAGTGCCAAAATCCATAAGCCTCTAGTTATCAAAAGTAAAAAAAATTCAAAAACTTAATTAAGGGGTGAAGGTCCACACAATTAAAACACTTATAAAAATATCCAAATATTAAATATTAATATATCAATAGCATAATATCAATTAACAATGTTATTTAAAGCATACATCACTTATTATTAATTAAATATTATTTTAAAATGATGTAATCTTAATTTTACTATCACTAAATATGGTAGAGTTCAATTTACAAAGTTGTGTTAAATATAAGTGGAAAGAAAATAATAAAATGTTTCCAAAAGAGTTCTTACTTATGAGGGACCTCAAGTTACCAATGAAATATGTGACTTACTTCAAAAATTTTCCCCATTGTTATGCATTTGGTTAAACACGAATTGCAAATATTAATTAAAAAATAAAAATCAAACATTACAATTTAATAAATTCTTAAAGCTTAAAGTTTCTAGTATAACAATAGTCTTATTTCATGTATTTTTAACATCAAAATTCTTAAGATATTATTCTAAAACATATTGTAAACTATGTGATAGTTAATTTAAATAATTTGAACATTTGACTCTCTCAAATCCAATGAGAATGAAGAAAGTTACATCATTTTTGGTGCAGGTTATCCAAATGGGTGTTCCCATATTTTACAATTTGGAAACAATTATAGTTGTGGGGACAAATGGATTCATAAGATCATGAAATTATTGGAGATGAAATGTCTATAAATTATCTACAACTTAATTTTTTTCCAAAACATTTAATTTTGATTTTTCGAGCGTCTACCAAGTGGATTTCTAGAAACTATCCTAGGAAGACTGAATTTAGGACAACCCTCAAACCTCTAGATTTATTCCCCAACAAAAAATACTTCAAGGAAACAAATCAACATGAAGCCAAAAAAAAAAAATTATATAATGAATAAATAGTTTTAAAATAAATAAACATCACTCTAAAGAAATTCAACTCACATAAATTCACACACACACACACACACACACACACCATCCTCTCTCTCCTCTTAAAATTATTTTAGGATGAAGGTCCAAATGAAGCCTACTTATTTCTCCTGAGATGAGTTGTAGCGGATCCTTTGTGTATCTTCAAGCTTCGAGGCCTTCTTGAATCCAATACAATCTAAGTATCCTCCTTCCCTTATCTTTCCAAAAATTCTTTTGGTACAAATCTTTTCTAAGGTTTTTGGATATAGTATTTTCCTATATTTTCTTATATTTTGTTTTTCCAAAAAAATCCTCTTTTATAGGGAGGAAATTGTAGTTGTGGATGGTTATGTCCATTAGAACCGATATTTGATAAAGTTTTATTAATTAAATCAAACAATTATTTATTTATTTTTATTTTTATTTTTAGAATATAAAAATTATAAATTAAATATTATGTCACCAAAACTTCCATCCCAAGAAATAAACTTGGCATAGTGCTTAAGGTTCCCCTCTATGCTCCCAAGGTCAAGGGTTCAACTCCCATGATCTTTTGTTGGCACATTTTTACCCACTTATCCTTGAAAGTAACTTATAAGTTATTTTTTACTTTTAAGATTCTCAAAGAGTAAGCTAGATGAATTAGTAAATAGAAGATCTGGAGAGTGAGAAGCCGTAGGTTTGAGTCCCTAAAGTCATTTACTATTTTTAACTATCTTTTATTTATTTTATTTTTTGACAATCACATAATTAAGATAGATATTCAAAACATTATAAGACACATTATTGTAGATTTATTTGGGTATATATGTGTGCACCCATATATACTCAAATAAATATACTCAATCAAGTAATAAAAAAGATAAGATATAATACATACATAACACCATAATTAGAAATAACAAAATATCATCTCATCCAAATATCAAACTTAAGATATTAATCCAAAACTTCCCCAAAATAGGTGGTTGACTCCCTAATTAGGACCTATAGTTTTAGGGTGCAATATGGACCATGGTTTCATCTCCAAATTAAGAAATAATATAGAGGCTTTAGTACCTATTCTTACACACACCTGTATCACCAACCAACCAACATGCATTTTCACAAATAACATTGTAATCCTATAGAATCATATCAACAATAATATAGGGGTTAGATCAATTAGTAGGGTTAATCCATATTTGAAATTATATAGAGTGTATCATAGGAAGTGTATCTCAAAACACATGATGTAAAGTATCATCTAACCTCCTACCATAAGTATAAAGAATAAAATATAGTATCCCATAGCATTCTAAAATCATGTCACTAGGGTGGTATTACATATCTACCCTAGCTAAATGGCCAACACCTACTCCTTATGGTATTAGTTGGGTTTGCGATGGTCATTACATGTAGGTTAGAGAATAATTCATGTTAATTTTTGTATTGGATCTTTCAAGGATGAAGTCTTATGTCATGAAATAGACATCAGTGCTTGTCATGTTTTACTTGGAAAACCTTGGCATTTTGATAGAGGATGTATAAAAGATTTCAAAAAGAATATTGTTTCTTGGTTAACAGTTTGTCTTTCTTGATATTTGGGTTTAGACCTTGACTCTTTGACTTCCCAATGCTTATGGAAAACAAAGAAGTTAACAACATAATGGGTTAGTGTAGTAATCTATCAAAGATCCCTAAATTGAAAGGTATAACTCCCTTATGAATGCAAGATATGAAATGAATTTTTCTTTTAGCTTTTGGGGGTATGCTCTTAACCAGAGAGAAAAAGAGGCAAAAACCAAGTTGTTCAACACTTTAAACAACTTAGGCAATTGAAATGGGGACTAACTCACAACATACAATATATTACAACCTAGATGCAAGGAATGGAAACATGCATAACTACCTATGATAATAGGAATAAAGGAAGAGATGGTGAAATGGGTAATTCTCAAATTACTCAATTAGCTAATGTTTTGACAATACCCAGATTAACTATCTTTCAGCTTCTCCACTCACCAATTCTCAGCTTCCTCATACAACTAACTATACTAAATACACAACATACAATAGAGAGAGAAAATGACATGTTTATGCTGAGTAATGTAAGGCATAAAATCTATTGAATGAAGCAAATGAAACCAAGTCCATTCATATTTATTCAAATTTCAACATTAACACATTCATTCCACACACTATACTGAAAATTAATGAACAAAAAAACTTAAAATGAACTTAGAGTCACACATAGTAGTCCTAGCTAATGGGGTTTTCCCAAAGTAAATTTTGTCGATCTTATTAACTTCATAAAAAGTTACATTTATAAGCCTTCAAAAAATGGTTGGTTACATGGATGATTTCTTCACAAAGCATCTCTACATAGAAAGACTAAGAATAGGACAAGCTTGAACCATTTTCCATTACAAAGACTGACAAAATGCCAAGAATGGTTAAAACTAGGAAAGAGAAGAAGAAGAATGGCAGATGTCTAGAAAAGCATTAGAATCATCATACCTTTTTAGAAGTAATTGATTTTTCTCTATAAGCTTTCATAGCTTTAGTTACTTCGTCTAGCTCTTTCACATGTAGAGTGATGATATTGTCCACTTGGACTATCCAATAGTTATGTATCTCTATTAGTTCATCTATTATGGCCACTCTTGATTGATATATATCTATTTCTCTCCTTATGACTGCATCTACTGCTAAGAGTTCCTAGACCTTTGACACTTGGAAGTTGAGTGGGTCAATGACTTCATTGATCAATTCCAAGAACTATGATTTCATTCTCTAAATGTCCACAAGCTTGCTATTAGTGAACATAAAGGACTATGTGTGCAAGGCCTTCAAATATTAAAATAGCTTTTGAATGACCTTTTTTACTAGGTCATGCACATCCTTGAGCTCATTTATAGATCTTATGGAGCTTTTGATAACAAAATCTAGGGATTGTTTCTAGTGAAACAAAGACTCCTTGCATGTCTTCAAACTCCTATGAGTAATGGCCACATTTGTCTTCATGTCGATTACTTCTTGTAGAAGAACCAATTTCTCTATCAGCTTGTCCACTACCTTTTGTATGGTTTTCTAATGGTTTTATGTCACTTCCCTGAGCTCGTGAGCATCCAATACTAGGCTTCCTAACTTTTTGACCAATGGCGAACCTTGAGCCTTCATATGATCTACCCACGCTTGGCATACCTACCTGAGTTGCCTTTCTGGATACAACTTTAGGAGTAAATTCTTATTCTCCTTTGCATTCAATCAAATTGGCTCAATGAAGTGCTCCCAAGTGCTGACCTTATGTATTCCACTAATTCTCTATTCAAGGCTTTCAATAATTCCTTCTCTTCTCTATGCTCTTCTAGCTTATCCTCAATTTTCTCATTGGTAGACTTCCACATGTTCACCATGGAGTCGTGAACTAGGATGAAAAGATCTACCATTCTCATCTAGAAATCATCCTTTGAGAGCTCACGAAATCTTCCTTCATTTTTGTGGCTTAGAAATGTCAACTAGCATGTGGCTAGTAGTTGAATATATAGCCAGTGCAACAATCATCTTCTGCTTCTTTGTCTTCTTGGATGATTGAGAGGACGTGACTTGTGTGATCAAGTCCTTTGATGGAGTTGTATCCTCATATCTCCTCTTCTTTTGATCAATGGTCTCTCTAAGCCATAACTCTATAGAGATCATATTGATAGAGGATTATAATGTAGTGGGGTTGAATAACTTCCTTGGGATTAATGGAGTTGACTTTCTCTAAGATGCAACAAGGAAGGCAACAACCTTAATTATCAAAAGTGCCAAGGTATCCCCTTTTTGACATACATCTTGTTCTTGGCAATCCATGGGGATATTTTTGCTATCCAGATTGATGACTTGAATAGGGGAAGATGGCTTAGCTGCTAATTTTTCTTATTCTTTCCCATTATCCTTGTCATCCTCCTTCTCCCCAACCTTCCTAATATTCAAAAGAGGGCTAGCTCTATAGGTAGGAGTGAGTGGCATGTTCTTTATTAGAGGTTAGTTTGCACATTGGCCAATGGACTGCAATGGCCCTACAAATGTTGATGTAGTGGCTATAGTGATTGTTGTTGTAGTTGACTAGGTGCTATCAGAGAATACTCCACTCATAGAACCAATGTTCCTAGTCCTTTTCTTCCTTTCTTGGGTCCACGCAACCTATTTGTATGTTCTATTGATTATCCCTTGCATGAGAATGTGCATAGTGTCAATGACTAGATTTGCAAGTAGGGTAGACAAAATTGGGGTTCCTTTGATCTTCTCATAAGATGTGGGGTGCATGTAGGATACATCATGTACAAGGTTAGAAACATCAACAAAATGGTTATATAATTTTATCTCATAAATAGTTAACCATGACCAAAATCTCTCTTGATTTTGGTACTCATTGAGACAACAACACCAAAATTCTTCAATATCTAGAACATGCCTATAGGTATACCCTAGCTCCAAATGATCCCTGAAAAAGTTAACTAAATTGTATTGAAGCCTGAGTACCTCATAATCTAAAAACTTAATTTTTTCTCTCAAATCTCTTCACTAAATTTTGAGCATCTGATCTAGAGGCACATGAATACGAGCCAGCCACTATAGGGAATAGAGTCCTGACTATCTTCTTTACATTAAAACATAGGTTATTCACTTCAAGGATTTTTCAACATATTTTGACTAGGATCGTGTTTTCTTTTGGATATATGGGTAACCTCTTAGGAAATCCATCATAAGCTCCTATTCACAAAATAGGACAAACTCAAAAACTAGATGAATGAGCATCTAAAATGGCTTATGGTTGAAATTTCCTATAGTGAGAATCTAGTTTTAGGGCATCCTTTCAATTCTTAGCATAGCCTCATTGTGAATGCATCATTGACATCTACATACTCCTCTTAGCTTTTTCATAGCTACAAATGTGGGTAAAATTCATAAACTTTCATGTTCTCATCGTAATTTGGGATGCTAGGGAGGCTGGGCCACAAGTAGTGAGTTGCCAATACATAGATTAAATAAGAGGACATCTAAAATTTCTTAAATCCTCTGGTATAATTCAACCATGAGGCAAGCTCATCATAGATAATCTATTCCTAGTCAATCTCCATATTCTCAACACAAATTTCTTGTACTAGGAAGAAATGGTGCTCAATGAACTCCAAAATCTCCTCTTTTCCCTTCAGTGTGAGGAGGAGTGCAAGGATATCCAAAATCTCTCATTATTAATTTGTGCCAAAAATGGTCTTTGGCATTTTTCTCTTTTTTGATCGAGTCTAGAACCATGTCCTTTATATGTCTTCCCATCTGAGAGTCTTCTTCTTCTTGAACATGGACATAGAAGACCCGAAATTGATATCACAATAGTACTCCTTCATGGGAATTCTAAATGTGGACTACATCAATGCCTTGCTGACTAATATGAGAATAAACTGGTCAAGAAACAAAATTTTCTTTGTTTATGGGTTGTATCTTTTAATGCATTCTTGTACAAGCTTAGGTGCATGCACTGCCATGGGAAAACTAGCTACTTCAACCAGCCCACTCTCTTTAAGTTTTTGTTTGATTGGGTGAATGGGTTGAGAGTTAAGTCTTCTATGAAGATTACCCAAATTGTAGAATTTGAAAGATGTGCATGTTAGCTCTTTTAACTCACTCTCTAGGCCAATTAACTTATGATAACTAGTAACTTTTATTTTTGTTCTCTATGATTGCACAGGATGTAGTTATCAACAAATAGTCATTTAACTATACTTGAAGAAACCAATTTCATGCAATTTTGATGAAATAGCTTTAGGAAATAGAATATTGCAAGCACATAAATGAAATTAAGTTCAACCAATGATTATAACGACAAGATTTGCATTTAATTCCATGAACGAAGGCTATTTAAACTTTTCATTCATTTGCATATAGAATACTTATTTTCTAAAAACTCTCTTACTTTACATAAATTAAACTGATATGACAAAGAATCACTTAACAACACAAATTTTTTAGCTTTACAAGAAGTGCCTTATTTTTCTTTAGAATCTGGAACGTAGACATACTTAATAATATTAACACATATGGGAGAGAGAGATACTTTACTTTTCTACAAACCCACTTTCCTTCTATTTGGGATTGCAACACATGAAGTGAGCATTTTGCTAGCTTGTGCACTTCTTTCTTTCACTTTCTGTGTAAGGATTTAACATGGCATCTCCCTTATATTGGGGTTGTATTTCCATCACTAACTTTTTTGGAAGTATCTTTTGAGCATCTCTGATAATATTCATGCTTTAATAGAAAGTTAACTTTCTATTTTCAAGGCCCCTGAAGAAGTATCCCTTTTCATTGCCTTGGGGTAGCAAACTCCTTTCTCAAAAACATTTTTTGAACTAGGGTACAACAACAAAACTTCATTCTTTCACTTTAACTAAATGGCCTCGGAGCTAGATTTTGAGCATACCTTATTGATTATGAGCCCATAAATGGTTCATTCAACATCATGCTCACACTACTTAATCATTGGGACTTTGATTCGGCTCAATTTTATACAAGATTGAAAGAAGAAAAAAACAACTTTTCTTTCATGAGTATGTAGTAGAAACCCATATACATGTGTTCCTTTATAATACTTGATCTTATCTGCATGAATTTGAATGGGATTCACTATGGCTTCTATCCACATCTTTGTAGGCTTTTGGGCATGCCAAAATCATTTTTATAGCCTATTAATCATTGTCATGACTTCATCCTTTAGATGCACACTTCATAGAGTTTTCCCCAAGGGAAAAATAGCTTGAAATCTCAAAATCTATGGGATATGGAATTAATGGGCAAGATAGTAGAGATTGAAATGTGGAACACTTGCTTCTCATTGGGATGACACCAAAACACACCCCAACCATGCCTAGATCACCTAGACCCCGTGCACATAGGAAAAACATGAAACCTACTTATGAAGATTAGGTAAAGGTAATGCAAAGGGAGACCTAGGAAATAAATAAAGTAGAGAACTTAGAAAAGATGAGATGTAAGTGATCTTATAGATACTTAGACATCATATCTTGGGCATACACTCATTTTCATACTAATGACTTGAAGCTTTAAAGGGTAAGACTAAAACTTGGAAATAGTTGGCTTTGGTTTGGGATTTTGGCATTTTAAATGTTTGAGAAGGGACCTAGAATCTCTAGTTTCACATAGCCAAAATAGAAAACTATTGTGGGAAACTAAACTAAGAATGCAACAGATGGGGAAACTAACCTAGGAAAGTAGGGAAACAAAGCAAGGAAAAATGCAAAGAAACCTACCTAGACTAACATTAATTGTAGGGGTTACCTACTTTCAATTGTGAACTTGATACAACTTCATATCCTAGCCATTGTAATAAAATGATAGAATCTCTCTAGAAGGATATAGCAGAATGAAATAATTATTACAATTGGCTTGCATAATCTTGAAAGGTCCCTTCTAAAGGGAGTCAAATTTTTGATACATACGTTTGGGCTCATTTCTTCTATCCCATAATAGGACTAGGTCACCCTTCATGAACTTCATTGTTCTAACCTTCTTATCGAAGAATATCATCACACACTTTTGATGCTCTATAATATGATCAACCATCCTTTTGCATTCTTCTTCCATCTTAGTTAGGTACATAATGAGCTTATCCAATCCATGTTGGAATATTGGATCCTTAATCACTTCATGTAGTCTAAAAATGGATAGCTCTAGTGGGAAAGGAAGACTAGCTTCAACTCTATACACTAGCTCAAATAGGGAAATCTCAATTGCCTTCTTAAGTGTAACTCTGTCTACCCAGAGCAAATCATGCAATTTCTCATGCTAGTTCTTCTCATTCTCAGAAACCAACTTTTTCAAGATATTGATCAAGTTCTTATTACTTAATTCTGCTTGACCATTTCCCTAAGGGAAGTAATCTAATGAATGAATTAGGTGTATACTATTGTCATAGAAGAATTCTATAATTTTTTTAGAAGAAAAATAAGAAGTATTATCCATGACAAGCTTTGTTGGCACTCCAAACCTAATCAAAATGTTCTCCTTGATGAACTCACATATGTACTTAGAATTAGTCTTCTTAGTTGGCTTGGTCTTCACCCATTTGATGAAGTGGTCTATAGTAGTGATGACATAAAAATGACTAGAAAAAGAAGGTAGATTGATTGGTCCAATGAAATCAATTCCCCACTATTCAAAGGGGCCTTCAATTGCAACTAGCTTTAGAGCTAGAGTAGCTAATTGAGGCTCGTTGGAGAATGTCCTACACTTTTTGCACTTGACCACCCACTTATTAGCATCCTTGAACATACATAGTCAGTAATAACATTTCCTCAAAATCTTTTATAATGTAATTGTTGATGAAAAATGATCACCACAGGCTTCATTGTAGAAACTATGAAGAAACCTTTCTTGTTAAGGATTATCCATACATCTCAAGAAGGCTCCATCTATTACACTCTTGTATAATTGGTCATCATATATGACATACTTAGCTGATTTGATTTTGAGGTCTCTTTTTTCCTTGTATTTCATTCCCTTATGGCAATCCTTGTAAGTTAGAAAATAGGCAATGTTTGACAACTAGGGATCTTGGAGACTGACCATTAGTTCCCTTGAAGATTCATCTTCTTGGCTCAAGTCTTGATTTTTTTCAATCATTTTGCACAAATCATTCCCTCACACCAACTTTGTTGGCTTCAGGTCAATATCACACTCTTAAACCTTTTCTATACATGCAACTCTAGTGTTGCAACTTATCTCTTTTTGGGTCAATAAGCATTTGATGGCTAAATTAGGTACAAATACAATAGAATGAGAGTTTAATACATAGAATCTAGAAAATTTGAGTGCTCTTAGTACTACATAGGCCTAATTTTTCATTTGAGATTATCTCAACTCACTCTCTTTAAGGGGAGTACTCATGAAAGCAATTGGCACTTGGATACCTTCATTTTTCTCTTGCATGAGTATTGCAAATAATGTATGGGCTAAGGCATAGCAATATAGTATGAACTCCTTGGTGTAATATAGATGGACCAACATGTGTTCTTTGGCTATGGTATCCTTAATTTGATCAAAAATCTTTCTTCTAGAATCATTCCATTTGAAACTTTCACTTCCTTTCATCATATCTATTATGCATTTCATGATTTCAAAAAAATTAGGAATGAAGTGTCTTAGAAAGATCACCTATCCAAAGAATTATTTGACTCTAGATTTTCTTCCCAAAAAATTCAGCTTTTGGATGAGTCTAACACATTTTGGGTCAATCTTGATGCTTTCCTAGGAGACAATGTGACTCAGTAGTTTTCCTTCTATAACATAAAAGAATAATTTCTTGGGATTGAGTGAAATCCCATGATCCCTAAATATTTTCAACACTTCTCTCCAAGTCTCTTCAATTATTTTCTCTTTTCTTTGAGAAAATTATTAGATCATCCAAGTAGATAGCGATGATTTTATCTTTTAGATGATCAGAGGAATTCATAGCCCTTTGAAAGGTGGCACCAGCATTAATGAGCCCAACAAGCATTGTATTATATGTAAATGTTTCCCAAGAAGTGGAAAATGTAGTCTTGAACTGATCTTCCATGTTTACCTCTATTTGGTTGAAATCTGAGAATCCATCTAGCATGGACATCATTTCAGAGTTGGTCACTATTTGCAGTAGATGATCCATATTGGGCAAGGATTAATTATCCTTTAGAGATGCTTGGTTCAAATTCCTACAATCTACACAAATTCTAATCTACCCACTCTTTTTCTAGACTACGGCAATATTGTCTATCCATGTCAAATGATGTATGGGGTAGATAATTCTTGCTTCCAACATCTTGTGAACTTCCCCAAAGATGGCATCTGAAACCATAGGGTTGTAGTTACACTATTTTTGCCTAAAGGGAGTGGCTTCAAGCTTGAGGGGAATTTTTTGCTTGAATTCACCATTCCTAAAATTTTTAGGTCTTTATATCCCCAAGCAAATATATCTTGGTATTCTGTCAATAATCCTTTTGTTTTTAACCTTTCTTTCTTTGAGAATTTGCTACCAATATTAACTGTCTTCAGTTTATATTTGGTGCCAATATTCATCCCTTCATATTCTTTGGAAGTTCCATCTTTTCTTCCTCTTTTCCCTTAAATAAATTTATCATGCCTATCAAATAATTTCTCAAGGGAGATAAGATGTCTTGGGATCTTGTTACCTTTGAGTTATTCAGCTCTAAGCTCCAACTCTATTTAGGGGAGAAATTTTTACATCTATTTTCTCTCCCTTTAAATTATTATCACTAAAAGGTTTGGATCCTTCCAGGAAGGAATAGATCTTCTTATCATCATTGAAAACTTTCCATGTCTCAACATTGTCAGGAACATTTGGCCTAAACAAGACTTTGACCTTGTATTTATTGTCTATGAAATCCAAATGTGGGAGTAATAGTGAGGAAGATGTGGCTAACAAGTCTTCCCTTGTAATCTTCTCCCTTGAAAAAACTTGAATTGATAAGGCATCCAAGTGCTCAATCTCATCCCAGACCCTATTTCTCTAATTCCTAATCCTAGCATTCTTTATAGTGTATTGAACTCAAACTTGCTTCACTATAAGCTCTACGTCTTCTTGAGCTCTTAAGATCTTGAATCCTCTCTACTTTACATAAGTGATACCTAATAGAAAGGCTTCATACACTATTGCATTGTTGGTGTTTTTGAATTACAACTTGTATGCAAGTTGAGTTACATCTCCATTTGAGGATACAACAAATACACTAGCTCTGGACCTGACAATAGTGCAACTTCCATCAAACTTTCAAGTCCAAAACTTTGGGTCACTAGAAGGCTCTAGGTATTCCTTATAATAGTTGAAGTCAAAGAGCATCATGTAATTTCTAAACTCCATCTCTTGATATAGGATCTATGCCTTAGGGTCATTAGACTTCAAGACCATGAACTTGGCCTTCCCCTCGAGTTCCAACTTGATCTTCTTATTACCCATAGGAATGATGGTGTGAGAGTAATCCATCTTGATTTCCCCTCCTATATCTTTGCAAAAGCTTCTACTTAAAAGCATACTATAGCTGGCCAAAATATCTACTACTAGGATGGTTAGTTTCATTCTCTTTACAGGGTGAGCAGTCATTACTACTTGTGCATCTTTCACTTAACCTATTAGAGGGATGTGTTTTGCATCCATGGAATAGAAATATCCAAAGGTTTTGGTAAGGGTCAAGCCAAGGGCATGAGCTATTGAAAATATAAGATAGGCTATGTTACTAAGAGGGGAGGGGTGAATTAGTAACATATAAAACTTAATCTTAATTCACTAATTAATCCTTCACATGTATTATGATCTAATTGCATGCATGAGAAACTGAAAGCATTAAAACATTCATACACTTTGACACATAATATGGTAACCCAGATTCCTTCCAAATAGAAAGTAAAATCAGGTTGGCGATGATACCCACAAGCTCTATTACTACAATATAAAGTTGTCCTATTAAGGCTTATAATGACCACTTTTGATAATCTACCCTATTAGGATCAATAAGGACTGCTAGGTCCACATTGCAAAAGGACTTACAAACATAGAGTAAAGTATACACTCGGTATAGAGATTTACAAAATACTATTAAGTCTACCTTGTGAAAGGATTTAATTATTCCACCTATTAGAATGAACCAATGGCTAATCTCTAACCTACAACTTTTATTTTCTGAGTGAGACATCTTTGGAGTATAATGGTCACCTTGATGTGATAAATAAATCTTTGTTGCTCCTTATACTACTTGTTGCATTCTTACTTCACACTTCTGCTCTTATAATTATCTTTTCATATTCATGCATTATTCTTATTTCTTTGGATTTGATACAATACATTACATATATACCAATCCAATTTACAATTCATCAAAGTTAGCTACAATATAAGTTTCACCAAAATACACAAAGTTGGCCCAATTGCAAGTACTCAGGTTCTAAAGACAAACTCAGTGAGGTTGTAACACTCAACAACCATTGTCAATGCTCGGCATCATCATGTACTTGGAAAATGTAGAAGCTAAGCTCATACTAATCACTTCCAAGTAGTCTAAACTTGTTATGCACTAGTAACTTGGTGAACACTATGAAACTCAACATATAAACTAAATTACTTGGTTGGCACTGCCTAGCTTGGTCAACACTATCATTGCGATCTTGGTATAAATTGAATCACTTGGTTGACACTATATAGCTTGGTCAACACTAGATTCACATTTTTGAATCTATGAACTCAATAAGCACTAAAAAACTTAATTTGCATTGAGTAACTTGATAAACACTAAGAAACTCAATTTATACTGATAATCACCAACTTGGTAGATACTACTCAATGCAAACTAAATATTGTTTCTAGAACTCGATAGCAATTGTAAAACTCGATATAGCTTAAATTACTTGGTTAACATTATAGACTACAAGATAAGCTCAGTAGCTACTAACCATCTAATTAATTGGGTATCTCACTAATAAAAAAACTTGACTTTAATGTCAACAATATCCCACTTTGGCATTAGTGACAAAAACACTTATCAATCAAAACTGAATACAAAAAAAATTCAAAAACAATCTTTAGTTTCCATCCCATGTCTTCAACTTGGTAACATATTCTATTTTAGAGATGTTTCAAAATTACTTTTGTAAGAGATGTTTATCTAAATATCTTTGCAATATTATGATGCTCCCCCATACATATACTTTAACATACTTTACATATTATATACATCTTCTCCCCCTTTTGTTGCAATATCACATATTCTCCCATTTTAACATAGACATAAATGCCAAAGGTGTATGCTACATAGTTATTCCAAAATATGATAAGAAGTCTGAATGTACCTTTAAAATTAGTGGCATTATCATGTTCCAATTTTCTTGCAATAGCTTGCTTGTATGCAATGTAATCTAAACTTCTACTGATAATTCCATCATATGATCAGTTATGGAGAAGTTGTTATCATGGATGATATTTTTGGCATGTGCAATGTATTTCTACAATGCATCCATGTTCAGAAGAATCATGCCTTGTATATCTACAAGTGCAGCCCTTATTCTAGCTTCTTTCGTTAGTAATTTTCCTTGCATATTAGTCAAAAATATTATCTTTGTGTAATGAGAAAAACTATAGCTCAGGTCAAGTGACAACTAGTGTACACTTTCCTTTAGATATTCACCTATCTTAGAGATTTTATCTTTGATTTCCTACATAAAGATAGATGTATCACATAGTTTTCTGAATAGAGAAGTGACATTGTTGGTAGAGGTTTCTAATGTGCTTACAATAGTAGACAAGTCTACTTGGTATATTGCAATCTTTTGTGCAACTAGCTCCAATACTTTGTTTTCAAATTTCTTCTATGCTCTTTGCAAAAAAATTTCTTTCCCATTCAAATATTCATTGAATTTCTAAACCACTTCTACTAATTAATCCAAAATAGATTGAGAGGTATCAACCTCAATGTTGAGTGCATCTACAATAATGTTCTTTACATCTTCTAGCACTTGATTTTCTCTATTTCTTTCCTCTCTAAGCCTCTATTGCTTAGCTTTCTTCTATAAAATCTCACCTACTATATGCATTTGATCAAGATTTAGAGTAGAGATATCCCAATTCAGGATAACTATATTATCATCAAGATCAATGTCTTCTTCCTTATCTTTTCCTTTGCTAGAAACTTTAGTACTCAATTGAGGCTTGCTCTCAACTGCCTTTGTACTAACTATTTGTATACTTGGAATAGGAACAATGGTGGAAATGGAAGGACTAGCAACAAAAATGGATATTTCATTGATTGAAGAAATACCTTGCTACTAAGTAGCCAAAGTTGATGAAGAAGGAAGCACTAACTGCACGGTAGATGAAGTGTTGATCACTTTAGTCAATGAAGTACTGAGCTTAATAGGTGTAGAGATTGGTTGAGTTCTTGGATTTTCAATGTTTGTCACAACCAACTCAATATTATCTTTCTCTAAGCTTGATGGCTTTAAAGATTTTCTTGAGGAGTGAGGAAGTAAGGCCATAACCACTACTGCAATCTTTTCAAGGTCTAATTCCTCAATGCTCTGAGCCTCATGGAGATTCTCCTTGGTTGCTTCCTATTCTTGCTCCTCATCATCATTGTCTTCTTCTTCCTTGTCATCTTCACCATCATCTTGGACATGATCAAAAAAATCACTCTACTAATGAAGATTAAAGATATTCTTCCAAGTATTAGTGGTAGTCTTCACCACATGTTCAATGTCATTGATCAGTATTAAGTAAGTGTTAAATTTCAAAGTGTTTTTTTCTTTATTATGCTTCATGGACTCTTTTATTTATTTTTCATTAAGACTCAGCATAAGTTTCCTCAAGGTCTTCTCATATATGTCTTTTACAATTTTCTTGGCATGTTCCCATCTTGGCTTGATTCTTTCTGTCAGTTCTTTGGAAATTTTTTGTGCAATTTGATTAGGTGAATATTTTCATTTGCCTAGCTCAGACATAATCATGTCTTTGACTTGCTTCTTCTCTTCTGCATTTTTGGTTTCATATCTTAATGATTTAAAATTTTCCATGCTAGCTCTAGAATCAATCTCTTTCAATTTCTCTTGAAATGTAGGTGGAGGTTGTTTGAAAATCACATCCCCTACTTCTTCACCTAATTTCAATTTCCTTTTAGATGCTCTTCTTGTAAATACTATAGTAGATAACTTGGTAGGTTTGGTTATGATAACCTTACCTTTCTTCTTGATTGGTTCTTCTTCTTCTTATTTTGTTTCATCTACCTCATCTTCTACATCATCTTCAATTACATCATTTCCTTTACCTTTTATCAATAGGAGAGTAGAGCTAGTTTGTCTTAGTTTTACTATCCTTTTCTTTCCTTTGTTGAGAGCATGAGGAAGCTTTATCTCTAGTTCAATTATGCTTTGGCTTCATCGTATGTATCAAACTATGTGGTCTTTGGATCTATAGGTTCATTCAACATTTCCTCAATGATATCCCTAGTGTCATTAATATTAACTTCATAGCCTAGAGGTTTAACCCATACCACTCTAGGTTTGACTAGTTGTATGTACACTTTGTCACAATCTACCATAAAAGAAACATCATCCTTGTAATATTCTAAAAATTTCTTTGCAATTATGAATCTTTTATTCATCTTATCTTTGAATGAATCAAAACAATTGGCCATGATACTGACATAATTTTCAGCCATCTCTGATATATATTCATTGATTTGATATAGTACAAGTACATCATTTCTCCATACAACTATACCTTTTGAAGGGAAAAACTTTTGTACAAAGAAGAATAAATAGATTAAAAGTGAATTGAACTTACACAAGTTATTCTTCAAAGTTTTGATGCTTTCCATGTTTTTGTTGAATTGGTTCAACATCAACTCGAAAAGGTCCAAGGACATGTTGTTCTTCACCACTTTGAAAGTGAGATCAACTGCCTCACATGATACATTGTTAAGATGATTGGAGCTATATATTTTATGTGTTATTACATGAATTCCAAACTTTAGCTCCATTTCTACCACACAACTTAACGCAAGAAAGGGATGAATAACTAGGGCCAAAGGCTCACCCAGCTATCCAAGCCACCCTACAAGAATTAACACAATAGAAGAAAACACAAGGAACAACAACCAAATGAGGAAGAAGAGAGAAATACTTTTATAGATTCATCAAAACATCTTCATACATGCCCAGATATAAGGCCTTCTAGGTTACAACTGAATACAAATACATTCACATTCAAAGATCCAACTACAAATTCACACTTTGAGTTCTACTCTCTAGAATTCCTCTTCCCCAAAAACTTACCAAAATCTAAGCCTAAAAAGTCTATATATACTTTCCAAAATGGCTTACAAATCATTCTAGAACATTACATAAGAGGAAGGTTGACCCAACAATGGTCTGGACACATCCCAAGAAAATATCTTCACATAAATGTCATGATCAAAATAAATCCTCCAAGTCGACTCGTAGAAATCATGTCCAAATACTGACACTCAGCATAAACAAGAAAACTCGGCACATGAAAGGTCACTTGACATACACTAGGTAACTTGGCACATGAAGAGTCACTTGACATACACTGGGTAACTTGGCATGCACTAAGTGCTATAGTAACTTGGCACCAACTAAGTGCTATAGTAACTTGGCACCAACTAAGTGCTATAGTAACTCAGCACCAACGAAGTGCTACAGTAACTCGACACCAACTTACAGAATGAACAAAAATGAGCAAGATAACAAGGCAACCCAAGATGCTCCTACATCACAATTGATTTTCATACCTCTTCCATTCCATTCAGCAAGAGTTTTCTTTTCTAGTTCTACCCTACTTAGGGTTTTGGTGGTCTTTGCCTTGGTCAACATTAGGAGCCCTATGATTCGATGAATCATTTTCTTTGTGATGAGAATAGGTTGCTCCAACCATACTTTCCCATTGTGTACATGGCTAAGGATAAACCTTATCCATTTTATCTAAAATTCTTAGGGCATGTGTGGAATGTGGGTTAAACCCTTGGTTTCCAATTGTTGATGCTCGAGTTTTAATGCACCATTCACACAATAATTTTCCAAAGTTTCATCCATTTCTAGGGTTCCTATTTCTTGAATTGAACAATGAAAATTCAAACAAATATCATTGACTAGTAGTACCTTTGGTGGAATCTATGACTGAGCTCTAGTAGGATTAAGTTTTTGTCAGTCTCAACTTGAAATCTGGTGCTTTCCACTCAAATCCTCAAACCAACATCTTAGATCCTTTCTTGGTTTTTTTGCTAGAGGATGCCATGCTTGGTAGGGTTTATGAAAAACATAGAAAATCTCAACAACAATTTGCATAGATAGCTTAGATATACAGGAATCGTCCTTTGCATGTAGCTTTTGAAAATTCACAATGAAAAATGAATTCAATTTCATCCTTTTTAGAAAATTTCATTTTCTAGTCACCATAAATGTTTGGTATGTTTTCTTTCTTGATGACAGACTATCTTCCACTTAGTTTGAATTAATTTTTTCATAGAGCCATTCATAACTTGGTGTCTAGATAATGACTTAGTTATTCCCAACCTTGCTTGATAGGGTCTTGCAACATGACCCCACTTAATAAGGTCCAAAATTTCCTTAGAAACTCAATGATCCCTTTGCATCTTGAATGCTGATATGGATCTTTCCTTTTTGCTGATAGGTACTGATGTAATATGTTTACTTTAGAATCTTAGTTCTAGTTATCCTTGTGGGAAATCAAGTAGAAATGTTTAAGTCACCCAATTCTTAAGTGACATGTACTTCATTTCTTGGATTTTAATTCTTAGAAGATTTCAAAATCCATTGTTGTCTCATCTTCTTTTCGATGTTATCAGCCTTGGATTTTTTTTCATCTTCAATCCTTCTAGTGTTCATAGATTTCTTGGTGAGATGTCCAATTTATATACAAATGAAACATCTTCTAGTGGTGTCTCTTGTCCTCATGTGATGTTTTACATAGTTTATTCCAATGTGTCCAAATTTTTCACAGTATTGACATCTATACCAAGTGTTGTAGTCCCAACCAAATATAGCTTTTACAATCTATTTTGTTGGGTTCAATATCTTAATTTTGCATTGAGAATATTTTTTCCCATGCTTCTTGCACTTGTGAGATTTGCCTTCAAATTTAGGTTTCTCTTTGCATTCATTAGCTCTATGACCATGCTTATTGCAATTGTAACATTTCCCATTGAATTTAACTTTACCATTATTCCAACATTTTTTTGATGTATGACCTAGCTTACCATAGTGATTGCAAGTAGGTCTTTGATTCTTTTGAGCTCCTTTCTTGGATGATTAACCTTCTTTTGTATATCAAATTCCTACTTTTCCTTTCTTTCTGTATTGGATTTGATCATTTAATTGATTTATGTTTGCTTGAGATTTCATCATCCTCTCATTGGTTTTCTTTTTAGTGTTTAGATCATTCTACAATCTTTCATTTTATGATCTCAGATTCATAATTTCTTCATTTTCATTAGTAAGCCAATCAATAAATTCATCCTATTGAAGGGATAGATGTTGAATTTCATTATTCTTTCTTTCTAATTCTTCTTTTATCTCATTTTTTTTCTTTCATGACTTTGCACAATCTTATTGACTAAATTTCTTGTTCTCTTTTTAGCTTCCTTACTTCTTCTTGAAGTATACCATTCTTTCAAATAGTTCTCTAATTGTTTCATTTGTTTCATTTAAATTAATTTCTAAATGGATATCTTCAATTCTTTCTTTGGTGTAGATTTTTTCATTGATCTGTAATGCAAGATCTTTTCTTCTTTTTAGGGATTGAGAGAGTTGCTCCTTTGCTTTCTTAAGTTTCCCAATAGCAAATTTCAAATCTAGGTTTTCATTATCAATAGCCTTATCAAGTCTAAATACTTTCATTTCCTCTTATCTTTGCTCAAGCTATTAAACTTCTTCTTTGAGAACCACAAAACTCTGATACCAATTGTTGGAAATATAAGATATGTTATGTTACTAAGAGGGGAGGGGTGAATCAGTAACATATAAAACTTAATCTTAATTCATAAATTAATCCTTCATATGTATTATGATCTAATTGCATGCATGAGAAACTAAAAGAATTTAAAACATCCATACACTTTGACACACAATATGGTAACCCAAAAACCTTCCAAATAGAAAGTAAAAGTGAGGTGGGGATGATACCCACAAGCTTTAGTATTGTAGTACAAAGTTGGCCTGTTAAGATTTACAATGATCATTTCTAATGATCTGCCCTATTAGGAGCAATAAGGACTGCTAGGTCCACCTTACAAAAGGATTTACAAACATACAGTGAAGTATGCACTTGGTAAAGAGATTTACAAAATATTGTTAAGTCTACCTTGTGAAAGGATTTAAATGTTCCACCTATCAAGATGAACAAATGGTTGATCTTTGATCTGCTACTTTGATTTTTTGAATGAGATTCTTTTGAAGTATAATGATCACCTTGCTATGATAGATAAATTTTTATTGCTCCTTATACTACTTGTAGCCTTCTTATTTCACACTTCTACTCTTATAATTATCTTTTCATATTCATGCATTATTTTTATTACTTTGGATGTAATACAATACATTACATATATACCAATCTAATTTACAATTCATCAAAGTTAGCTACAATACAAGTTTCACCAAAATACACAAAGTCAACCTAATTGTAGGTACTTGGGTTTTGAAGATAAATTCAATGAGGTTCTGACACTCGGTAACCATTGTTAATGCTCAACATCATCATGCACTTAGTAGATGTAGAAGCTCAACTCATACTGATCACTTCCAAGTAGTCTGAACTCAATCTGCATTGGTGACTTGGTGAACACTACAAAATGTGACATATAAACTGAATCACTTGGTTGACACTACATAGCTTAGTCAACACTATCACTGCAAGTTCATTACAAATTAATTCACTTGGTTGACACTATATAGCTTGATCAACACTAGATTGACATTGCTGAAGCTACAAACTTATTAAACACTAGAAAACTTAGTTTGCACTGAGAAACTTAGTAAACACTAAGAAACTTGGTTTACATTGATAATCACCAACTTGGTAGATACTACTCAGTGTGAACTGAATATTGTTCCTGGAACTCAATAGCAACTATAGAACTAAGTATAGTATGAGTTACTTGGTTGAGATTGTAGACTACAAGATAAGCTCAGTAGTTGTTAACCATCTAATTGTGTGTGTGTGGTGTGTGTGTGTGTGTGACTAATAAAGAAACTTGATGATAATGTCAATACGAGCAACTGAAGAGGGCATGACATTATTAGAAGCTCCAAAATCAATTATGTAATTACTAAGCTTATGGCCATTTACATATAAGGATACATAGAAAGGGTTAGGCTTCTGGCTAGGGGAGGTAACCAAAACTAATGCTTCTTCCTCTTTGAAGAGCATAGGAAAAATAGGCTCTTCATTAGCTAATGGGCCATTATCCAACTAAGGTTGGTCATTACTAATGGTAGAGTTGACATTAGGTTGGGGTTTGGCATTAGCATCACCTTTACAATAGTCTAAAAAAAATTTAATTTAATAGGATGAGTCTTGAGATAATCAAGAGGAGACACCTAGATATGAGCATCTTTAAAATATTGTATTATGTCAAATGAGGATTGAGGCTTACCATTTGGATCAAAGCTTGACTTCTCTTTCCTCTAGGATGAGGAAGTGGATGCTCTAGTTCCAACTAGTGAAGGGCTAATAATTGTGTTCTAGGAACAAATAGAGTTCACTGAGTTCTTCTCTCTCTAACTTCTCATAGCCATAGTCATTTGAATTCTATCTAAGGTGGTGAAGTAGTTGCCTCCAACCTCTGAATGTAATTCATACTCCAAAAAGAATGTTCCAGAGTCATCATAGAGAGGAGAATTATCTTCACTTTTGGAGTACTTGATGGTTAGCTCCTTAGTAGTATTGAGTTGCTTATATTTGTTCATTTCAAGGTAGGAATCACCATCATGATCCACTTGTAGATGAAAAATGTACATATTTTTCTTCTTGGGAGGTGCCTCAATAGCAAGCTTTTGCTGATTAATTACTAATTACAATGGTTTGCATTTGTGTCTCCTTTGAAGAATGTCTTGATATAGCTACTAGAGCAAACAGTTGGGTTTTCCCATTTGTCTCTTCATGGAAATCATTTCATTAGAGAGCTTTTGAAGCATTTCTTTAGAATTGTTAGTTACCCTAGGGATAGAGCTCATAGAGGCTCCACTCTAAATCTCTCTTTTCCATTTCCCAACTGTTATCAGATCATCCTCCAATTTTGTTGCCAAGGTTTGAGCAGCCAAAAAATTAGTCACATGTGCACATTCAATTTGAAATCTTATGTCAAGGAGAATAAAGCTAATGAAGAGCATCTTCTAGTTATCAGTAGTAGGTCTACTTGTATCAGGAATCCTATTGATCAATTTGTTAAATTTCATATTAAAGTCTCTCATAGGAATACTAGGTTCCTTCATTATCTAAGTTAAGTCAAGAGAGTATGCTCATCCTCTATACTCTTATAGCACACTTCAAACTGATTTTTCATGTTGTCCCAAGTCATAATGGACCCTACTAGAAGGTGTTGAAACTAGTCAGTTGCATTATCAATAAAGGTTTCCATAAATATCCTCATTGCTACATCTTCATGTTGATGAAAAATGACACTGCATGTGATGAAGAAAGCCATGATGTGCTCATTAGTAGAGACCTTCGCATCACCATTGAATTTGGGAAAATTCTTTTGAGAAGCTCTAGGGAGGTCATTGTTAGAAACAAGTCTCAAAGGGCCAATAGCATTACCCTCAGGAACAACCATTAAGGTAGAGAGGATTATTGGTATAGCCTAAAAGGTGATAACAGTAGGGGTAACTACTTTGTGAAGAGTCAGGGTGTTGCATAATGATGAGATTTAAGTGTAAAAAATAGGAGGTGAAGATGAATGGCTATGTATCCAAGAAATAAGGTGAGGTGATAGAAAAAGAGCACCACAAATACCTTGATATACTAGATCCTAAGAATGTGATTTGTCTCTTCCTATAGGATCTTCTAATATAGGAGACTTTGCTTTCTATAATTCTTTGAACACAGGGTCAACTTTCCCTTTACCATAAGCACTGCGAGTATATGTAGAATCTAGGGCGAACTGCCTTAGCTCATAATGGGCATGCTTCTCTTAATCTTCTTTCCCATAAGACTCCCTCCAAATATTCAAAATTTTCTTCCTCTCTTTCAAGGGTGAAGCTTACTCTTCTAGATTGGTCAAGGTAATTTTAGCTTTTCCAAGCAAGGGTATTCAACTAATTTATGATATCCTCTTAATTATCTTGGAAACTAAGATTGGGTTGCACTACTAGGATTTGTCCCTCATGAGGAAACACCATTTATTCTTATAAGTTTTTTGTGCATGACTCAACTATTTGAGTGCCATGGAGAGAATCTCTAATTTTATTAGTAAAACCACAAATAGACTTACTTAAATGAACTTAGGATGTATGAGTATCTTCCCTAGCAGAGTCACCAAAAATTGTTGGTTAAAAAGTTGTCTTCCTTGATATTTTAGTTTATACCTTGACTCTTAGACTTCCCAATGGCTTATGGAAAACAAAGAAGTTAACAAAAAAATGGGTCAGCATAGTAATCTATCAAAGACACCTAAATTGAAAGGTACAACTCCCTTATGAATGCAAGATATGCAATGAATTTTTCTTGTGGTTTTGGGTGTATGCTCTTAATAGAGAGTAGAAGAGGAAAAAACCAAGTTCTTCAACACTTTAAACAACCTGGGTAATTGGAAGGTGGACTAACTCAGAGCATGCAATCTATTACAACCTATATGTAAGGAATGGAAACATGCATAACTTGTTAGGATTAACCTCAAACAAAAATAATAGTTACATGCAAATATAACCAATACTAGAAAATAGTAGATTGCATAAAAGAGAACACAAGACACCAAGATTTAACATGGTTCACCCAAACCCTGGGCTACTTCCACCAATGGCAGGTCCAATATTATTATGATCTAGTAATTACAACTTGATTATAATATGTAATCCCTTACAGCTCAATACCACCACAAGAACCAATTTTTGCATCACACATTATGAAAATCCCTAACCCTAAGCCTTTTTATACAAGCTTTTTGCCACTTACAAAATATGGGCTAGAATGATAGAAAAATATTAGTTGATGCCTTTTACAATATAAGGTCATTTTTAGCTTCAAAGGCACTGCCCCTAAAAACCACCACAAGGGAATTTCCCCTCGAAGCACACTTGGGTGTTGCCCCAAGACCCTATAGTGGTGCTGCCTCTTGACCCCATCTTGGGGACACTACCATTGAACCCTCATAGAAATAATCTGTAGGGAAATCATGCCAAATAAACCTCTAAGTCTAATTAGGCTCCATATCACAACAATCTCCCACTTGGAGACTAATCAAACTCCACAACAATAACCTCCCACTTGGAGACTAATCATAGCACTACTAAACCTATAGCTCCCACTAGAATATCAAACCACCCTGGACGTTGTTGTTCTTTTATTCTATTCAGTCAAGAAGACCAACCAAAGCTGAAGAGGAGTTTAGCTTCTCCCTTGTCACTACCTTTGTAAACATATCTATTGGATTCTCATATGTATGTATCTTCACCAACTTTAACTATCCATCATCCAAAACTAACTGAATAAAATGGTACGACAACTATATGTGTTTTGTCTTTGAATGCAAAGCTGAATTCTTTACAAGATGAATGACACTCTAGTTATTTGTGAACAAATAATTATCCATATGTGAGTGTCCCAGTTCTTCCATGAAGAACTGAAGCCATATCATCTCCTTGGCTACCTTTGTAGCAGCAACATACTCTACCTCTGTAGTGGATAAAGTATTAACCTACTATAACCTAGAAACCTAGCTTATTGTTGCCCCACTAATAGTATATAAATAACCTATAGTACTCTGTCTATTATTAATATTCCTTGCCAAATCTAAGTCAACATATCCTTGTAAAGTAGTCATAAAGCCCCCAAAGTGTAAACACTTGCTAGATGCTCCTCTCAAATATTTGAGAATCCATTTAACTATATTCCAATGCTCAATTCTTAGATGACTCATATGTCTACTAACAACTCTCATTGCAAGTGCAATATTTAGCCTAGTACATACCATAGCATACATTAAGCTTCCTGCAGCTAAAGCATAGGGTACCTTAGACATCTTTTCCTCCTCTTCTTGTGTCTTGGGACACATCTCCTTAGTCAACTTCAAATGACCAAGTAAAAGTGTACTAACAACTTTAGCATTCTCCATAGAGAAACGTTGCAACACCTTATCCATATAATCAATCTAAGATAAATTCAATTTTTTATTCTTCATACCTCTACAAATCCTCATACTAAGTATTTGTTTTGCAGCCCCCAAATCCTTCATAGCAAATGCATGTGTTAAGTGGTGTTTTAACCCCTTAATGTGATCTATGTTAGACCCAACTACAAGCATATCATCAACATATAAACATAAAATAATGTAGCTACCATCATCCAACCTCTTAAAATAAACACAATGATATGAATAACACCTGCAATATCCATGCTCATGCATAAATCTATCAAATTTTAGATACCATTGCCAAGGTGCTTGCTTCAAGCCATATAAACTTTTCTTCAATTTGCACACTAATTTCTCCTTTCCTTTGACCTCAAATCCCTGTGGTTGTGCCATATATATATATCTTCATCCAGATCGTCATGAAGGAAGGTTTTTTTAACATCAAGTTGTTCTAAATGCAAATCTTTAGCAGCCACAATACTTAAAACAGTGTGAATAGAAGTCATTTTAATAACAGGAGACAATATCTCATCGAAATCAATTTCTTTTTTTGTATAGATCCTTTTACAACTAACCTGGCTTTAAATTTTTTCTTACCTCCATCCTCTTCTTTTAAACTATAAACCCATTTATTCTATAAAGCCTTTTTACCTATGTAAAACTTGCATAAATCTCATGTCTTATTTTTTAACAAAGAGTTCATTTCTTCTTTCATTATAGACTCCCATTGAATCTTTGTATCCACCTACACAGCTTTATCATAACATTCATGTTCACCAGCATTAGTAAGTAAAATAGAATACAAAGAAGGAGAAAATCTTTTTGGAGGTCTACTTAGCCTTGTTTGACCATCTAACATTCACTGAGGTGTGTGGTATTTTTTGTTGTAGTTGTTGCACATCATGAGGAACTGCTAGAACATCAACTTTTGGAGTATCATCCAACACTACATAATCATTTTCTTTCTTCTCATGTTGCTGCAACAGATCTTTGTACAACACTTTCTCATTGAATATGACATCCATTCTTCTTAAAATTTTATGATTTGCAAAATCCAAAATCCTATAACCAAATTCATTAATGTCATATCGAAAAAATACACATTTATTTGACTTAGCTTCTAGCTTGCCTCTATTTTCAAAGTCTTTATGAGCAAATGCTTTACAACTGAAGGTCTTGAGAAAAGAATAGCTCACCTTCTTACCAGTCTATGGTTCCTTTGGAATACCACATCTCAAATGAGTAAAGGGACCTCTATTAATCAAATATACAATAGTATTGATATCCTCTTCCCACATGTTTAAGAGCAACATTACATGCAACCTCATGCTTCTTGCATGCTCCATTATAGTCCTATTCATGTGTTAAGCTACTCCATTTTCTTGTGGAGCCCTTGGAATAGTTTTTTGCCTACAAATACCATTAGCGGAGCAATAATCTTCAAATTCATGACTACCATTATCAAATTTGAGATATTTCAATTTCTTACCAGTCTCATTTTCAACCAAGCATTTCCACTTCTTACAATTTTGAAATACATCAAATTTTTATCTAAGGAAATAAACCCATACTTTTCTAGTTGCATCATCAATAAATGCAACATAATAATGAGAGCCACCAAGGGAAGATACCTGAGCTATTCCCCATACATTTGTAAGCACAAGCTCTAATATGTCACTTTTATTTTCCTTCCCAGTCTTCACAAAAGTCTCTCTTTTGTTTCCCATACACACAACTTTTGCAGAAATCCATATTGACACATTTCAGGCCTAGTAAAACTTTCTTTGAATGAAGCACTTTTATACATTTCTCACTCATGTGCCCAAATCTTTTGTGCTACAACACTATCTTAGAATCTACAACAACTATTTGTTCTCCCTACTCAACTGCAACAAGTATTCTTGAACATTCATTTTTTTATAAAAAATCAAAGTAGAAGGAACAATATAACCTATAAAAAGATATAAGGTGCCTACTTTCACACCTTTTTCTACTACAAGGGAACCTTTTGAAACCTTACAATTTCTATCATTAAAAGTAACTACACAACCCTCATCACCGAGTTGCCCTACTGAAATTAAATTCTTAATAAATCTTGGAACATGTCTTACCAAATGTAGTAGCCAATAATTCTCATTCTACAACTTGACCTTAACTTTTCTCTTTCCAACAATATGATAGGGTTCATTATCCCCCAAATAAACAATCCCAAAATCCCCTTAGACATAAATAATAAAATAACCTCTATGAGATGTAGCATGAAATGAAACACTAGAATCTAAAAACACATGAATCATCAACACTTCCTAAAGATAGAAGCAAAGCATCCTCTTCAAATTTGTTACTTACCATATTTTCCTCGTTGTTCCCTGTTGTTCTATCTCCTTCATTGTTCTTTTGAGTCCAATAATATTTCTTCTTATGCCATGTTTTACCATATTAACAACAATCTCTCAATCCTCTGGATTGAGACCCCTTTCCCTTTGACTTTCCTCTTGATTTCCCATGATTTCTGAAATTATTTCCTGTCTTAGTTATTCTACCTCTACTTTGTGCATTCAAAGCACTTCCTAATGTAGATCCACCTAAGGATTTCCTACAAGTTTCTTCACTCAAAATAACACCAATCACATCATCAAATTTTATGGTATAAGATCTAGAAACAAAATTACTCACAACCATTACCAAGTCATTCTAGCTTTTAGGCAAAGAACACAAAATAAAGAGAGCCTAAATTTCTTCATCAAAATTAGTACCCATAGAAGATAACTAACTAGTAGCAATGTTAAACTCATTTAAATGATCTGCAATAGATCCACCATCTACCATTTTCATATTAACTAAATGCTCCATGAGAAATACCTTATTTGAAGCAGAGGGCTTTTCATACAATTTTGCTAGGGTTTCCATCAACTCTTCTATCATCTTCACTTTTGTAATGTTAAATGTCATTGATGGTGCCAAGCATAATCAAATGCTTCCAAGTTCCTTTATATCTAAAATCTCCTAGTATTCATCTGACATATTTCTTTGTTTCTTGGATTTTCCTTCTAATAGCTTCCATAAATCCTTCTGATAAATATAGTCCTCCATTTGCATCTTCCATAACTAAAAGTTATGCCCATTAAAGTTCTTCACCCTTAGCTTACCCTCATCTTTCATTGCTTCCACTCAACCATGAGACTACCACTCAACTGTAGACCTTCCTATAGAGGATCACTAAAAAAAAAATGATGCTCTAGCTAAAAAAGAAATGATGACCATCTAGCTCTGATACCACTTATTAGGATTTACCTTAGATAGAAATAATAGTTACATGCATATATAGCCAATACTAGAAAATAGTAGATCACATAAAAGAGAACACAAGACACCAAGATTTAACATGGTTCACACAATCATTGGGCTACATCCACTAATATTAAGTCTAGTACAATTATGATCTAGTGATTACAACTTGATTACAATTTGTAATCCCTTATAGCTCAATACCGTCACAAGAACCAATTTTTGCATCACACATTATGAAAATCCCTAACCCTAAGCCTTTTTATACAAGCTTTTTTCCACTTACAAAATAAGGGATAGAATAATAGAAAAATAGTAGCCAACATTGTTTACAATATAAGGTCATTTTTTGCTTCAGGGGTGCTACCCAAAATCCCCATAGGAATAATCTAGAAGGAAACCATGTAGAATAAACCTCTGAGTCTGATTAGGCTCCACATCACAACATAACCACCTACAATAATAGGAAGAAAGAAAGAGATGGTGAAATGAATAATTCCTAGATTACTCAGTTAGCTATTGTTTTGGAAATACCTACATTGTCTAATTTTTAGCTTCTCCACATTGGTTTCTAGCTTCCTCATGCAACTAACTATACTAAACACACAAACTACAACATACAAGAGAGAGAATAGAAGATATGTTTGTGTTGCGGAAAGTAAGGCATGAAATCTATTGAACGAAGGAAACAAAACCAAGTTCATTCACATTCATTCAATTTTTATCATTAGCACATTCATTCCACACACTATATAGAAAATTAATGAACAAAAAACTTAAAATGAACTTAGAGTCACACATAATAGTCCCAGCTATACGGGTTTTCCCAAAGTAAATTTTGTTGATCTTATTAACTTCATAAAAGGTTATATTTATAGGCCTTCACAAAATGGCTAGTTACATGGATGATTGCTTCGCAGAGCATCTCTAAACAGAAAGACAAAGAATAGAACACGCTTGAATCACTATCTTTAAAAGAGACTAAAAAAATACCAAGAATGGTTAAAATTAGGAAAGAGAATAAGAAGAATGGAAAATGTCTAGAAAAGCATTAGAATCATCATATCTTTTTAGAAGTAATTGATTTGTCTTTGTAAGCTTTCATGGCTTTAGCTACTTTGTCCAGCTCTTTGACATCTAGAATGATGATATTGTTAGCTTGGACCATCCAATAGTCATGCATCTCTGTTAGTTCATCTATTATGGCCACCCTTGACTGAAATTTCTCTATTTTTGTCCTTATAATTGCATTTTCTACTGAGAGTTCCTGGATCTTGGACACTTGGAAGTTGAGTGGGCCAATGACTTCATTGAAAAATGCTCAGAACTTTGATTTCATTCTTTGAATGTCCACAAGCTTCCCATTAGTGAACACAAAGGACTCTATGTGCAAGGTCTTCAAATATTGAAACATCTTTTCAATTACCTTGTGCACTATGTCATGCACATCATTGAGTTCATTTGCACATCTCATGGATCTTTCTATAACAAACTCCAAGGATTGTTTCCAGTGAAACAATGACTCCTTGCATGTCTTTAGACTCTTTTGAGCAATGGCCATATTTGTCTTCATGTCAACTACTTCTTGTAAAAGGGTTGATTTCTCTATCATCTTGTCTGTTGCCTTCTATATGGTTGTTTGATGATTTGAAGCCACTTCCTTGAGCTTGTGAGCATCCAATACTAGGCTTCCCAAGTTTTTGACTAGTGGGGGACCTTAAACCTTCATATGATCTACCCATGCTTGGCCTACCTATCTAAGTTGCCTTTCTTGTTGCAGCTTTAGGAGTAAATTCTTATTATCCTTTACATTTGAGTCAAATTGAATCAATAAAGTGCTTCCAAGTGTGGACCTTATGTGTTCCACAAATTCTCTATTTGAGACTTTCATTATTTTCTTCTCTGCTCTAAGCTCTTTCAGCTTAACCTTGATTTTCTCTTTGGTAAACTTCCACATTTTCACCATAGATTCATAAATTGGGATGCTAGGATCTACTATCCTAATCTGAAAATGATCCTTTGAGAGCTCATAAAATCTTCCTTCTTTTGGTGGTTGATAGTTGTTGAATCCATGGCCAATACAACAATCTTCTTTTTCTTCTTTGTCTTCTTGGATGGTTGAGAGGAGGTGATTTTTGTGATCAATTCCTTTGATGGGGTTGCATCTACATATCTTCTATTCTTCCTATCAATGGTCTCCTCAAGCCATGAGTTAGTAGAGAGCACATTGATAGTGGATTGCAATGCTAGGGTTGAATGGCTTCCTCAAGATTATTGAAGTTTCCTTGCTCTAAAATGCAACAAGGAAGGTTTCTTATGACCTTAGTTATCGAAAGGGCTAAGGTATCCCCTTGCTAAGATACATCTAGTTTGTAGCCATCCATGGGGTTAGTGTCTCCATCCAAATTGATGACTTGAATAGGGGAAGATGGCTTGGCCACTAATTTTTCTTGTTCTTTCCCCTTGTTCTTATCATCCTCCTTCTCCCCAGCCTTCTTGATGTTCAGAAGAGGGCCAACTCCACAGGTAGGAGTGAGTGACACATTCTTTTCTAGAGGTCAGTTTCCACCTTGGCCAATGGACTATAATGGCACTATAGATGTTGATGTAGTGGTTGTAGTGGTTGTCAGTATGGTTGACTTGGCAGCACTAGCAAATACTCCACCAATAGAATTAGTGCTCCCAGTCCTTTTCTTCCTTACATGGGTCCACTACACCCATTTATCTATTCTCTTGATTATCCCCTACATGATAACCTCCATAGTTTCAATGACTAGATTTGTAGGTGGGGTAGACAAAATTGGGGTGCCTTTGATCTTCTTGTAAGATGTGGGGTCAATGTAGGATTCATTATCTGTAAGGTTAGAAACATCAATAAAATTATTATATAATTTTATCTCATCAATGGTTAGTTGTGACCAAAATCTCTCTTGAGTTTGGTACTCATTAAGAAACCCAAACTAGAAGACTTCACTATCTGGAACATGCCTATATACATACCCTAGCTTCAAATTATCCCTGACAAAGTTAACTAAATCATATTGAGGCATGAGTACCTCATAATCTATCAACTTGATTTTTTTCTCAAACCTTTTAATCAAATTCCAAGCATATTATCTAGAGGCACATGAATATGGGCCTACTAATATAGGGAATGGAATCCTAGCTATCTTATTTACATTAGAGCACAAGGTATTCACTTAAAGGATTTGTCAAAATAGTTCGACTAGGACCATCTTGTCTTTTGGATATATGGGTAACCTCTTAGGAAATATATCATAAGCTCCTATTCACAAATAAGAGAAACTTGGAAGTTGGATGAATTAGCATCTGAATTGGCTAATGGCCAAAGTTGCCTCCAACAAGAATCTCCTTTTAGGACATTCGTACAATTCTCAGCATAGCCTCATGGTGAAGGCATCATTGATAGCTACATACTCCTCACAGCTTCTTTGTAGCTACAAAAAATGGGTAAAACTCATAAACTTTGGTTCGCTCATCAAAATTTAGGATAGTATGGAGGTTGGGCCACAAGTGGAGAGTTGTCATTGCATAGATCAGATAAGAGGACATGTAGAATTTCTTGAATTCTCTAGTAGAATTCAACCATGAGGTGAGCTCATCATAGATAATATGTGCCTAGTTGATCTACATATCCTCAACACAAATTTATTTTACTAGAAAGAAATGGTGCTTGATGAACTCCAAAATCTCCTCTTTTCCTTCCAATATGAGGAGTGTCAGGACATCCACAATCTCTCATTCTAGATTTGTGCCAAGAAGGGTCTTTGGTATTTTTCTTTTTTTCGAGTGAGTAGTCTAGAACCATGTCCTCTACATCTCTTCCTTTTTGAGGTTCTTCTTCTCATTGAACATGGACATGGAAGACCTACAATCAACATCATAATACTACTCATTCACGGGAATGTCAAATGTAGACTACATCAGTGCCTTGTTGATTGATATGAGAATAGACTGGTCAAGAAACAAAATCTACTTTTTTTCTAGGTTGTATCTTTTGATGCATTCATGTAGGAGCTCAAGTGCATGCATTGCCATAGGAAAACTAGTTGCTTCAACCTATCCACTCTCTTTAATTTTTTGAGTGATTGGGTGAATGGGTTGAGAGTTAAGTCTTCTATGAAGATCACCCAAATTGTAGAATTTGAAAGACGTGTCTATAATATCTTTTAACTCACTCTCTGGGCCAATTAACATATCCTAACCAACAACTATGATTTTCATTCGCTATGATTGCATAGGATGCGGTTCTCAATAAATAGTCATTTAACTATACTTGAAGAAACCAATTGCATATAATTTTAATGAAATGGCTTTAGGAATTAGAATCTTGGTGCAACATGAACAAAATTAAGTTTAGCCAATGATTATAATGACACAATTTGCATTTAATTCCATGAGTAATGGCTATTTAAACTTTTCATTGATTTGTATATAGAATACTAAGTTATTGAAAGCTCTCTTACTTTACATAAATTAAAGTGATATGACTAAGAATCACTTAACAACAAAAAAATTTTAGCTTTATGGGAAGTTCCTTATTTCACTTTAGAATCCAAAATGTAGACATAATAATATTAACATAGGCGAGAGAGAGAGAGAGAGAGAGAGAGAGAGAGAGAGAGAGAGAGAGAGAGAGAGAGAGAGAGAGAGCTTTTCTACAAACCCATTTTCCTTCTATCATAACAGGGGGAGTAATCCTTTTGCTAGCTCATGCACTTCTTTCTTTCTCTTTTCATGTAATTCTTTTAACACAACATCTCCCTTATATTGGGGTTGCATTTCCATTACTAGATTTTCCAAAAATATCCTTTGAGCATCTCTAAGGAATATTCATACTTTAGAGTAACTTGTCTTTCTTTTTTCAAGGCCCCCAGAGAAGTATCCCTTTTCATTTCTTTGGGGTGGAAAACTCCTTTCTTAGCAACATTTACCAAACTATAGCATAGTGACAACACTTCATTCTTTCACTTTAATCTAATGGCCTCGAAGCTAGATTTTGAGCATGCCTTACTGATTATGAATCCATAAATGGTTCATTTAACATTGTGCTCATAGTATTTGACCATTGGGGCTGACATTTGGCTTAAGTTTATACAAGATTAGAAGTAGAAAAAAATAACTTCACTTCCATGAGTACATAGCAAAAAACCCATATACCCATGTTCCTTCGTAATACTTGATCTTATCTTCATCAATTTGAATGGGATTTATTTAGGCTTCATAGGCCTTTGGGCATGACAAAATCATATTTACAGCCTATTAATTACTCCCATAGCTTCATCCTTCAAATACACACTTGATAGAGTTCACCCTAGGGGAGGGGAAAAATAACTCGAAAGCTTGAAATCCATGGGATATGGAATGATTGGGCAAGATAGCAAAGATTGAAATGCAAAATACTTACTTCTCATTAGGATGACAACTGAACACACCCCAACCATGCCTAGATCACCTAGACCCCATGCACACAAAAAAATAGGAAGCTTGATTAAAAATATTAGGTAAAGGTAAAGCAAAGGGAGACCCAAGAAACAAATCAAGTAGTGCAAACAAAAAAGATGAGAAGTAAGTGACCTAACAGATACCTAGACATTATATCTTGGACACACACTCACTTTCATACCAATGGCTGCAAGCTTTAAAGGGTAAGACTAAAACCTGACAACATTTTTATAGTTATAAAGGATGGTAAGAATTTTTTTTAAATTCCTTTGAAGGATGAAGAAGTTGTCAAAGTAAAGAACATAAGTGTTTTCAAGACTTTTAGTTTGAAGGTAAAATAACTTGTGATTGAGGTTGGTGTTGATAAATCAAAGTTTGACTTGAAGTTACCTGAACTTATGATTAAGAATAGAGGTAAAATATAAAATCCTAATAAAGTGAATGCATTCATTAGGTATGATTCATTTGATCCTGGTAGTTGTAGTAGCAATAACATATTTGAGATTGTTGATGACCTAGTTGGCTGCAACAGTAAGTTTAGATAGACTTCTATGTTGATTGATGAAGAGGATTTTTGGATTAAGAATGAGCATTAGATTTATGTTTTTAATCCTTTTAGATGTTCATAAGTACTTATGGAACATCTCTCTATCACCTTGGGTTACTTATGTAGGAGCATCCCTGGGTTGTTGGAAATCTCGCATAACCCAAAAAAAATATTTGTTGTTTTTTGTTTTACAGTTACATGTTTGATGGTTTGTATTGGAAAACTCTTATTTTTTATTTCCTTATTCTATTATATTGGCTTCAAATTGGGGACATATCATGGATCATTATCCTAAGTGCATATAATCATATGTGACATCTGGTGGAAGTTATGCTTCATTGTCTTGAACATAATTTTCCTATGTTTCTCTTCATGTGATGCCTAATATTTAATTTGGCATGGTTATGTATTTAAGAGTTAGCTTGTGTGCTCTTAAATCTAGGTAGTTGATTAACATGTGGACTTATACCTAAGGCCACGTAAGGTTATTTGGGTTGATTCTATAATGTAATACATGTTTCCTATTAGTGAACTCATAGTTGACATGTGTGTCCTAATGGTTATTTATACAGTGTCCTTGAGTTTTAGAAGGGAGTGACAAGTAGAGTATTAAGAGGAGTTACTCAAGAACAAGGAGATAGATCTTGGAGAAGAAAACTTTGGTCTATAATCTAGAATTGTTATTGGCCATAACTAGGAAGGCCTTATAGCCTGGCATATATTATATTTTACCATGCAAATGGAATGTATGGTGAACATTGGATGCAACTAAACCTCTTTTGTTAATAAATTAGTTTCTTGCAATTATATCTTGTGTACTACTCCTATGTTGTATTTTTTTTGGTTTTGGTCATCTCCTTTATAGGTACATTTTTCTTGTATTACATCACATCCTTGTTCGATGCATTGGAGAAGCTAATGCTACCAAGGTTCTAAAAGAGCTTAGCACTGACTCTATTAGGGGAAATTTTTCTACCCAAACTACTACCTTAAAGATCACCCACACCGCATACTATTGGCCATCAATTTTTGACAATGTGCATTCCCTAGGTCACAAATTTCATGAATGCTAGTTTTACATGGATAACAGAAGAGGTGTGGCAATGCCCCTTTGACCCATCCTAGTCGATGAGATTTTTTATCAATGGGGTCTTGACTTCATAGGGATGATTGACCCAACACCAAGTGTTGGGCACGAGTGAATCCTTATGGATACTAAGTATTTTACAAGGTAGACAAAGGAAACCCCTCTTAAAACTTCCATGAAGATAGAGATTTTTAATTTATTAAAAGATATAGCCATTGGTTGTGTAGTTAAGTATTTACTAATTATACTTTTCTTCAATTCATCTAGGATAATGCATTTTCATATTAGTTGTCACTGAGATACCTAAGAGTTTGCATCCTATTTGAGCACATGGTATATGAGGAATCCACTTGTACATACCTATTTCCTTAGACCTTATTGTTTTTGAGCTCCACCTTTGTGTTCTTATCACATTACCATCCTCTCAATGCTACACATGTTGCACGTACTTTATTTCACAATGGGGGATGATCCACCTTTGGTGGGCATGTGCTTACACCTTACATAGTTGATTACTTCACAATGGAGGATGATCCACCTTTGGTGGGCATGTGTTTACACCTTACATAGTTGATAACTTATCTATGTCATCACTCCTAGTTATTTTAATCACCTAAAAATGGTCATCTAGACTATTAGCTCCCTTCTCAACATTTTGGCTAATTTAATTAATCATTTACCTAGAGAAAATTGCTAATAATCAATTAATTTGATTATAACCTATAGTTTGACCATGCTATCCTATGTTCATTATTTGATTAAAAGAGCATGTCCTCTTTTAATTAAATGAAAGACCGAATTCTTCTAACCCACTTAAAGTGCACATATAAAGTCTTTTTTTCTATTTTACAAATTAAAAGAGAAGGCTTTGTGAATTTTGTCTTGAATGGGAAGTCAACTTATATTCTATTGGTTGACTTGTGTGTGCACATGGATCACTCATCTTTTCAAACTTCATTTTTGATCATCCATCATCTTGACCTTGATCTTTACCATCAGTATGGCTTTAAAAGAGAGAGTTCTCCCCTTGTTAAAGGATCCACACTCTTGAGTATTGTTATGCTATAGGTTTACCGTTTGAATTCTTGAGAGATTTTTGTGGAGAAGTTCTATTTCTTGTCTAAATTCTCTCATCCATGGAATTTTAGCATAGTTGCATGATAGTTTAGTTTCCTTCACTGTAACCTAGCTCGCATAGCATAATAGTTGGATTGCAACACTCTCATCATTTCTTAGAATAGCTAAATTTTGCATATTCCTATAGCTCAATCTTCATACTTGCATTGCATCCTTGAGGAATTCCTTGTGGACATTTGCATTCTTGCATCTCATCTTTGGAACCTCCCATTGTATTTTTAGTAGCAAGAAGAATATCTCTAAGGCTCAATTAAGAGCCTTATTATGCTTAAAACATACTCTCTTGCACTCCATAGATAGGTAGCTCTAAACTGACATCCAAGCATTCTAAACTCATGGAATCACCTAGATAGAAGGGTTTAGAGTGTGACACCTTTTGAGTGTACATTTTTGGTGCCCACCATGGGGCATAATGCCTTAGTTTTGATCTTCTTCTTGTTGTATTTCTACATTTTTTTGCATTCTATCAACATTTTTTTTTTTATATAGTTGCACATTTTGGGTGATATTTTTCTAGTATCATGCCACATTTGTGAGTATTGTAGTGCAACACTTTTCATATAAATGTACCACATGCTAATACTAAACTTTATCACACTGGTATTGTAAGTTGTGTCATTTATCGTAGTCAAAAATATCACACTAGAAGATTCTATCACGTGGATATACTAAGAAGTATCGCATGACAAACTTCCAGCAAAAACTATCGCCTGACTTGAATTTACTCACTATTTGTGTGATTTTGTCAATTTTTCAATTGCTACTTGCTAATTATTGGTTTTTATAGGTCTTTATTTGTCTTACAAAGGTTTTATTTCAGATTACATATTGTTTTGAAGCTAATTTTTGGGGCTAACGATTGTGATTACAGGGTGTTACCTTGAAATATTTGCCCAAATTGCAATAAAAAGAATGCATGTCAAAGCTTTAAATTCACAAGGGCTACTAAAAATTGTTTGTAGGGCTTTCCAATACATAAAAACCAAACTTGGTTGCTTTTTTCCTTTTATTCCATGTGCGGCATCTACTAGTTGTTTCATTTTCTAGGCACATAAAACTTGTAATTGAGATCTTTGGGTGATAGGAAAGCATGTTCTTCACCCTTGTAGTGAATCAAAAATCTTGACTCACCTTTGGATTTTGAGAACAAGAGGGTTAATTAGAGCTTCTTAGCATGTTTGGGGGAAGCGATTAAAGTAGGAGAGTATGCTCTTCACCCTTGTAGTGAATCAAAAATCTTGACCCTTAAGAGTGGATCCAATATTGTAAGGAAACTTGGCAATAAAGAATATAACCATTTCCACATAACCCATAATAGATCTAAAATAAATTCGAAATTAAAATCCACATGCAAGAGAATAGACAACATACCCACAAAATGTGACACAAGATATACCCTGGGAAACCCTCATTGAGGGAAAAACCCAGCCTCCAAAAGCATCCATCATCATGTATTATTCAACAAAAATACCATTGCCATACAACCATGGAAGCCTTCATGGCCATAGCCACAACTGAGAAAACTATGTGAACAAGCATGAATCCACACATCCCATGCCATGCTTTCAACCTTCACAAATGCTCCCTTGGCTAACCTGTCAAGCCTTGTCCCGCTCGACTCTTTCCTTTTGTCTTCTCCTTGTCACTCTTTTTTTTCTCTCTCTTTTTTCTCTACAACAACTACCCTTGTGGCTACTTATATAGTAGCAAGTCCCACAAAACCACTAAGTGGTATTACATAAACCATGTGCTAAAACCATGTGCTACCTAACCCACTGACCCCACATTTAATATTGGGCATTTAATTCTTTTCCCCAATATTAAATAATTACATGAAATATTATCACAATGTTACAATACAACTCATCAAGAATATTCCATGGGAATCTTTACATGTTGCACGTCCATCTAGGTACAACATTACATAATAAAATAAAATAATAAAATAAAAATATTATGCAATGTGTGCAACACCCATTATCTCATCAAATATGTGGTCATTAGAATCCTTTAGACAACATGCTCTTGGACAACCTAAAAGGAATGACCCAAGTGGGGACAAGATAATACCTGGTTCTTCCAACCCACTATAAACTCAAGGCTATCAAGGACACAAAACCTTGGTAGATGTCGTGTTTGTCTTTGCTTAGTGTGATTGCTTATGGAATTTCAACCATAATGAGATCACTAGGAAAGAATGCTTAAGATGCTCTTGTGGCCACAAGGTCTATTACCTACCACAAGGTGGGGTGTCTTTTAATTAGGTGCAAGAGGAACATTGGAAGCCCTTTCTAAACACCCTAAGTTAGTAACTATCCTATTTTGTTGATCAACTTCTTGGTGCAAGGATCGATCCTAGAGGATTACCTAAATCATGCCAATATTTTACACTCACCATATGTGTTCTCTTGGTTGTGCTTATGGCACATCCATGATAAATCCAATATCTCTTGTGGGTAACTACTTGGTGTGAGGCGAAGGAGCATCAAGCATGGGCCAAGTTGTTAAGTAATGAACCATGACTCTATGGTAGATTGTTTGGCTATTGTTTTTGAATGTATTGACTAGTATTAACATTCTTGCAAATCAAACATCTTGATAAAATTGGTAGGAAGGTTGTTTTGATATCAAAAATGCTTACTGGCAAGATTGTTTTTACCCTTGTTCAATTGTTTGAGACATGTTAAAAACCCCTACTATTTTCAAACCTTGTTGTTAATTAACATGGACTAAAATTTCACACTGATAGATTTGAGAATTACCCAATTTTTAAACTAAAACATAAATTTTTTGAGTCAAAAACTTGTCATTTTTCACACAAAATTGGGACTCTAGCACACATAGTTTGGAGAAATATCGCATGACATTTGTTTCTAAAAATTATATCATCCTATTATTATCAAGTCTATCATCCTACTATACAAAAGTTTGTCATCCCACCTTGTGAGAACTGTCACCCAAGAGAAAAGTATCACCCTATAATTGAGAGCTATATCGCATAATATATTTTGTTGTCCTACTATTTCTTCGGTTTTGAGAAAATATCACCTAAGACTATTTGCTACTAAAATAGTGTCTATGTTTTTCTTTTCTTGATCTAGGGTTTTTTCACTCGAGTCCTTCCTGGTCCTAGCCACACATCTGTATGTTAAGTTTTGTCAAAAGTTTAAAATATGGGATTAGTCTATCAAATGTAAGTCTTGAAACATCATTGATGATCACTTGTCAAAATATGGTTACCATACTATACTAGTTATTCGCTATTGAGCTTCTTTCTCACTTTCTCAACTCGAGTCACTAGTGTTGTAAATTCTTGAACACCTTTGACAAGCCACCTATTTTATCTTGACAAGTAATTTTTCTTCATTGTAAGAGCTTCAAATCTGAAACAGTTATCTCATCCTATTAAGTAAAGACACATCCTTAAATATCAATCACCCAAGTTCGTAACGGTAATCATTTCCCTTTCATTTTCACATAGTAAGAAACTCCACCTAGACATCCTTATGGAAAACCTTGCATGGAAGACCCTAGCCAAGCATAAACAACCAATGTTTAGCACAATCCACTTTACAGCTTCAAAAATCCATTTGGAACACCCTTTGACACACCCACGAGTAAAAACACTTCAAACAACATGCATCTTGATGAGATCAAATGCCACCTAGAAGAGCAAGCATGCAAAAATGAAAGACTTTGAGAAATTATCCACACTAGGGAAAGAGAGGATCAACAAGCTGAAGCTAACAACCATAAACACAATAAGGAAACTAGAAGGGATTATTATCATAATCCTTTTGAACACATTCCTATCGATGGCAATCATGGCAATCACTCACCTCTAAGAACTCCTAGAGTCAATGCAAGGGCATGCCCTTCACCACCTAGACAATCACAACACAAAAGTGATGAGGAGATCACAAGTGAGGATATTGTAAAATTTCAACAAGATTAACTCACTCAAAAACTGATGCTAAAAGCTTTAGATCAAAGTGGGGATCAATATTTTCAGGATATGGCAACCAAAGGATGGAAGCTCCCCCACAATTTTGATGTGAAACAAATAATCCAAAAATGAGAGCCTACTGAGGCTGAAATATTGAGGGAAGAATTGCAAGAACTAAGGAAACAACTTTCACAACTGCAAAGTACCAAAGAGCCACTTAAGATGTCATTTATAGAATCAATTTGTGCTCTTCCATTTAATTGGAGTTTATACGTGCCTCCATTTCCCAAGGATATAGAGGTTCCCAAGTATGACAAGTACGATGGAAATGGTGATCCTCACAATCATGTGAGGCATTTCTATGCTATTAGCATGGATTTCATGCATGAGGACTCCTATCTTATGCATTTGTTTCCTATAAGTCTAAGAGAACAAGCTATGGAGTGGTTCACGAAATTGACTCCCCCCCTTAAAACATTTGATGAGTTGGCACAATGCTTTATTTAACAATACTCTTACAACATTCAACATCTTGTAACTATGTTGGACTTATGCTATATTAAGAAAAAACAAGGAGAACTCTTTGCAACATACATCCCTATACTCTAGGTACCCTTGGCAGGTTCTTGAAGTTGAGAAAATTGACATTTTGGTCTACATGCTTGTACCTAGGCTATACTTTGATCTAAGAAAATATTTGTTCACATCCTTTAATGCAATGGTTGAAAGCACATATCACATTGAGGATGTTGTTATCAAGAAGGGTAATATTGTCATAAACAAAGACAAGAATAACAATGGAAATGGAAAAGAAAAAGGAAAACCTTGGAATAAAAATAAATATGTTGTCAATGATGGGGTAGTGGACACTCCTAAGACTAAGGAACCTATGTTTAACCTTTCTAATGCTATCTATGCTACAAAGCAACAAGAAGGTTCAAAACCAAAAACATCTTATAAGAGCTCTAAATTTACCAAAAAATGACGTGTTTATACAACAATGGTTGAGCCTTACAAAGTGGTCTTGAAAACCTTAATTGCAAACAACTTGGTTACTTTACCAGATAACTCCCATCCCTATGACCCATCTATCTGACATCCATGGTGAAGAGAGGATCACATTTGCAGTTATCATTGAAGCAAGGGTCACAACATAGAAAACTATTTTATGCTCAAAGATGTAATTCAAGATCTCCTTGAGGCTAGTATAGTTTTCATAGACGGTCTGATTAAAAATGTTGACCACAAAGATTTTAAACAACCCTTGCCAAAATATGAGAAAGGTGAAACCCCAAAAGCTACTAAGAAGAATCATGATGCCAAAATTAGTTATGCTTATGATCACATAGACAATATTATAGGCATGCTTGAGACTATTGAGTATCTATGCATGATGAGTCCTAATGATGACAACTAGCCCAATTATGATCTTGAGGATGAATGACCAAAAGTTGTCCTAAAAACATAACATGTTTCTCCACACCATAATGAAACTAGACCTAAGGTGGTACTATGAGTGGTTGGGTCTTCCTCTTCCTACAGTGAACCACTTAATGTCATCACTAGGGGACAATCTAAGGTTGTCCTAAATGTTGCTCATTATCCTAAGACTACTTCATCTTCTAAACAACCAACTACTTCCAAGATCTCCAGCTATGACCATGTCAACCAACTGCAACATACACTAGTTCAAATTTCCATTTTTGAGTTATTAGAGTTATCCCCTTTGCACAAAGATATCCTTGAAAAATCTCTGCATCCTACCAACATTCCCATTGATATTGATGCAAAATGATTCCAAGCTATGGTGAACCATATCTCTTCACCTAACTACCTCACTTTTTCTAAAGAAGATTACCAAGCTCTCAATCATCCCTACAACCTTTCTCTCCATTTTGAAGTCCAAATCTTCTATACTCACAATCACTGAGTCTTGATAGACAATGGTGCAGGGTTAAACATTATTTCATTTAATGTGATTCAATAGTTGGACATATCAAAATTTTCCATCAACCCTAGGTGCAAGATCACTATAAAAGCCTATGATGAGGTCAAAAGACCTTCAAAAGGTCTAATTATACTTCCAATCAGAGTTGGTCCAGTTGAGAAGGATGTCATTTTCCAAGTCCTAGACATACCACTTGCCTACAATTTTTTGTTGGGATGACCATGGATTCATGGCATGCAAGCAGTACATTTTATGTACCATCAGTGCATTGTGTCTCCTTTTAATGGTACTAAAATAGTTGTCCCCGATAACAACTCAATATCTATTAATACATTGTCTATTGTTGAAACATTAGTTCCACATAATCACTCTTCTCATGAGTCAACACCATCCTTTATAGAGTGTGAATAGAAATTGAAAATGATGAGCCTCGGCATGGGCAAATACACTTTAGACTCCATTGTTTCTCTACCTATTTCCCCTTGGTCTTATGGGAAACCTTCTACAAAAATAAGCCTTCTACTTCCACCATGACTCTTTTTGGCACAATTGTACATTCCTCAGTTCCCCTAGAAGCAAAGAAAGAAGAACAAACAATTAAATATTGGATCTATAAGGAAGAGGAAGATGAGGAGGAAATCATAGTCACTACTCCCATTTCTCCTAAATGATATGGCAAGGGATATAAATTTCTAACAAACATGGGCTATTAGGGCCATGGGTCCTTAATTGGTAATAATTAAGCTCTAGTTGAACCTTTAAGTCATACTCAAGGTCGTGATGCTCAAGACACCGTTGACTTAGGTCTGTTATAGAAAATGATATACCAACATTTGATTGACAAGAACCCATGTCTAGTGAATCAAAGGATGATGATCTTCCCTTTATTATTGCATCTTCACAAGATGAGGACTTTATCCCTCTCACTTCTCTCCTTTGGGGAGAAGGAGCACTAACTACCAATAATGATGCTAAAGCTTCCACTTCTCAACAATTGGGACAAGAGGAATTTGCCCCTGAAGAAATGAATAGAGGATGGATTAGACAAAATATTGCTCATCTAATTGCTAGAGATTAGAGTACATACTCTCACAAATATGAATGGGGAAGCCTTTCGAATGCATCTTGTGATCTAGGAGTGGATTTCATTTATGCCTATGCAACCCAATCAAATGTAGTTGAAGAATCTAGTGTAGGGTCAAACAAGTTTGGCTTGCAAAATGTTTTAGTGGATCATGTTGGTCCCTCTAGGTCTATTCCTAATCTAGACTCCTTTGCAACATTTACTATAGGCTCAACTTTTCATGCCACTAGAGATGACTCTTTTCATGTTAATAACCTTGAAGCTTCCACATCACTCTCATTGATTCATCTTGATCTCATAGATTGGTCAGTCCATAATCAAAGCCCTAAAATACCATCTTTTCAAAATGACTATGAGATCTCTTGTTACCTAAATGATATTAAACCCATCACTTCTTCCACCAGTGAACCCACAATTAACATGATGGAATTAGATATCAAGTACCTTAATCATAAAATCAAAAGAAAAAGCAAGTAGTCAGATGGTGAAAACCACACTATGGCAGTGTCTGACCCTCAATAAAGTAAAAATAAAGACATATCTAATTGTGAAAACCTCCCTAAGGCACTTGCAAATGAGGTACTTGGTAGTCTCCCAAGATATTTTTAGGACAATTTGTCAATTTTCATTGAACCTACATAGCCTATCAACTTGGAAACAAAGGAATCTCCTAAAATTATCCATGTGGCTCAATCACTATCAACTAAGGAAAAGGAGAATTTTGCCAAATTCTTTCAAGACAAGAAGATCAATTTTGCATGGATGTACTCAGATATGCTAGGGCTTGAAACAAATCTTATCATGCATCATTTATCAATCTCTCCTAGTGTAAAACCTATCAAACAAAAATTGAGAAAGATGCATCCACATGTAGCCTTATTGGTCATGTACACTAAAACTAGTGCACTTCCCTAAACCCTTCTATCCAAGGTTTTCCATGGGTTGTAAATCTTGAATATCAGCTTAAGGCTCCCTAACCATGGAGTTTAAAAGCATACAATAAGCACAAAATGACTCTCAACTAATCCTTAGAGATGCAACCCTTGCTAGTAAACCATGAAATGGGAGATTCTTTGAGCAAAAGCAAGAATGCTAGTGTCAAAGAACTCTTTGATGCATGCAATGCAAGAATAGAATGAAACTAACCTAAAATGGAATGCATAATGAAACTAAGCTACACAAATGAAAGTATTACAACCATCCTAGTTAAACTATGCATTCTAAGCTACTTGCAAAAAAAAGAACTACACTATGTGCAAGCTAAGCTAAGATGCTATGAAAAGTAAAATGCCATGAATGAAAAGGATGAATGCAAGAAGATGTTTCTCTCCACAAGAAGCTCTCAAGTACTCTAATAAAAATCATGCAGCTTAACAATACTCAAAAGTGTGGATCCTTTGAGGGGAGAAACTCTCTTGCTTTTAAAGTTGTATTGATGGTAGAGATCAAAATTGAGAGGGTGGATGATCAATGGTTGAATTCAAAAATGGAAGGGATCCATGTGAACACACAAGTCAACCAATAGAAAATGAGTTGACTTGTCATATAAGACAAAAGTCTCATAAGCTTTTCATTTAATTTCAAAAATAGAAAAGAACTTTATGCGTGCACTTTAAGTGGGTTAGGAGAATGGGGTCTTTTATTTAATTAAAAGGGGACATGTTATTTTAATCAAATAATGAACTTAGGATATCATAGTCAAACTATAGGTTATAATTAAATTAATTGATTATTAGCAATTTGGTCTAGGTAAATGATTAATTAAATTAGCCAAAATGCTAAGAAGGGGGCTAATGGTCTAGATGGCCATTTTTGGGTGATTACATTTGCCTCTCTTTGACTAATGTGTGATTGATCTAAGAACACATCATGTCAAAGAAAATAGAAGCCAAGTAGGTAGCAATAGATATACATATCTAATTTTGAAGAATGAAATACAAGAAGAGATAGTGAATCCTAAATGTACAGCCTGATAGTGGTAGTACTGAACACTAGGAAGAGATGATGTTAGAATCCAAGAAGAATCCTAGCACCTAGCAAAGTATATAGGTCAAGAATAAGTGAAAAGATCAATCATATGCTCCTAAGAAATAAATAGCTATAGCAAACGATGAGAGTATTTATGCCCCCTCAGGATTGAAATCAAAATGAGGTAAGGGGAATGCAAAAATGAGATAAATATGAATAAATTGAGATATAATGATGTCCAAGATGACAAATGAATGATTAGAACCAAAGAATGACTATTATGAAGTGAGAGAATGCCCTAGTTTGACCAGAGTTGACTGTGAAAGATAAAGCATAAAAATTAGGTCAAATCAACTTTAAAAGTGATTTAAGATATGAAAAGGTGAATAGAAGGATATATGAAGCATAGAAATGGTGAAGACATGAAGAAATGAAGATGCCCCAGTGATGATTCGACAATTAGGTCTCATAAGATCAGCTAACTGCTCAAAAGAAAGTAGAATTTTGAAATGCAATTTTGACCATCAAGATGGACTTGGATTTCAATTTTGATCCCAAAAATGGATTCAAGATGTCAAAATTAGCTAGGGGTGTAGTTTTTGCACAGTTCTGAGAGGTTTAAAAAATAGGTCAAAAATGGGGTCGGAAGCTATAAAAGGGGTCCAAGTGTCATTTTCAAATTCATTTTATCTTTTTTGAGTTGTTGAGAGCTTGTAAGTGGTGGAGAAACTATGATGGATTTGGCAAACATTCCTCTTCACCGACACCACTTTGAGTGCAGCAATTTGCACAACTAGCCAAAGCAGTACAGGGTGCCAGTAAGTTACCTCTTTTTTCATGTTTTCGAGCTTTTGTGGTGTTTTTTCATACGTTTGTAGGGTTTTTTGCAAAATATCACTCGATACTTTAAAATTATCACATGATTACTTTAGTAAGTATCACATGATATATTTTTCCCCAAAATGCATCACACACATGCAATGAAGTCTATCGTATGGGACATACCCATATGTCGGTAAAATGTCACATAATAGAATTGTGTTGCACGTCTTTAGAAAAAGTATCACACAATACTCTCTTAGTAAATTATGTTTCCTGTAGTAGGAAAAAGTATCACACAGGGTTTTTTTGAGCTTTTTTTGGAATTATGAGTACATTTGCTATATGTTATTGATGTTTACATATTTCAAGTTTGTAGGAGGTATTTTTAGTGCTACTAATTAGAGCCCCCAAAGTGGTGGGGCTATGTGTTGTGTAGTATCTGAGTGATGGTGAGCATGCGGCCATATTTGTGATGGGGTTGCAATGGGTTATACGGATGCCCCATATACGGGTGAACTATGATTGCTGACTGTGCTGGCTAAGCAATGGCATAGCGAGCATAACACCTTTCATTTCCCGATGGGTGAAGTTTCTATTATGTTGGAGGACATCTATCACATCCTTCGAGTACCATGCCATGGCAAGTCAGTAAGTTCTTTTGCTTGGTTTTTTGTTTTCATGTTTTGAAAATGTTGATGTGAGAAAGACTAATGTTAGTCTTGGTTATATTGCAGGTATATTATGATTAGACCCCAATAAAGGGGTGGCCATGGTGCAGTAGTTGTTTCATGATGTCACTATCTTGGATCAGCATCTAGGTTGGGAGTAGTTGATTGCAAAGTATGGAGTAGATTTCCCTCTTCCTAGCTTGTTATGTTCATTGGTGGCACAAGATGTAGTGATAGACATGGGCTAGAAGGGCTTCCCATTAGGATGGGGTCGACTAGTATTCGATCTAATTTCATGACCACGGAGGATGGCATGGGGTCTAGCAATACTAGTAGAGATGTATCATGAGTTACATGAGATAGTCTATCATAAGGGCCACTCATGGGCATGTGGTGTAGTAGTAGCATAGATATGGGCTTGGGAGCACATTGTAGTGATCTGACCATGAGTGTCACCAGGAGAGCAGAGCCAACCATACATCTTTGGCTATAGAGGATTTATCCCTCAGACGTGTAATGGGATATGACCTATTATCAATAGGTGTTTGATGAGCTAATGTCATTCACATGGTGACCCTACCAAGAGTGCCATATATGGTTAGATCGATGGGAGCTAGATTATATGAGATATAGCAGACCACTAGTGGGTACAATGGCAGATGTAGTGGAGTATTTTGTGATTAGCCAGGTATGGCGATAGTTTGTAAAGTGTTAGGTGATATCAGTGGAGACTACCACCTATGCTTGGATGTGGTCTAATGAGGCACGAGGATGGCTACCGATGTTAGATTACCATATAGTAGTGCAGGATATAGTAGTGTTAATGGTGACTCCCTAGGATTATCATCCAAATGTGGCAGATGCAAGGGCAGATCTAGGATATTTATATGAGAGACAAAGGCATCCATTCCCATGATTTGCAGAGCCTGATGCACTACCCACAGGAGGGGGACATGGAAGCGATGGAGGTGGAGGCAAAGGCAAAGGTGTGAGGTGGATGGAGGTTGGAGAGGGGTCTCAATTGGGGAGGAGGAGGATGTGGGCACAAGTCATGAGGGAGATGGAGGAGGAGGTGGAGGAGGAGGAGGAGGAGGTGCCACTGAGGAAATGAAAAGCTAGGAAAGCAGAGGTAGAGCTAAAGCAGCCACTGAGAGGAGGTGATGATGAGCAGGATGCTAGGATCCACACATTGGAGGTAGAGTTACAGGCAATGTGGGTGACCATTGCAATGCATAATCAATAGCTCATGGATGAGCGAGCATGAGGAGATGAACTTCATAGGGAGGGGGATGTTGCATGGCATGAGGTGGCTCATCATGGTGCTCAAGCCGCATACTATTATGCCACATATCGAGGGGTGGTACCACTAGGGTAGGGGTTACCTGATTACTTAGAGCAGGCAGGGAGATCAGAGGGTGCAGTATAGCCACCACCTCCACTTGCTATAGAGGGTGGGAATTAGTCATGGGTTGAGGCCGATGTTTTGATTGTACATCATGTATTTTTGAGATGGATATCTAGATTTTGGATCTCATTATTTTGTATATGTAGTGTGACATATATATATATATATATATATATATATATATATATATGAGATACTAGATTCGATTGGCAATCTTGTGTACTTGTCTCAAATGGATGTTTTAACATTTTAATTTCCATGTGATGTTTATGTTTCTTGCTCATATATGCATCTAGTTGGATACTTATGCTCATGTGTCTCTCTTATGTATGATGTTGTTAGCTCTCATGTGTATGATATAGAATTTTATGTTTCTAAAAGTGTGTGACACTTGGATAGATTGAATGTGATGTTTGGATTAACCCCTTGTGATGACATGACAACAACATAGATATGAAATGAAAGATTAAGAAGGTGAAAGACATGATAAAGAAAGCAAAGAAGAATGCAAAAGTAGTTAACTGACAAGTCCACAAAAAAATATAAAGAGATATTTCTCCCCATATGCAGAAATGCAAGACTAGACTAGAAAAATGAACCTAAAATGCAAGCCAATATGCAAAGTGGTTTACCGGCAAGGGACACATAACATTTAGACTCTTATTTCATCATTGAGCATTTATTAGGGACATCATGAGATCATATATCCATCACTAGTATAACTATGAGGATATGAATATGATCAATATCAAATAGGTATGTGGGAATCTAATCTAAGCATTAAAGACATAGAAGTCAAGATGACTACATGATCAGATTCCCTAAGTTTGATATAGCAAGATTACACCTGTATCAAGGCATAAATGCTAGGATAACCCTCAAGTGTGGTCTTGCAAAAAATAGTCATGAATGATACGTTTATAAATCCAAGTGTTGAATAGGATTAGCATGAAACACTTGAAAACACTATAGATAGATAAAGTATACCCACAAGCAGAAATCAAGAAAACATGCCCCATGCCCCTAGTCTTCTAGTCAATGACATCCTCAAGAGACTATTAGGGAGGGAATGCATAGTAAAGAAATCATCATAGACAACACACAAAGTAAATAAATATTAGCATAGCTCAATCATTCAAGTGTTTAAGTTTGTGTATGTAAGTCACTTGGCTATTTCTTCAAAGCTTGGTCCTGATAGTGAGAAATATTGTGACATCGAAGATTGTAGGTAAACTATCTGAAAAGTGTTGAGAAACACTTGATGTCAAGTTAGCGAGGGGGGGGGGGGGGGGGGGGGGGGGGGTAAGTGTTGAGAAACATTATTTTGAGAGTTTCTAAAGAAACCCTAGTGCACAAGGAGACCTCAAATAGGCTAAGTAGTTGTGCCCCCAAGACAAGTAAAAGAAACAATTCCAAGCTAGGAAATGTGTAGTGAAATGAGTGATTGAGACTGATAGACATAGGTGCAAGGGTCTCAAGCAGCGCTTGTTTCTAGGTTTTCACCACTTGGCTTTTTTTTGTGATACATCAAAGTGCCTATTGCTAGGTTTTCACTAAGATGATAATTTTTTCAAGACATTTTCTGATTTTTAGAAATTTTTTCAAGATCATAAATATGTACAAGATAGTTGAGCAGTAAGCCTTTTAAGCATATAACTTCTTTAAGTGTAGAATGTTGATAGGCTCTGCAAACTGTTCCCCTTCAGGAGTAGACAACTAATAAGCACCAAACCCAAATGCTACTATGATAATGTATGGGCCTAACCAATTAGGTTCAAAAGTTCCCTTCTACTCTCTATGTTGTTGATTCTTTGGATTTTCTCTAAGCATAAGGTCACCAACTTGAAACTCAAGTGGATGAACCTTTTTATTATACTAAGTGGACATATGCTTCTAATAAGCCCTTATGTGATCAAAAGCTACTTTACAATGCTCATCAAGGGGGTCTCTAATTCCTATATTCACATAGCTCTATGATCTTCATTAGTTATCAACCCATGTAAAGAGACTCGCAAGGAAGGGATATCTACTTCTAATGGGAAGATAGCCTCAAAACCATAGACTAAAGAAAAGGGCATGGCTCCTATAGGAGTATAAATAGTAGTTTTGTAGGCCCAAAGTGTTGAATTTATCTGTAGGTGCCAATCTCTCTCAAACTTATGAACTATGCAATGCTGAATTTTCAGCAATGTTTTATTAGAAGCCTCTACTCGACCATTCCCTTGAGGGTAATAAATAGAGAACCAGTGTTGTTTGATCTTAAACTTCTTACATAGTTGTCTTAGGTCTTTGTTTTTGAACTGTCCCCCATTATCAGTGATAATAGAAGAAGGGATACCATATCGACAAATGATGTAATTTAGTATGAACAATGCAACATGTTTGCCTATAGTAGCAGATAATGGCACAACTTTGACCCATTTAGTGAAATACTTAGTCGTAGTAATGATGAACTTGTGGCCACTAGAGGATCTGGGGTGAATTTTACCCACCAAATCAAATGCCCATTGTTGAAATGGCCAATATGTCACAGAAGGGATCAACTCACATCCAGAAGCATGAATTAAGTTACCATGGAGTTGACATTTTTGACAAGACTTGGCATAATAGACAGCATCAGTTTGCATTGTTGGCCAGTAATAACCTGTCCTAAGCAGCTTCTGAGCAAGTGCAAGGTCATTAGAATGTGCCCCACAAATGTTGTCATGGACTTTGACAATTGCCTTTTTGGACTCTTCCAGTTCTAAACACCTAAGAAAAGTTATATCTAGACCCCTTCTATACAAGTCACCAGACACCAAAATGTAATGTGAGGTGTTATGAAGGAATTGGTGGTTGTGCGTGAGGTTTTCAAGAATTATTTGATCATGCAAGTAGGAGAAGATGTCAGCATAGTGAGAAGAATCATGACCTACAATAGTGCAAATCACCTAGTTATCAGGGGAATCATAGGCAAGATGACATAGTTCTTCCACCAGGAACTCAAATTGAGATTCATGTTCTTGTAGTTGGAGAATAGAGGCTAGAGTAGCCATAGCATCAATAGCTTTGTTTTCTTCCCTAGGATTTTGTTGGAATGTCACAAAAGTGAAGTAGTTCCTTAAAGAATCTATCAACCTTTTATAAGGTATCAACTTTTCATCCTTCATTTGATAGTCATTATTCACTTGGTTAATAACAAGTTAGGAATCCCCATAGCTATGCAATTAAGTTATTCTTAATTCAAGAGCCATCTTGATTCCATTTGTTAAAGACTCATATTCAACCATGTTGTTTGTACAAGGGAACAAGATTTTATAAGATGTTGGAATTGTATACCCATGAGGAGAAACAAACAATATACTAGCTCCAACTCCATTTTGTGTGTGAGAACCATCAAAAAACATTTTCCAAGCTCTTTTGGTAATGTACATTATTGAAGCATCTAGAAATTCAGCTTGTATGGGTGTTGTATCCTCTAAAGGAAAATTAGCTAGTTGATCAGTTATAGCTTGTTCTTTGATGGCTTTACATTCGACATACTAAATGTCAAATTCTAAAAGAATCATCATCTATTTAGCTAGACAACTAGTAAGCACAGCTTTTCTCAACAGATATTTCAAAGGATCAATTTTAGCAACTAGGTGGACTCTATGTGCCAACATGTAATGTCAAAGCTTTTGAAAAGCAAAGACCACCACAAGACAAGCTTTCTCAATGCTAGTATAATTCATCTCATAGGAAACCAAAGTTTTACTAATATAATATATGGTGCATTCTTTACCAGTCTCATCACTTTGGGCTAATAACACTCCTAATAAAGAAACTATAGCTGAGATGTACAAAATGAAAGGTTTTCCTAGAATAGGTGGCATCAAGACTAGAGGTGTTTCCAAGTAACCTTTGATTTGATCTAGACTTTGTTGGCATTCATCATTCTAGATTTGAGTAGAACTTTTGTGCAAGTTCTTGTTAAAAGGTTGAGCTTTATCAACCAATTGAGAAATAAACCTTCTACAATCAACCTTTTTATGGATTGTAGACTTCTAAGTTGACTGATATTCTTTGGAGGAGGCATATCCATGATAGCTTGTAATTTTTTAGGATCAACCTCAATGCCTTTTTCTAAGATAATGTAACCTAGCAACTTTCTCGAAATGACACCAAAGGTACACTTTTTTGGATTTAGCCTAAGTTGAAATTGTTCCATATGGTCCAATATCAAACTAAGGTCTTGAAGGTGTGTGCCTCTTGTCCTAGATTTTTCCAATGTGTCATCAACATAGTCTTCCATATTTTTATGCATCATGTCATGGAAGATGGTGGTCATTGCTCTTTGGTAGGTAGCACCAACATTATTAAGCCCAAAAGGCATAATGTTCCAACAAAAATTACCTCGTGCACATGTGAAGGTAGTCTTCTCTTGATTAGCTAGAGTTATCTTAATTTGGTTATACCCAGAAAACCCATCCATAAGGGAGTACATTTCATACCCCATAGTCATGTACACGATCATATAAATATTTGGTAGCAGGAAATCATCCTTGGGGCATGACTTGTTAAGATCTCTGAAGTCAGTACAAAATCAAATGGTTTTGTCATGCTTGGATATAGGTACAATGTTGGAAATCCATTCTGCATAGTCAATTGCTCTAATAAAGTTTGCACTCAAAAGTTTCTCCAACTCTACTTTTACCATCAAAGCTACATGGAGATGCATTTTCCTTAATTTTTGTTTAATGGGCTTGATATCAAGAGAAATAGATAAATGATGCATGATAAGATCTGAGTCAAGCCTAGGCATGTCTGAGTATGTCCATGCAAAATTGATCTTTTTATCCTTGAAAAATTGGGTAAACTGCTCCTTTTCTTTAGCTAACAATGATTGAGCTACATTGATAATTTTAGTAGATTCCTATGTCCCCAAGTTGATTGGTTGTGTAGCCTCAATAAGAACTGATGATCTATCTTGAAAATATCCTAGCAAACTACCAAGTACCTCATCCATAGGTGCCTCAAAGAGGTTTTCACCATTAGATACGTCTTTATTTTTACTTTTTTTAGGTTTAAATACTGCCACAACATGGTTTTCACCATCTAACCCTTTATTTTTTCTTTTGATTTTATGACTAAGGTACTTGATATCTGATTCTATCATGTGAATCGCAGGTTCAATGGTCGAAGAAGTGACAGGTTCAATGGCATTTAGGTAGCAAGTGATCTCATAGTCATTGTAGAAAGACAATATTTTTGGCACTTGGTATTGACTGGACCAATCTATGAGATCAGAACGGATTAATGAAAGTGAGGGAGAAGCTTCAAGGTGATTAATATGAAAAGAGTCATCTCTGGTGACATGTGAAGGTGAGCCTATATTGAACCTTGCAAAGGTATCCAAATTAGGAATAGCCCTAGAGGGACTAGCATGATCCACTAAAGCATATTGTGGGCCAAACTCATCTAACCCTACACTAGACTCGTCGACTACATTTGGTTGAGTTGCATAGGCATGAATAGCATCCACTCCTAGTTCACAAGAAGCATCTAATAAACTTTCCCATTCATATTCTTGAGAGTCTATACTCTGATCCCTAGCAATTAAGTGAGCAATATTTTGCCAAATCTAGCCTCTATTCATGTCCTCATGATTGGATTCATCTTGTTCTAGTTGTCAAGAAGTGGAATTTTTAGCATCATTAATGACATTTGGAGTATCCTTCCCCCAAAGAAGAGAAGTTGAAGGCACAAAGTCTTCATCTTGCAAAGTAGTAGCAACAAAGGGAGGATCATCATCTTTTGAGTTACTAAATATGGGTGCATTTTGAGTAGACATTGGTGTATTATCCCCTAGCCCAAATCCTAAGGCAGTAGTGTCTCGAGCATTATGACCTTGGGTATGACTTAAAGGTTCAAGTAGAGCATTTTTGTTACCAATTAGAGACCCATGACCCTGATAGCCCATATTTGCAAGCATCTTATATCCTTTCCCATATCATTTGGGGGAAATGGGAGTGGTAACTATAACATCCTCTTCATCATCCTCTCCCCTATATATCTAGTCTTTAATAGCTTGTTCTTCTTTTTCTGCTTGCAAAGGAACTGAGGATTGGACAAAGGTGCCAAAAAGTGTCATGGCAGATGTAGAAGGTTTCTTTTTGGTGGATGGTTTCCCATAAGACTGAGCAGAAAGTGGTAAAGTAGCAATAGAGTCTAAAGTGTATTCTCCCATACCAAGACTCATCATTTTCATTTTTTGTTCACATTCTGCAAGAGATGGTGTTGGCTCATGAGAAGAGAAATTATTGGGAACTAGTGTTTCAGCAGTAGATATTGTGTTGATGGACATTGAGTTATCACTAGAGACAACTACATCAGTGCCATTGAAAGGGAACTTGATGTACTGATGATATGTAGAAGGTACCACTTGCATGTCATGAATCCATGGTTTTCTCAACAAAAAATTATATGCAAGGGGTATATCTAGAACTTGGAAAACAACATCCCTTTCTATTGGACCAACTCAAATTGATAGCACAATTAGACCCTTGAAAGGTCTTTCAACTTCATCATAAGCTTTTATGGTGATCTTGCAACTAGGATCAATAGCAAATTCTGACATGCCCAACTATTGAATGACATTAAAGGAGATAATGTTTAACCCTACACCATTGTCTATCAAGACTCAGTAAATGCAAGTATGAAAGATTTGGACTTCAATATGGAGAGCAAGGTTGTGGGGATGACTGGGAGCTTGGTCATCTTCTTCAAAAAAGGTGAAGAGATATGATTCACCATAGCTTGGAATCATTCCACATCAATATATGTGGGAATATTGGTAGATCATAAAGCTTTTTCAAGGATATCCTTGTGCAAGGGGGACAACTCTAACAACTTGAAAATGGAAATTTGAGCTTGAGTATGTTTTAACTGACTAACAAGGTCATAGTTCAAGATCTTGGAAGTGGCTAGTTTTTTAGAAGATGGGGCATTCTTGGAGTCTTGGGAAACTTTTAGGACAACCTTAGATTGCCCCCTAGTGATAGCATTAAGTGATTCATTTTGTGATGAAAAAGAATCGGTCACCCGGAGCACCACCTTAGATCAAGAGTCATTATAGTTTTTAGGAACATCACGCATTCTTAAGATAACTCTAGGTCATTCTTCTGCATATCGGTTGTCATCATTAGAATTCACCATGCATATATACTCAATAGGCTCAAGCATACTTATGACATTGTCTGTGTCAGCATAAGCATAGCTGATCTTAGCATCATGATTATTTTTAGTAACTTTAGAGGTTTCACCATTCTCATATTCTAGTAAGGGTTGTTTAAAAGATTTGTGATCAGCATTTTTGGCAAGACCATCTATGACAACTTTTCCTTCCTCAATAAGATCTTGAATCACATATTTGAGCTTGAAACAGTTTTCAGTATTGTGACCCTTGCTTCTATGATAACTAGAAGCATGATCTTCCCTCCACCATGGGGGTTCAATGGGTGGATCATAGAGTCAAGAATTATCTAGCAAAGTAATCAATTTTTTTGCAATTAAATTTTCAAGACCATTTCATAGAACTCAACCATGGGTGTATAAACATTTCGTTTCCTAGTAAACTTAGAGCTTTTGTCAGATATTTGTGGTCTCGCATTTTCTTGTTGTTTTGTAGCGTAGATAGTAGTGGAAAGGTTAAATGTAGGTTCCTTGGTCTTAAGAGTATCCACCACTCTATCATTGACAACATACTTGTTTTTATTCCAAGGTTTACCTTTGTCTTTATTGTTTCCATTGTTGTTCTTATTTTTATTAATGACAATATCACCCTTTTTTATAGCAACATCTTCAATACAATACACACTCTCAACCATGGCATTAAAAGATGTGAACAGTTGTTTCCTTAGATCAAAGTATAATCCTAGTATGAGGGTATTGACAAAGATATCAATTTTTTCAGCCTCAAGAACTTGCTGGGGATATCAAGAGTATAATTCCCTCCATTGTTGAAGATATGTTGCAAAAGGCTCTCCCAGTTTTTTCTTGATGTTGCATAAATCTAGCACTATTATAGGATGTTGAATATTGTAGGAGTATTGCTAGATGAATCGTTGTGCAAGCTCATCAAATGTCTTAATGGGAGGACTCAATTTGGTGAACCATTCCATAGCTTTTCCTCTTAGACTCCTAGGAAATAACCTCATAAGAAAGGTATCTTCATGCATAAAGTCCATGCTAAGAGCATAAAAATGTCTCACATGATTGTGAGGATCACCATTTCCAACATATTTGTCATACTTAGGAACCTCTATATCCTTAGAAAATGGTAGCATGTAAAGACTCCTATCAAATGGAAGGGCACATATTGAGTCAAGAAATGAAGTTTTAGGTAGTTCTTTTGAGGCTTGCAGTTGTGTAAATTGTTTCCTCAGCTCTTGTATTTCTTACCTTAATATCTCAGCTTCAGTGGGTTCTCATTTTGGAATGATGTGTTCCACATCAAAATCTTGAGGAAGTTTCATCCTCTTACTGCCATGTATCATAAATATTGATCTTTGTTTTCCTCTAAAGCTCTAAGCATCATTTTTTTAGCAAAACCATCTTGTTGGAACTTTATGACATCTTCGCTAGTTACTTCTTCATCACTGTCATGATGAGAAGGGCATGCACCCATGGTCACTCTAGGAGTTTTTGGAGGTGTGTTGTTTCCATCATTGACATCAAAAGGATTTTGAGAGAAAGTCCCTTTATTCCCTTCATGACAAGAATAGTTATTGGTTTCATCTTGTTGATGTTCTTTCTCTCTAGCATACATGGCTTAAAAAATTCTTTGGTTTTCACATGCTTATTCCTCTAGATGATGTTGAACTTCATCGGGGTGCACCATGGTGACCAAACCATTCTCACCCTTATGTGTCTCACAACGTGTGCCAAATGGGTTTTCAAAACTTGTAATGCGGATTATGCCTAACATTAGTTGTTTGTGTTTCAATTGGCTTAGGGTCTTCTGCACAAGGCTGTTTGTGAGGACATCTAGGTAGGGTTTCTAATTTCTTGAAAACAAAAGGGGTATGGTTCCCACTCCCAACTTGAAATCTAGTTGTAACCGACATGTAAAGACTTTTCTTTGTTTAATGGGACAAGAAGAGCAACTCAAATTTGAAGCTTTTACAATTAAGATTAGTCATTTGTAAAAGTATGAGAGATGGCTTGTCAAGCAATGCTCAAGAATTTATAGCACTAGTGACTCGAGCCAAGCAAGTGAGCAAGAAGCTCAATAGAAAGTAGCTAAAAGTAACAGTAATTAGATTTTGACAAGTGAGTTATTAGTGAAATTTCAAGACTTACATCTCACAAACTAGACTCATCTTTTCAACCTTGGACAGTTTCCTAACATACAAATATGTAACCAGAATTTAGGGGAACAAGAATGACACACTCTAAACTAGAAAGATCAAAATGCAAATGCTGATTTGGCAAGAAATAACCCTAGGTGATACTTGATCAATAACCAGGCGACAGTGAAATAGCATAAAATGTCGTGCAACACTTTTCAAAAAAATAGGGCAATACTTTTCTATTAGGTGACAGTTCACACAAAGCAATGCGATAGACCTCGGGACCAAGGGTGATATAACTCAAATAAGTAGGAAATACAATTTTAAAAAAAAATCTATCACATGATATTTCTTCAAAGACCATGTGATAAAGTGACAGTTTGTGCAGAACAAACCAGTTTTGACCAAAAATTTTGCATTTCAGTTTCAACAATCAAGTGATTTTTGAATCAGATAGTGTAGGTTTCCAGCTAGTGTCAGTTATCAGCAAGGTTTGCAAATAGTAAGGGTTTTAACATGTCTTCAAATAGTTGAACAAGGGTAAAAACAACCTTGCCAACACACACTTGTGATATGATAACAGCCTTCCTACTAATATTACCTCAACTGATTGATGTGCGAGAATGTTAACACTGGTCAATACATTTGAAAATAGTAGCCAAGCAATCTACCTTAAGGTCATAGTTCATTACTCAACAACTTGGCCCACGCTTGATGCTCCTTCACCTCACACCAAGTGGTTACCCACAAGATATATTGGCTTTGTCATAGAAGTGCCATAAGCACAACTAAGGGAACACATATGGTGAGTATAAATCTTGAGGTGATTTGAGTAGTCCACTGGGATCAATCCTTGCACCAAGAAGTTGAGCGGGAAAATAGGGTGGATACTAACCTAGGGTGTCTAGATAGGGCTTTCATTCATAGTGTTCCTCTTGCTCCCAATTATGGGACACCCCACCTTACAGTGGGTAACAAGCCTCACGGCCACAAGAGCACCTTAAGCATTCTTGCCTAGTGATCACCCTATGGTCAAAATCCCATAAGCGATCACACTAAGAGAAGACAAACACTATATCTACCCAGGTTTTGTGTCCTTGATAGCCTTGAGTTTATAGTGGGTTGGAAGAGTCAGGTAATCAGTTTTTCCCCACTTCGGTCATTCCTCTCAGGTTGTCCAAGAGTAGGCCCGCTAAAGGATCCTAACTAAACATTGAGCAGATCAACTCTTGGAGGTCAAGATTTCTAATTCACCTCAAGGGTGAATAGCATACTCTCCTATTCTAATTGTGTCACCCAAACACACCAAGAAGAGTAAATTACCCACTTGCTTTTGAAATCCAAAGGTGGGTCAAGATTTCTAATTCACCCCAAGGGTGAAGAGCATACTCTCCTATCACCAAGGAATCCCAATTACAAGTTTTAATGTGCCTACAAAAATCAACAACTAGTATATGTTGCACATGAAATAAAAAGAACAAGCAAGTTTTGGTTTTTATGCATCGAGCAACCCTGCAAACAAGTGTTAGTAGCCCTTTTGCATTTGGAGCTTTGACATGCATTCTTTTTAGGAAATGTTTCAAACTTTCAAATATGGCAACCTACAACCACAATTGTTAATGCCAAGGGTTAGCTTCCAAAAACAAAATTAAATCTACAAATGGACTTTTGCAAGACAGTTTAGAGACATGTAAAAACTAGCAACCAACAAACAATAGTCAAGACTAACCAAGACACCTCAAACAACAAACAAATCTTTGTCAGGTGATAGTTTTTGCTGGAAGATTTTTGTAAGATACTTCACAACATACCCATGTGATAGAACTTCTCTGTGTGATATATTTCCTTAAGCCAAGTGACAAAACTTTGTATGTAGACGTGATATATTTTAGTATAACTGTGTGACACTTTTTCCAAAAAATGTATCACACAATAGTACTATGAACTATTGTATGAAACTAGAGAAATATCACCTAGAATTGTGACTGTAGGAAAAAAGAAAGTGCAAAATAGAAAATAAAAATGATGACAAAAACAACAAAACTACTGTTTTGCCCCACTGTGGGTGCCAAAAATGTACACCAAAAAGAGTGCACTTCCCTAAACCCTTCTATCCAAGGTTTTCCATGGGTTGGAAATCTTGAATATTGGCTTAAGACTCCCTAATCATGGAGTGCAAAAGAATACAATAAGCACAAAATGGCTCTTAGCTGAGCCTTGGAAATGCAGCCCTTGCTAGTAAACCATGAAATGGGAGATTCTTTGAGCAAGAGCAAGAATGCTAGTGTCAAAGAACTCTTTGATGCATTTGATGGAAGAATGGAATGAAACTAAGCTAAAATGGAATGCACAATGCAACTAAGCTACACAATGAAAGTATTACAACCATCCTAGTTAAACTATATATTCTAAGGTACTTGCAAAAAAAAGAACTACACTATGTGCAAGCTAAGCTAAGATGCTATACAAAGTAAAATGCCATGAATGCAAAGGATGAATGCAAGAAGATGTTGCTTTCCACAAGAAGCTCTCAAGTACTCTAATGAAAATCCTGTAGCATAACAATACTCAAGAGTGTGGATCCTTTGAGGGGAGAAACTCTCTTGCTTTTAAAGCCATATGGACAGTAGAGATCAAAATTGAGAGGATATATGATCAATGGTTGAATTCAAAAATGGAAGGGATTTGTGTGTGCACACAAGTCAAACAATAGAAAATGAGTTGACTTGTCATATAAGACAAAAGTCTCATAAGCTTTTCTTTTAATTTCAAAAATAGAAAAGAACTTTATGTGTGCACTTTAAGTGGGTTAGGAGAATGCGGTCTTTTTATTTAATTAAAAGGGGACATGTTCTTTTAATCAAATAATGAACTTAGGATAGCATAGTCAAACTATAGGTTATAATCAAATTAATTGATTATTAGCAATTTTCTCTAGGTAAATGATTAATTAAATTAGCCAAAATGCTGAGAAGGTGGCTAATGGTCTATATGTTCAAAGAAGAGTTGGAAAAGCTCCTAAGTGAAAATTTTATTAGAGCCATTGACTAAGTGTAATGGATTTCCAACATTGTAACTATGTCTAAATATGATAAATCCATTTGTATTTGTACTAACTTCAAATATCTAAATAAAGCATGCCCCAAGGATGATTTCTACTACCAAACATAGACATAATAGTGGACATGATGGGAGATTATGAAATATACTCCCTCATGGATGGCTTTTCTGGGTATAACCAAACTAAGATTGCTCTAGCTAATCAAGAGAAGACAACTTTTACATGTGCTTGGGGTACTTTTTGTTGGAATGTCATGCCCTTTGAGCTCAAAAATGTTGGTGCTACCTATCAAAGAGCAATGACCACCATCTTCCATGATATGATGCATAAAAATATGGAAGACTATGTTGATGACATAGTGGCTAAATCTAAAAAATGAGACACACATCTTGAAGAACTTAGTCTAAAATTGGATAGTATGGAAAAATTTCAACTTAGGTTGAACCCAAAAAAGTGTGCCTTTGGTGTCACATCTAGAAAATTGCTAAGTTGCATTACCTCAGCAAAAGGCATTATGGTTGATCCTGAAAAAGTCTAAGCTATCATGGAAATACCTCCTCCAAGAAATATCAAACAACTTAGAAGTCTACAAGGATGTCTATAATCCATAAAAAGATTCATTTCTCAATTGGCTGATAAAGCTCAATATTTCAACAAGAATTTGCATACAGGCTCTACTCATATTTGGAACGACGAATGTCAAAAAAGTCTAGACCAAATCAAAGGGTACTTGGCCAAACCTCCAGTTTTGATGCCACCGATTCTGAGAAAACCTTTTATCTTGTATATCTTAGCTATAGCTTCTTCTCCAGGAGCATTATTATCCCAAAGTGATGAGACTACTAAAGAACGAGCTATATAATACATTAGTCAAACTTTGGTAGCTTATAAAATGAACTACACCAGTATTGAGAAAGCTTTCCTTGCAATGGTCTTTTCTTCTCAAAAACTTTGACATTACATGTTGGCACATATAGTACACCAGATTGCTAAAATTGATTCTTTGAAATATTTGTTAAGCAAAGTTGTGCTTACCGATGGTCTAGCTAAATGGATGATGATTCTTTTAGAATTTGACATTCAATATATCGAATGTAAAGCCATCAAAGGGCAAGTCATAGCTAACCAATTGGCTAATTTTCCACTATAGGATACAACATCCATGCAAATTGAGTTTCCAGATGCCTCGATTATGTACATCACCAAGAGAACTTGGAAAATGTTCCCTGATGGTTCTCATACATAGAATGGAGCTAGAGAAGGTGTCTTTTTTATTTCCCCTCATGGTTATACAATCCCAAAATCCTACAAAATCTTATTCCCTTGCACAAATAACATTGCATAATATGAGGCATTAACAAATGGGATCAAAATGGCTCTTGAATGGAAAATCACTGAGTTGCAGATCTATGGACATTCTCAACTTGTTATAAACCAAGTGAAAAATGAATATCAAACAAAAGATGACAAGTTGATCCCCTATAAGAAGTTGATACACACTCTAAGGAACGATTTCACTTTTGTGACATTCCAACAAATTCCTAGAGTAGAAAACAAAGTTTTTGATGCTATGGCCACTTTAGCATCTATCCTCTAACTACAAGAACATGAATCATGATTTGAGTTCCTAGTGGAAGAACTATGTCATCCCACCTATGATTCCATAAATAACCAAGTGATTTGCACTATTTTCGGTCATGATTCCTCCTACTATGTAGCTATCTTCTCTTACCTGCATGATCAGGTTATTCCTGAAACCCTCACGTGCAACCAAAAATGCCAACTCCTCCACAATGCTTCACATTACACTTTGGTCTCTGGTGACTTGTATAGGAAAAGTCTAGATGGAATGTTGCTTAGGTGTTTAGAGCTAGAAGAGTATGAAGAGGAACTCACTAAAGTCCACAATGACATTTGTGGGGCACATTCTAATGGCCTTGCACGTGCTTGGAAACTACTTAGGACGGGTCATTATTGGCCAATCATGCAATCTGATATTGTACGTTATGCTAAGTCTTGTCAAAAATGTCAACTTCATGGCAACTTAATTCATGCTCCTAGAAGTGAGCTGATTCCCTCTATGACATATTGGTCAAAAAAATTCACCCAAGTTCATCTAGTGGTCACAAGCTCATCATCACAGCAATTGAGTATTTCATCAAATGGGTTGAAGTTGTGCCACTATCTGCTGCTATAGGAAAACATGTTGCCCTATTTATAATGAACCACATCATTTGTCATTATGGTATTCCTTCCTCCATTGTTACTGATAATGGAGGACAATTCAAGAACAAGGATCTCAAATAGCTATGCAAGAAATTTTGAATCAAACAACATTGGGTCTCTATCTACTACCCTCAAGGGAATGGCCAAGCTGAGGCCTCCAACAAATAATTACTAGAAATCTTACACCAAATAGTTCACAAGTCTAGGAAAGATTGGCACCTACAGATAAATATGACACTTTGGGCCTACAGAACTACCATTCATACTCCTACAGGGGCCATGCCCTTTTCTCTAGTCTATGGCTCTGAGGTTGTCCTCCCATTAGAAGTTGAGATACCCTCCTTGTGTATCTCCTTACATGGGTTCATAACTAATGAAGACCATAGAGCTATGTGAGTACAAGAATTAGAGACTCTTGATGAATGTCATGAGGCTGCTTTTGATCACATGAGGTCTTATCAGAAGTGCATGTCTACTTAGTATAACAAGAAAGTTCACCCGCATGAGTTTCAATTTGGTGAACTTGTGCTTAGAGAGAATCCAAAAAATTAGCAGCATAGAGAGCAGAAGGGAAAGTTTGAACCTAATTGGTTGGGCCCATATATTATCACAACAACATTTGGGTCTAGTGCTTATCAACTATCTACTCCTGAAGGAGAAGAAATGCAGAGCCTGTCAATGTCCTACATTTGAAAAAGTTCTATGCTTAGAGGCTTGCAGCTAAGCTATCTTGTACATACTTATTGATCTTGAAAAAATGATCATCTTGGTGAAAACCTGGCAATAGGCACTTTGATGTATCACCAAAAAAAAAATTGAAAAAAGGTCCTAAAAAAATATCCCAAGTGGTGAAAACTTGGAAATAGGCGCTACTTGAGACCCTTGCACCTATGTCTATCAGTCTCACTCACTTCGCACCACATTTCCTAGCTTGGGATTGTTTCTTGTCCTCATCTCGGGGGTATAACTCCTTAGCCTATTGAGGTGTTCTTGTGCATTAGGGTTTCTTTGGCAACTCACACAAAATAGTGTTCCTTAACACTACCCACCCCCAACTTGACATCAAGTGTTTCTCAACACTTCTCAGATAGTTTACCTATAGTCTAGGATGTCTCGCGATATTGCTCACTATCAGAATCAAGTCTTGAAGAAATAGCCAAGTGACTTACACACACACATTAAACACTTGAATGACTGAGCTATGATGAACTTTATCTAATTTGTGTGTTGTCTATGATAATTTATTTATTCTGTTTCCTCCCTAATAGTCTTTCAAGGATGTCATGGACTAGAAGACTAGGGGCATGGGGCATATTTTCTTGCTTTTTGCTTATGGGTATACTTTGTTCGTCTACAATGTTTAAATCATTGATGCTTGTCCTATTTGACACTTTGACTTACAAACATATCATCCTTGATTGTTTTTCACAAGACCGCACTTAGGGGTTAACTTGGTGCTTATGCCTTGATACAAGTGTAATCTTGCTAAATAAAACTTAGGGAATCTAATCACATAGTTATCTTGACTTACATGTCTTTGATGCTTAGATTGGATTTCCACATACCTATCTGATATCGATCATATTCATATCCTCATAGTTATACTAGTGATGGTTGTATGATCTCATGATGTCCCTGATAAACACTCAATGATGAAATAAGAGTCTAAATGTTATGTGTGGTGAACCACTTTGCATATTAGCTTGCATTAGAGGATCATTCTCTAGTATAGTTTTGCATTCTTGCATATGGGGAGAGCTCTTTCTTCATCTTTTTTTAGCGAACACATAGGCTAATTGCTTTCATATCTTTCTTTGCTTTCTTCCTTATCATGTCTTTTCACCTTCTTGATCTTTAGCTTCATCTCTATTTTAGTTATCCTGTCATCACAAGGGATTAATCTAAAGACCTACATTCGATTTATCCAAGTGTCACATGTTTCAAAAACATAAGTCTATACCATACACATGAGAGCTAAAACATCATACATGAGAGAGATACATGAGCATATTCACATAAGCATCAAAGCAATGCATACATAAATAAGAAACAAAAATAGAAACATCACATGAAAACTTAAAATGCTAAAACATCCATCAGACTAAGACAAGCACATAAATCTGTTGATTAAATCTAGTATCTCATATATATATATATATATATATATATATATATATATATCAATGTGTTATAGTACATATACAAATGTGGGATCCAAAATCTAGATATCTATCTCAAAAATATGTGTAGCACAATCAAAACTGTCACAATCAGCTTGTGGCTAACTCGCACCCTCTGTAGCTGGTGGTGGCCCTTGTGGCGATGCATGTTTCCTATTTGGCAGCTATACTGCACCCTCTAATCTACCTACTCGCTCTAAATAGTCAAAAATTCCCTGCCCTAGTAGCATTGCACCCCTATAGATGGCATAATAGTACATGATGTGATGCCTCTTGCCTAGTAGCATCTCGCTCCTCTCCTTGTGCTTGCTCATCCATGAGTTGTTGATCCTGTATTGCAACAATGACCTAGGCTACCTATAGCTCCGCCTCAAAGGTCTAGATCCTCACATTGTGCTTATCATCTCCCCTAGCCAGCTACTCTACCTACACCTCCACCTGTACTACTTGCCACTGCCTTAGTAGCACCTCCTCCTCCTCCTCTGCCTCCCTAGTGGCCTATGCCCACATCCTCCTCCTCCCAGATTGGGAACCCTCCCCAACCTCCATCTATCTCCCTCCACTGCCTCCACCTCTACCTTCGCCTCCTTTGTGTCCCCCTACTGCGGGTAGCACATCTGGCTCTATAAAAAAAGGAAATGGATGTCTTTGCATCTCATATAAATAGGTTGGATTTACCCCTACATTAGCTACATTTGAGTGATAATCCTAGCGAGTCTGCACTAAGGTTGTTGTCTCTCAGATGGTTATTTGGTAATCAAGCATTGGTAGCCATTCTTGTGCCTCATTTGAGTGAAAGCGAGCATGGGTAGTGGTCTCCATAAAAATCACCTATTGCTCTATAAACTACCACCATACCCAACTAATCACAAATCTCTCTACAATATTTGAGTGTCTGCCTACTAGTGGTTTGTTATATCTCATATACTCTAGCTCCCAAGCATCTAACATCTATGGCACTCTCAATAAGGCCGCCATGTAAAATTTTTTAGCTCATCTAAAATCCACCAATAATAGGTGAAATCCCCACTATGAGTTAGGGGGACATATCCTTTATATCCAAAATATGTAAGGCTAGCTTCGCTACTATGCCTGCACCCATGGTCGGATCACAACAATGTGCTCCCATACCCAGATCTATGCTAGCACTGCTCCACATGCCCAAGAATGACCCTAATGGTACACAACCTCATGTAACTCATGATACATATCTTCTAGAATAGCTGACCCCCATGCTATCCTATGAGGCCGCACAATCAAGTCTGCCACCAATCTACCCCATCCCAGTGGGAAGCCCTTCTAGCTCCTGTCAGTCACCAAGGCCTAAGGAACTAATGAACATAACGAGCTCAGTAGGGGGTAATCAACACTATACTCATCAATGAGTTGCTCCCAACTTAGATGGTAGTCTAGGATGGTAATATCCTAGAACATCTGTTGCATCATTGTTTGCCCCTCTATCGGGGTATGATCATAGTACACCTGTGACATATAACCAAACTTGGGATCAGTATACCTCACATTAATATCAGAACTTGTAATACATAACAGAACAATGAAACATACAACTCACAAAATTTTCATAGCAAGGTACACAGAGGATGCCATATACATCCTCTAAAGTGATCGAAGCCTCTCTAGTCGATAGATGAAATGTGTTATGCTCACTATGCCACCGCTCAGTAAGTGCAATCAGCAATCCATGGTTCACCCGTATATGGGGCATCTGTATAACCCATCTCAAGCCCATATTAGATATAACAACATTCTCATCATTTATTAGATTTTTTAAAATGCACAACCCCACCACTTTGGGGGCTCTAATGAGAAGTGCAGGAAACACTTCCTACAACACAAGACATGCAAACATCAGTAACACATCCAAATATGCTCAACACGCAAAATTTCATGAACAAATACTTCAAAAATAATCTGTGCAACATTTCCTACTATATGCAAGCGATACAATATGCTAATTAAGTATTGTGCGATAGTTTGTTATATACTGGTGTGGTACAATTTTTTCATGTGACATTTCGCACTAGTCTAGGCAACAAATGGGTATGTCCCATATGACATACCTTTAACTACCCATGCGATACAATTTTTCATGTGAAGTATTGTGTGATAATTTTAAAATATCGCATGATATTCTGTGTTTTATATCCCAAACATGTGAAAAAAAAATTTAAAAAGCTCAAATATAGGAAAAAAGTACAAACTTACTGGTGCCCCATAGTGGTCTGGCTAGTTGTGCAACCAGCTACACTCGAAATGGTGTCAATCGGTTGGAATGCCCACTAATGCCATTTTCTCTCTCCAAAGAACTCTAAGCTCTCCAAATTCACAAAAGACAAAATGAATTTGAAAATTACACTTTGACCACTTTCATAGCCTCTGACCTCATTTTGACCTAATTTTCAAACTCAAAATTCCATGAAAATTGTACCCCTAGCTAATTTCGATGTCCTGGATCCATTTTCAGAATCAAAATTAAAATTTGAGTTCATATTGATAGTCAAAATCTTATTTTAAAATTCTACCTTCTACCTTTCTACTAGATTTGACCTAGTTTTTATGCTTTATCCTTCGTGGTCAACTCTAGTCAAATTGGGGCATTCTGTCATTCCTTAATAGCCACTCTTTGGTTCTAATCATTTATATGTCATTGTGGACATTGCTATATCTCGATTTGCTCATATCTCGCTCATTTCTACATCCCCTTACCTCATTTTGATTTTGATCCCAAGGGGGCATAAATACTCTATCATCACTTTCTATAGCTACCTATTTCTTTAGAACATTTGTTTGATCTTTTCATTTGCTCTTGATCCATCTACTTTGCTAGGTGTTAGCATTCTTCTTGAATTCTAACATTGTCTTTTTCTTAGTGTTCAGTACTACTTCTATCAAGTTGTACATTCAAGATTTGTTATCTTCTTTTGCATTTCATTCTTCAAAAGCAGATATCTATATCTATTACTGCCCACTTGGCTTGTGTTTTCTTTGATGTAATGTGTTCCCAGATCAATCACAAATTAGTCAAAGAGGGGCAAATGTAATCACCTAAAAATGGTCATCTAGACTATTAGCCCCCTTCTCAGCATTTTGGCTAATTTAATTAATCATTTACCTAGTCAAATTGTTAATAATCAATTAATTTGATTATAACCTATAGTTTGACCATGCTACCCTAAGTTCATTATTTGATTAAAAGAACATGTCCCCTTCTAATTAAATAAAAGACCCCATTCGTCTAACCCACTTAAAGTGCACACATAAAGTCTTTCTTTCTATTTTACATATTAAAAGAAAAGACTTTGTGATTTTTGTCTTATATCGGAAGTCAACTTATATTCTATTGGTTGACTTGTGTGTGCACATGGATCACTCCTCTTTTCGAACTCCACCATTGATCATCCATGATCTTGACCTTGATCTTTACTGTTCATGTGACTTTAAAAGAGAGAGGTCTCCCCTTATCAAAGGATCCACACTCTTGAGTATCATTATGCTGCAGGTTTACCATTCAAATTTTTTAGAGCTTTTTGTGGAGAACTTCTACTCCTTTTCTACATTCTCTCATCCATGGCATTTTAACATACTTGCATGATAGTTTAGTTTCCTTTACTATGATCTAGCTCACATAGCATTATAGTTTGATTGTAACACTCTCATCATTGCTTAGAATAGTTGCATTTTGCATATTCGTGTAGCTCAATCTTTATACTTGCATTGCATCCTTGAGGAACTCCTAGTGGACATTTGCATTCATGCATCTCATCTTTGGAACCTCCCATTGTATGGTTTACTAGCAAGAAGAGTATGTATAAGGCTCAACTGAGAGCCTTCTTATTTTTGAAACATACTCTCTTGCACTCTGTAGATAGGGATCTCTAAGCTAGCATCTAAGCATCTTGAACTCATGTTATCACTTGGATAGAAGAGTTCAAAGTGTAACACTTTTTGAGTGTACAGTTATCATGCACTAGTTATATATTCATGCTCACCTATGATGTATAAATCGATTATCATTTAATCATTATTGAGATTATCATTTGATCATAATTTTATCTCTTTTGTACTATCTCTTAAGCTTCTAGATCTTGACATTACATTCATTGTCTTAGGAAAATTCTTACATAGTATGAGAACCAAATGAGTGTTCGTTAATTCCATAGCCCATTGGAGAGATTTTCTTGCTCCAAGCTTTTAAGAGCCATAATTCAACTCCGAGATCAATATTGTGTGGGATTATTTTAAGCAATATTGCTGACAGTGGCCATTCTGACAAATTTTGCCTACCTTAGGCAAAAGTCTATTCTAAGGTAATTTACTTTTACAAAATTTGGCCTAGTAAGGTTCTACAAGATAGATTATGCAATCAACACCCAATCCAACCCAAAATCAAGCAAAGTCAACCAGATTTGGCAAGGATCAACTTAGATTGAGTTAAGTAAAGCAACTGTTTCAATGATTCCCTGATTTAAGCGGTGCAACAATCCAATTTTAAAGAGTATTAGACATTTCAATTTGGGAATGTGGGATTAAAATTCCACATCCCAATTCATTTCCCCCTCCATGGCTCTACTCACTCAGTTGACATTTGATAGACAACCACGAGGAGATCAGCATGGCAAGCCATGTAGATAACCACTCAACAAGCCACACAGACAACCACAATGAAGATCTATGTAACAACCACGTAGAGATCCACGCGGACCTACAAACATTGTACGACGGTGCACAAATCAATCATGTAAGAAACATGTGGCACTGTCCAAACAAGTTGATTGGCTAAGCAAGTACTATTACATCATTTTATACTATTGTATCATACCAATCTTCACCAATAAAATTTAAGTGTATTTCTCATTGTATAAAAAAATTCTATAACTCAAATATAGATTATTAATTTTTAAAAATGTTCAATTGTTTATTTGATTATATGATAAATAAATTGTCTTGTACACAAAATTTTGAGACTATAAATGACCAAGCATTAAAATTATTTAGTTGATTATATTTTAAAATGATTTGAATCTTTTTGTGAAAACCTCATAAAGCTCCATTCTAAGCAGTGTTCTTTAAAGTGAAAAAATTATTTGATTATATTTTATCATATCATATGCATAATCCTCATATATATATATATATATATATATATATATATATATATATATATATATATATATATATATATATATATATATATATATATATATATATATATATATATATATATATATATATATATATATATATATATATATATACATATATATATATATAATCATACACTAAAAAACTAAATTAGAATATTTTTTAAAATAATATTTTAGATTTAAAAAAATTATTTCTAATGTAACATCACTTTTTTCAAATTAAAACAAGGGGCGCAAGCAACAAAGTTCCTATCGTGGGTTTGAGGTAAGATTTAAGTGAAGTTGTACATTTGATTGCAAACTTGAAATAGAATGTCAAATGTTTGTGATGATGTACTACATCAAATAGCAAAAGCGCATGACAAATCCATGAAGCCCAAGAAAACCTGCATGCAGAAAACCTGTCACGGAGAAGAAAAAGACAAGAAGAAGCACGGGTTTGATCTGAAAAACTCAAACGAAGAAGAAAAATATTATTCAATGGATTCTTGATAAATTTACAAAGAGATCAATCCTTATAAAGGAGATCGAAACCCAAAAAAGGTAACCTAAAGCCTAAAAAAGCTAGGGTTGCACATTATTAAATATTAATTATATGTACATACAAGATAGCTTAAGCAAACTAGAGTAATAGGCAACTTAATTAATTAAATGAAAGTGATTTAATTAATAAGTGAAAACAAATAATTACTTTAACACCCCCTCTTCAGTGAAGCTCAAGAGGTAAGCTAACCTAGCACAACTATGAAAGCAGAAAAGTGGGTCCTAGCAACAAGGCCTAATCAAGTACCCAATACAAGGAAATCTCTATAAATCAGAGAAATAGAGAAAACCACATGGGAAAAACCCTACTCCAAAAAGAGATAGCAAAGAATGTTCCAGAAGATAGGAACAAAGAGAGATCATGAAAAGAACCATTGAAGCATGAAAAGCCGCAAAAATCTGTCAAAAGGTGTTGATTTGAAGAACCTCCACGAAAATAAAAGGCACGAACTGAGTGTGTCTATATGGTAGATGATCCATCTCACGAAAATGCATAGGTAGCCAACCACTGCAATTGCCTATTATGTAGGATCAGGTACTAAATACATAGCTCACACTAACAAACCATCGAACCAAGGAAGCATTAGAACCAACAATATAACCCACCCTTAATGCAGATGGGGTGAGGTGACAGGCAACTGAAAAGATGGGCCAAAAATCTCCTAGAACATAGGAACCAAACACATCAAGAGTGAGGTACAGACACCTATAAAGGCACGTGTCATCGACACATCATGGGGCTAATGTCGTGGAAGGGACACTCACTTGAAGAAGGAAGAGTTCCTAAATGGCAATCAACTATCCCCCCCATGGCACTTTATAAAATAGTGCGAGTACAACAAATCACAATGATGAAAAGGATCTTGAAATGCAAGAAGTGGCACTTTATCTCAATCCATTTGCATAAAGATGCTTACAATGAACATAAAAAATGATCAAAAAAAACATAAGACTGATACAACAGAAGGTACAGCCCAAAACAAAGCATCTGAAGCAACAAAATTGATCCCTGGACCTGAAATAGCCAGAATATCCACCAGCATGCAAAAATGCAAAAGGCTAAATAAAATGTGCTTGGAGCATAATCTAGAACAACAACCAGCATCATTGAAAAGAGCGTAGAAAGAGCTTTCCAACAATATGAAGAAGTCCAAAAATGGAGATCAGATGCTCAAGATATGCCACCCGAAGTGCAAAACAGAACATCTATCTTTGACTTCCAAAATAGGCAACCAAACTGCATCAAAACTCAAAAAAGCTTGCACAAATATCTCCATCTCGGAACTAGCTTTTCGACGCATTTTTCAGATTGAAAAAATACGTCCGTATGCTCAAGTTATGGAAGAAAAACTGACAGGCTCTCACCGGCAGAGCGACGGGAGGGAGGAGGGCCATTGCGGGGTGGAGCTGCGGCGAGGCCGTAGCGATGGCCGCTAGTGCAGTCATTGCAGGTCACTAGTGGACCACTAGCAGTAATTGCTAGCGATTTCGCCGCAGTTAACTAACCATCGCAGGCTGAAAAATGCCTACATGTTTTTTTTGTAAATTTTTTTGATTTGTTGCCTCGATCTGCGTGCTAGGGGCTGTATGGCCCTATTAGGCAATTTTTTTTTGCCTCCCAGATCAATGTTGTCTAAATTGGACAAATTTTATATCAAAATGAGGGTTTTGATGCCTTCTGAATCCATCTGTGATGTTCGTTTGGCCTCAAACTGCTCTGAAAATCAATGACATCCTTGTTTTCTTTGAAAAATCCAAAAAAAACACCAGATCTGATTTGCCAAACCCTTGTTCTCCCTTTTTCTTGAAAAATCGAACAAGCTACAACAGATCTAGCTCTGATACCATGTAGGATTTGAGCAAAAGCGCATAACAAATCCACAAAGCCCAAGAAAACTTGCATGCAGAAAACCTGTCACGGAGAAGAAAAAGACAAGAAGAGGAAAGGGTTTGATCTGAAAAACTCAAACAAAGAAGAAAAATATTATTCAACAGATTCTTGATAAATTTACAAAAAGATCAATCCTTATAAAGGAGATCGAAACTCGAAAAAGGTAACCTAAAGCCTAAAAAAGCTAGGGTTGTACATTATAATTAATAAAATATTAATTATATGTACCTACAAGATAGCTTAAACAAACTAGAGTAATAGGCAACTTAATTAATTAAATCAAAGCGATTTAATTAATAAGTGAAAACAACTAATTACTCTAACAAAATTTACTTTTGTAAGTTCTAAGAATCTGTAGATGTCAGTATAGATTTGACAATCTACAATTTGGCTTTCAATGCGTACTACCTCTTCTTACAACATAAGCATGTTAACTTTTTTCATTCTTCTTAAAGGATTTTTCATGTATACAATGTTTTTATGTATCATGTTGGCACACATGTACATAAACCAAAGAGAAATCACCAAATTCTATGGGAAGTGTTGGTTTTACATTCTTGTAGTAGTTTCACTTATTGATCCTCAAAGTTTCAATATGTTAAGACACTTGTACATGTTTTGAGAATTTGGGGGAGCGAGGAGGGGAGGGGGGGAGTGGAGAATGATAATGCACATGATGTATAAATATAATGTTAAAAAATTAATTTGTCAAAATTAGCAAGATAAGTTTTTATTTAATACTTTATCATTAACAATATATAACTAAGACACTTTTTTTCATAATGATTCTAGTTAGGATCAAACCTTTAAAATTGATTTGGTGAAGGGTAGGGATAAATGTGTGAATTGAGAAGTTGTAGTTTGAAATCAATTACCCATCATGCTTGAAAGCAATTAAGAATGAAAGCTTGGACATGTTCTTGAAACCATCCCCCATCGTGTAAGTCCAAATGAATTTGATGCCAAAGATTAAATTAAGAATTTGTTGAATTTGACAAAGGCTATTTAATCAATAATTAATTGTCTAATAATGCAAAAAAAATTGTAATTATATTAAAAAAGGAATTATTTATAAACATAAATAGAATCTTTAATCAAACATAGAAAACAATGTACATGCATTTTTTATGTTTCTATATTTCACACCTGTTACATGGTATTCTAAAGTTTTGACAATAGTAGGCCCGGAATGTGGAGCTTCCCATCATGTGACAATGATAGCGAGTTTGGTCTTTTTTTTTAACTCTGTTCCCTACAGTTTCAAAGATCTTGGATACACCTACAATTTTTCGCATTTAGCATACATAGGTACAAATGAATGCACTACTGAAACAATCACACATTCATGAATTAGCTCATCTTGTTCAAAATCTTCTACAATAGCAAATGTTGAGATAAGACTGACAATAGTAATTCCATTGGTTTTGAAATGTGTAAGAAGCATTCAAGTGAAAAGAATGAGAAAATGTAATAATAAATAATTATAGTACTAATTTTAATTGACCAAAAAATATAAAAATACATTATATTTTGTTACATCATATTAATATTTAAGTTTATACAAAATAAAATCACACATTTAATAGGAAAAATAGTTTTAAAATTTAACATGTACTAAAATTTTGCATATGGAAGAAAACAATTCTTTATTCCAAAAAAAGTCCTTTAATATTTTTATTATTTTATTATTTGCACAATTATTAAAGTACAAGTACAAAAGTAAAATCCAATAATAAAGTCTATAATAATAATAATAGATCATTATGATTTTTTTTAAAATAAATTTAAATTTGTTTGAATTGGTATAATAATTTTTAATTTTGTGAATTTAGTTTCAAACTTTTATTTTAAAAATTAAATATATTGAAGAACAAAAAATTCAATTGAAAAAATTGAATCCAATTTTTAATAATAACAATATAAAATAGTGATAAGGATTATAAAATAAAATAAATAATTAAAACAAAACAATATTATCACTTCTTCATTAATAATAATAATTACAATTCAAAATATGAAATAAAATATAATTTTTTTAACTTATATTACATCTTATCTCATATAAATCTCACTTCATTCTTTTGTTAATAGAAATTTTGAAAAACTAAAAAACACTAAGTGACAAAATCACACACACCAAACTTCATCAACTACAACCAAATAATACCAATGGGCTCTCAACAAACAAAATAATTATGCATTAAGTATTGGCAGCAATTATCAACTCACAATAACATATGTACGTTATAATTTTACCCATTTAATGATAGTAGTTGTAATTTTAGTGATTTTTATAGTGCATAATTTAATTCATTCATTGCCTCTTTTGTTGAAAGGCAATAGAATTGAAAATAAATGACAATATTGACAATTGTTAAATATAATAAAATTACAAAATTTAAAATATAATATAATGAAGTTGAATGGTTCACAAAGAGCCCACCGGGATTAAGTCTTCTTGAGTGCAAGGTCCAAAGACATCAAAAAGGGATGAGGTCGGGATCGTGCTTCTGGCGAATTTGGCAGTGTGGATGCTCCTTAGTCCTTGGCTCTTATCCAAAAAGGTTTCAGGAACGCATGGGCCCGTATCGGGTAGCTAAAACCTCTTTATGAATGACCTCCATAAAAAAAATTAAAAATTTAAACATAAGTGAACTTAAAAAATATGAAATCTAATTAGTGATTCAAATCCAAATCGGACCAAAAGAAAAAAACAATAGTTACCTGCCGAAGGCAGAAACTAATAAGAGACGCAATGCGTCATAGTTCCTGCCTAACACATAATGGTTGTAGAGGTGTAGATGAGTGAGAATAAGGTTAAATAGTTCTAAATTAACATTGTGAATGCATTAATTTTTGCCTACAAATGCACTTGCGATCTAATAGGATGGCTGATATTTTGTTGTTAAATTCTCGTCCTAGAAATGCAGTTGTGATCTAAAAGGATGGCTCATATTTTGTTGTTAAGTTCTTGTGTTATATTATTATATGTTTGGGCATTTAAGTCCAATAATAAGAGACCAAAGTCCCCAACTATGTATTATTTTCATCTTGATTATGAAATGGAAATCACACTATTTTTAATCATTAGATAGAGATAAATAACAATATAGAACAATAACAACATAAATGTATATGCACAGGAAAAAATGATAGATAATAAATAGGAGGAAGAGGAAGAGAGATAAAATAGTAAGATAGAGCGATACCAACATAAGTTGAGAGAGAGAGAATTAAATATAATTATTTTTCTTAATAAAACAAATAGTCAAACTAAAATCTTGGTTATAATGAAAAATTAAAATATATTATATTTTAATTAATGAAATTTAGAATTTGATTTTTTATATTAAAACTCACATTTGTATAAGAAAAAATGAAATGTATTGAAATATAAAAATATTTTATAAGTAAAACTAATTGTTTAATTTTACACAAAGGTTTACTATTTAATGTTTTGCATTTCCAATGTTCTCATTAAATTAAGTAATTTTTAATTATGAAATAATATCTATATAATTTAATATGTACATTTGTAAATAATAAATAGATGTAATAAATATAAATTTGATGTTGATAAATAAATATGATGTAATAAATAAGAAATAGAATATAACTATTTAATTTTAATACATAGTTAATAATAATTTATATATCTTTTAGAATTGAATTATTTCTTTTTTGCAGTTATTTATTTTAGTATTTTTTTTAATGTCAAATATAATTATTAATTTAATATTAAAAAATATATTTAAGTTTTAAATATATTTAAACTAAATGATAAATTGTTTAAATATAAAATATTAATAATAATAAATGATATAATTTACAAATTGTAATACTTTCAATTATACATGTTACAAACATTATTATAAAATATAATTAAAAATATTGTTTAATTTATTTTTACAAAAGTAAAATAACAGTAATAATTTCACTACTTTTATTAAAAAATCAAAATTTTGGAACAACCTTGGCATCCAGAGCTTTATTGACATTTTGGAGAATGATAACCTTGTTAGTTGGCAGGATATTAGAATCAAGTTCGATCTTCCTATCTCCCATAAACGTACGTATAATATGGTTGCCAATGCCTGCCGCACTCTTAATCTTCCTTGCAGGTGTGATGTGGACTCTCATAGATTTCTAAATTTCCGTTGGGATGATGGATCTCTCCTACATAAAACTAAAGCTAAAGATATATTTAAGGTTCTCAATAATGACAACTCTGTTATTTCTCACCTTAATACTACATGGTATATGAACTTGAACTCTCTTGAATGGCAAAAAATTCTTGACAAATTTTGGAAATCGCATATTCCCCCCAAAATCTTACATTTTAAATGGCAGCTTCTTCTCGATAGACTTCCTATTAAAAATCATGTTGGTGATGCTGAACTTCGTACTATTTGTAGGGTTCCTGAAAATTTAAGGCATATATTTTTTACTTGTCAATTTGCTAGGATTATATGGAAGTTTTTTGGAATTTCTATAGCTGATCATGTTCCTGTTTTAGGCACCATTCGTGGCAACTTATTTGGTCTTAAAAAGGATGCTAATTTTTTTTGGAATATTCTATCCTCTCACATTCTTTGGTTTATTTGGAAATGTAGAAATGAGGAAAAATTTCAAGATATTGGTAGATCCCTTACTTTGTTTCATTTGAAATTCATCTGTTTTAAGATTGTCTCGCAGATTTGCTGCATTATGAAGCTCGAGATGGACAAGCTAAAAAGATTCCTCCATGATGGGCTCACTACTATGTTCATTTATGAGACGAGGCATGGGTTGGAATTGGCTAGCATTCTTGATAACCAGACTGCTTTTGGAAAAGCTCTTAATGAGTTGCTCAAGGAAATACATGCAAATAGAGGCTCATTTTCTGATAGACATGACTCCTTTGCTCAACTTCTCAAGCGGAAGAAAGTCATGTGGATGGAAGGAGAGCTAGGATGGACAGCTTGGTTCGATGATCATGATGATGTTTTGGAATAGCTTATTTGTCTCCTCTTTTTGTAATCTTGTTACCACTGCTACTTAATGTGTTAGTTGGCTGATTCAGGCTGATTGGTGGACTTTGATCTTGGTGGTTGAGGCTCGCCTCCCCCCCTCTTTTGATACTGTACCTCTTTTTGTTCTCTCGATTATTTAATTTAAAAGAAAAAATCAAAATTAAAAAAAAGAAAAGAAATTCAAATACAAGCTATTGAGAATTAATGTTGATTAGACATGTTGTGTGAGGTGGAAGATAAAATGATTAAAAAAAATAAAAATCTTATCAACTTATTACAAAGATAAAGTTGTAATTAATGCAACATGAAGTTGTTAGAAAATCTTTCTATTTTTGTTGAAGAAAATTAATTTTCTCTCCCACCAAAAATAGTATGGACCAATAGAATGAGTGGAAAATGAGATTTTACAAAATAATGAAAAATTAGAAAATAATATAAACATTTGAAGTTTCATATAATCTTTTAAATTCTTTGATTTGATTGATCAGTATTAATGTGATATTAGGATGACATGAATGCATAAGTATTAATGTGATATTATGATGACATGAATGCATAAGTATTTCTGCCATGGGCAGGAACTAATAAATTACAATGTACCATTCAAATTACACTTACATTTCTTTTTCTAAATAAATTATTTAACTTCAAACTTATAATTTCGTTTTTATACTTAAACTCTACAATCAATTTTTATAATTTCATTTTTATACTTAAACTCTACAATCAATTTATTCAATCTTTTGTTAACACTCAAATTTGATTGCTTGTTGTATGTTTCATGTTGATGTATTTATTGTTAAGAAGTGTGCGAAACTATCACCCTATCTATATATTCTTTTTATGGCTATCTAAAAAGTTATTTTCAAGTTGTCTACCTCTTTATTTTGACATACATTTTCAATATAGTTCCCATGCGATACAAAAATTGGTGATAAAATATAACAATAAAAATTACGTACTCACACTTTCATTTTTCAGACACATTTTGAAGTAATTGTCACTAATACAATGACTTGTGCAAACAATGTATTTTAGATTAATGGTGGCAATAACCTAATGTAACCTTGGTTACATCTACTGATCAAACCCTGTATGATTTCAATAACCACAATTGCATTTTACACTATAGAAAAATATCAATACATTTTCTCATTCTTATCCCTCCACTACTAGATTATGAAATGCCTTTGTTATCTATACATCTACTACTTTCACTTAGACTTCTTGTGGACTTAACCCTAATGATTTCCCAATTCAAATTCCCATTTCACAATATAGACAATTATCAAATGTTTGCAATCAGACCATGACATTCCAAGCATATTGTGTGAATTCCTAGTCTCATTATTATGTTAGGCAGTCAAATTAGTACAACTAGCATACAAAGTTATGATTAAGAGAATCATATTGTCTACTAATCTCCCAAATTTGGTGACACTCGTATTTACTATAGAAAGTCTAGAAACTAACTTAAATATATTTTTAAAGATGTCAAATAATCATTCAAGATGTCACACAGCTCTGCACCTTCTACAAGAAATACAAGATAATCTTTTATTATTGTCACCATATATTTTTTATTAAGTAAAACAGATTTTGTGCCTGAAACCCAACAGTTAACAAATAACAGATAAACTAAATTGTAAAACTACTTTCTTTCGTATTCAAATTCAGATTTCTGCATCAAATTGCAATCTACAAAGCAATTTCTTTATTCCAAGGTGATTATCTGTTTAATCCAATCTTATAAGCATACCCACTAACGATATCCATCAGAATCAAAACAACGCCAACCAAAAAAACAAAAGCCCTTATTTTATCATTTCAAATCTTTCAGTTCAAACTATGCAAAACTTTGATGATATATTTCTTTACAAAACTAAACATCTATGCGTATAGATTGTCCAGCTCACAAATGCTTCACAGATCATCACAACCATCGTGGAGCTTCTTTGTTTTGCAACACAGATCCTTTAAAAAGTAATGTAATTAACACTTCCTCCTTCCCATTTAATAGCCTGTGTTCCATACAGATCAATCCCTCGATTGTCAGAAGCATTTCCTTATGGAAAATTAGTGCATCTGCCGTCTTTGTACAGAGTTAGATAATACGCTTTCACATCGACTACCTTGAAGCATTCCCTTCTCCCAAGTCAAAAAGGGCTAAGAAAATCAGTTGAAACAAGTGCTTGGTTAAGTATGGTCCTGTAACAGGTGAGATTATACAAGTGAGATTATGTGTTCCTCAAAGGAGTAGGAGGAGGCCTCTTAGGCATCAAACTAGCCTTATTAGGGGATGTAGCGGTGAGCTTGTGAGGCTTCTTTGTAATGCATCGGGATGACTGCTGCGGTGGGTAAGACTGGCAATTGAGGAGGCCACCATAGCTATGGGAGCTCTTCATCTTCTTCCTGTACGGATTCTCTGGCTTCACAAGATCATTCAAACATTTCACATCTGATAAAGATGTAAACGACTGAGATTTGCCTGTGAAATAATTGGACAGCCCCCTCCTGTGAAAAACAAATCAATATTCCATAAGATTTAGATCCCACAAACAAATGTTCTCTTAATATTATTTATACATTATCCCAACTGATTATACTTATAGCTCACCAAAGGCAACACCTCAATTACCGACTCGCCAATCGGCCAACAATCCAACACAAATTTCCAGCTGACAGAAAAACCAAAGAACAAGTTTATCTAAATCAAATAAAACGCTCCCAGGATACTTTAAAGTCAAAACTCTGTAGCCCATAGTGGCTTGCATGCACAACCAAATCCGAACCATAGTTCACACGAAAAACCAAGAAAACTGCAAATTACAGAGACCCACAAGAAACCTGCAGATTATAAAGAAACCCAAAAGCAAAGGTAGTTTGAACAAAGCTGAACAACAATTGCAGGTTAGTTGGCATGATACTTCCAGTCTAGGAAGATAGTATAATCAATTTTAGTTTTAATTGTGTATATTTTTTCTATCATATTCGGTCATCAGGATCACTGATGGAAACGAAGAGAGATATAGATTGGATTGTAAAAATAAGTTTAAAATGAAGAGAGCCCTAGATTGCATTGTAAAATTAACCTTATTATAGGATTTTAAAAAAATTAGATGCAGAAACAAATATGAAGAAAAAAATATTAACAATTAAAACCAAAAGCATCAATTAATTGCAGATTAATCAAAACCCAACAAAAATTGCTCTTTCAAAAAAAGAAATGAGAGGTGAAATGATAAATTATACAGAACCAAACTAACAAGAAACTGGTACAAGAAAAAAGTCCCAAAATAAACAGAACAGATAAGCCTAGTAAAGAGTTGTATGATTACTTTAGTTTTGATTATGATACATTTTCCAATCATATTCAGTGATCAGCGATCTCGTGAAAAACCGCAGTCTAGATAGCATTGTAAAACTAATCTTAAAAACGGGGTAAGGGAAGAAATTAGTTGAGAGAGAGAAATCAATTAAAAAAATACACAATTAAAACCAAAAGCAATGCAATTGCAGATTTATCAAAACCCAACAAAAATTGGGTAAGAGAAAATGGATGGATAGAAAGTTGAAACCAAATCAGGACACAAAATTGAAGCTAAAACAAGAAGCCGCTTGCGAATGATTGCAGATTTGACAAGAAACTACTACCAGACACTCCAGAATAAACAGTACACCATCTTGATTTGTTTATATTTGCAGATGGAACTTATATTTGAGTGCTTTTGCATTAGATTGTACATGTAACTTTTGTATCACCATTAACTTTGCATCAAAATTTGTTTAATTTTCGTATCACATGAAAAACAGCAAGATTCTAGATAGCATTGCAAAATTAATCTTAAAAATGAGGTAATGGGAGAAATTAGTTGAGGGAAACAGAGATCAAATAAAAATATACACAATTAAAACCAAAGCAGTGCAATCGCATATTTATCAAAACTCCACAAAAACAGTTATGAGAAAAAGGAATGATAGAAAGGTGAAACCAGATCATCAAGACAGGACCAAAAATGAAGCAAAAACAAGAAGCCTAGTTAATGATTGCAGGACTTAGTCCACCATCTTGATTTGTTTATATTTGCAAGCAGATGGAACTTATATTTGAGTGCTTCTGGACTTATATTTGAGTGCTTCAGGATTATGCATGTAGTTTTTTATCACATTTCGGTGATCCATCATGAGAATGAGAATGAGAGGGCACAAAAGAAAGATGGAAAGACAGAACTTACTTGAATGGAAGGTGGGCTCTGAGAGAGTCCATCTCATAGAGAGGTCCATCAGAAGAGGTGGAGGAAAAGGAATCTTCAATGTCATCAGAGGCGCTTGAAGAGAAGGAAAGCAAAGAGGAGTCTGAATCGGAGGATTCATCCGTGGTCCCATGGCTGTTTGGGGGCTTCAATGGGGACGAAGCATCCATTCTCTGTGATCCACCTCAACGCACAAGTCGATTTAACCTTGCAATCCACCATACGTTTCAGGATTGTTAAAACCCGCGATCTCTCCCCCCGTTCCCAAACCCTTGATGACCACTACAAACTGCTGAAGACTGATTGCTTCATTTCAATTGCATTGGGCGCCTCTGAAATGGCAACACGGCAAGGAAAGGCCTCAAATTGGTGCTCTAAAGTCGTTCGATAACCAACACCTGTAACGAGAGAGCTTGCAAAAACTCTTGGTGGGTAATGCAAAGAAAAAAGGTTAGTTAAATAGTATGATGGGAAAGAGGGAATGGAAGGTACCATGCAGGAAAGGGATTATGGGGTCCAATGGCTGATGTCACAGGATAAACTCAAGGGATAAGTGTAAGTGGCGCGAATTTTTTAAAGCTACAGCTTAGATTCTCTATTATCTTCTTTTATACGGCAATGCCTTCTGGTTTAGTCAAGATCGCATACAAATTTAAAATAAAGGAGAAGATAAGCCCGGTGTCTTCATCCTCATCTTCTTCCTTCTTCCGCCCCCACTTTCCCACTTTGCAAAGCATGTCTGATGGACTCCCTTGGGAGACTCCTGCTTCATCCTTATCCTCTTCTTCCATCTCCCTCACTACGATAGGATAGCTTCTATCCTAGGCTAGGGGTCCTTATACCCATAAATGCTGTTCGGATTGAAGAATTTTAGGTGTGCTAGTTTTCATTTTCATGCTAGTTTCAAGTTTCAACCATCCGATTATATTATTATTAAAGTAGGTTGTATTTAGTATCTTTTCATAAAGTAGCTTTTCATGTTTTATTGTTATTAATTATTAAAGTTAGTTTTTTAATTATGTGTTGTAGGGGCTAAAGTATGCAAGCTTCATTTGTGGCACACTTAATTTAATATTATATCTAAACACATCTAAAGACAATTGTTTAAATCTTATAGATTATAAAAGTATTTTTCATTTAATTTGTTATTTTTTATGAAATTGTTTTCATGAGTTATATTTTAATCATTTGATTATTATTTCTTGTAGATAAATTGTTGTTTTTAAGTTATTATTATTGCAATTTACTTGCAAAAGGCATATGTGCTAGATTGTGGACTATCACAAGTAAACTCTTACCATAGGAAATCAAGTGTTGAGATCATTTGTAAAATCTTGGTGTTCTTTTGTTTTTTATATTAGAAGTAGCCAAAACAAGTGGACTGACTCAAGGGTACAAGAAGAGGTATAACCTCCTTTGCCAATAGATAAACAATAGGACTGAAAAATAACACATCAATTTATTCCCTTTTGTAATATAAAAACCCCCACTTGATTAACAAGTTTAACAAGCTAATAACTGTGAAAGTAAAGTATAATCAAAGAGTCACATAGCTCATCTTACTACTAAAGATAATAAAACTACTACTACTAATGCTACTAAGAGAGTTCATAATCACCATATAGTAAAAAAATATTCAATGCCACACAAGGCAATAATAGTGCATGTAACAAATTGGAAACTAAAAAGACTAGAGGGCAGGGCCTCTTTTTCCCATGCATTTTAGTGAAAGTGGTTAAGACAACAACACCATGTTAGACACAATTGATGCTCCAGGGTTGTTGATGAAGATCAAGGTTGCAAATCGAGCTATGAAATGTATGTAGAGTTAGATTAATTGCTATGAACTGTCATTGATGTCAAGTTGATTGACAATGATGATTCATGTAAGTTGCAAATCATCTGAGGATGTGATGTTGAATAGAAGAATGGATGGTAAAGTTGGAAGATGAAATGAAGAAGTGATATTAAGTATGTGAACTTAATGAAGTCATTGATGAATTTGTCTTTGGCAAGACAATATTGGTTTGATTGTTTTAGATGATTTCATGAAGTGTTAAGATGATACACAAGTAAGTTATTTTGGTTGGTAAGAAAGGAATGAAGTTATACAGTAAAAAGTTAAGAAATCAGTAAGTTACACCAAACTAGAAATGGTGGTTGGTAAAAGAAGAGGAAGGAAGGATAAGTAAGTCAATTTATATGGAGAGCAATTTTAACAAACAAGGATGTTATCGAGCAAGGGTGGTTATTGAGAAAGATAAGGGTTAATTGAATGTAATGTTAATCGAGTGATGGAGGTGTTCGACGAAGCAAGAATATAGTTTGGTAAAGAAGAATAGTTTATAAAAGATCAATTAAAGGATGACATCAAATGAAGATATGGACTCATCTAGAAGATTCTAAGATGGGGAGAAAGTTGGTTAGCAAGATCAATAGATGAAATTGGCAAGGTAAAATCAAATGGTGAAGATTTAAAACATGTTTTGAGTTCCAAGAAAAGTTCAAGTTCCAAGGAGAAGTTATAGGTGGCATGATCTGTGAAACATTTCACCTAGCATCAGATAAATTGAATGTGAGTTGGTAATTGATTGTGTGGATGAGAGGAACTCATGAAAACCCTAACGAATTTGATATAGAACATATGTCTATATAAGTATTGGACAAGAAAGTTAAAGTTATTGGTCTAGGTATTAGACAAGTTGTTGAAAAAGTTGATAGTGAAGAAAGTGTAGAAGGGCGTACTAGGTAGATCTGAAGTGTGAAGTGAAGTGGATTGATGGAGATAATGTGATGACTAGTCAATAGAGAAAAAAATTGAGAATATGGAGATCCAAATGAGAAAAGGTAGTTGCACTCTTATCAAACCATTTCACTATTACTTTCTAACCATTATAGTAGAAGATCTCTTAATCAAGTGGATCTGATAGTCCTATTTGTAAATATTGTTGTACGATGACATTCTAGTGAATGTTTTCAAGTCCTTTAGATAGGCCACTAATTGCAAGGTGATAAGTTTTGGATGATCTTTGGTGAAAAATTTCCTACCAAGTTCACATCTAACAAATGTGCATGTAACCTTTTGTAGGGTTGGCTTTTAACCAAGCTTGCTTCAGAAGAGTGAATTTTTTCATAATTTTAAATTGTGAAAAGTATTGAGAATTGTTAAAAGCACCCAAGGATAAGTAATTCACCCCCCCGATCTCAATTATCTAACAATTGGTATCAGCAAAATGGTGCTTAGAGCAATAAGTTTGAAATGCTTAAGATAAAGATTCAAAAATGCATAAGAGAGAGGTATTGGTGTTGAATAGGGAGAGGTTGTATCTATCTAGAATTGGATAATCATTACCAATCACCACCCCTATGACCAATGTTAATTAAGAATATGAAGGAAAAGAAAGAACACAACACCTTGATGTTAGAGATAGCTTCTTCCCTAATTGGTGTTAAATTTGATGATGTCAAAGATTGTGTTACTGCAAAAGAGATGTGGGAAAAACTTGCACTTTTCCATGGAGGTGATCACAATGTATTGAGAAAAAAGGTTGAGAGTCTCAAAGAAAGAATTGATGATATGAGAATGCAAGAAGGTGAAAACATTGTGCAATCTAGTAATAGAAACAAGGAAGTGGTCAATTCTATCAAAGGAGCTAGTGGAATCACAAGTGAAGAAGTTATGGTAAGAAAAGTTCTTAGAACTCTATTACCTATCTATGCTATTAGAGTTTTTGTTGTTTAGGATTTGAGATCCATGCCTGGTAATGTTAGTGCTCTTGATGCTTTGGTTGGTAGGTTGACTGTATTTGAGCTAAATAATATTAATAATTATTTACCAAGGATAGAAACATTTATTTTAAGTCATCTTTAACTGTTGGTGGTTCAAGAAGAGAAAAGAACTCTCACTTCAATCAAGATGAAAGTAACTATGAATTAGAGGAGAAAGAACCAAACCAATTTAGCAAAGTATGTCAGAAGGAACCATTCACTGAACCACATAAATGGAGACAAGAATGTTGGAATCATGAAAATAAGTAAACTTAGAGAAAATACATGTTTGGTTTATGAATTTGAGCCTAGAATATTCAAAGATGCACTAAAAAAATCAAGATTGGATATGACTGGAATCATGAAATTAAGTAAACTCAAAGTATAGCAAAATTTTCTTCTAATCCTAAGGAAACACTTATGACTGTTGTAAAGATAATATTTAGATATCTAAAAGGGACCAACCCTATGGTTTATGGTACAAGAAGAATGGATAATTTGAGTTGAGATTCTATATTGAGTTTGATTGGGTAGACAATGTGAATGACAAAAAAAGTGCAAGTGGGGGAGTTTTTTTTAGGCAATGTGAATTGCTCTAATATTGTATAGATCAAAAGATTATTGGAAGGAATGCAAGAGGAAATGATCAATCATGTAATAATATATTATGACAACACAAGTGATATAAAAATTTCAAAAAAATTGTTGATGCATGAAAAAAAAAAGCATATATTAACTAAGTATCATTAATTGAGAGAGCAAGTTCAAGAGAAATAAGTATGACTAGAGTATGTGAAAACTAAGGAATGAATTGTTGATATATTTACCAGGCCATTACTTAAGGATTCCTTTGAATATCTAAGAGGTAAACTATGGGTCATTCCACTATTTAATGTTCACTAGAGGAAGATGAAGGATTGCATCAATTCATGCTTTATTAGAATAGCTATGTGTAAGCTAGGAGTTCACTCTTTAGGAAGAACCTAAAGTTCTAAAGAAGGTGGAAGATGTGTTGAAGCAGAAGTGATTGGTAAAAGAAAGGTAGAAGGTATAACTATCTAGAAAATAAGGTTTATCAATACCTTTGGCATTGTTGTCAAACAAGGAGATGAGTAGAGAAAGGTTGGGGGGGGGGGGATTACTAAAAGATAGAGAATGAAAGGAGAATATTGGAGAGATAGTGGAAGATATGAAGGAAAAGAAGAAAGAGATGAATAATGAATGGGGGAGACTTAATAATAACAAAGAAGAAAGAGAAGAATAATCAAAGGGGAGACTTAACAATAAAGAGATGTGTTGCTAGGAAGGATCATAGTTGAGTTTACTTGTATTGAATGGTATATTTTAGAGATGTGTTTCCATTAATGCCAAAGGGGGATATTGTTAGACACAATTGATGCTAATGAATGAGACAAAAAGAAGTAATTTTGATGAAGAACAAGCTCAGAAAATTGAGCTATAAAATTTATGTAAAAGAGTTGGATCAGTTGTTATGTTGTCATTGATGTCAAGCTAATTGAAAGTATTGATTCATGTAAGTTGTAAATCATCTGAAGGATGTGATGTTGAATATAAGAGTGGATGATAGAGTTAGAAGATGAAATGAAGAAGTGGTGTTAAGTATGACAACTTAATGGGGAAACTAATGAATTGATCTTTGGAAATATAATATTCATTTCATTATTTTGCATTATTTGATGAAGTGTTAAGATGATACACACGTAAGTTATTCTGGTAGGTAAGAAAGGAATGAACTTGTAAAGTGAAAATTTAAGAAATCAGTAACACTGAGCTAGAAATTAATGGTGGTAAGTAAAAGAAGACAAAGGAAGGATAAGTAAGTCAAGTTATTTGGAGAACAATGTTATCAAGCAAGGATGGTTATCGAGTGAGCTTAGTGTAACTAAGGATAACGTTAATTGAGTGATGGAGGTGTTCGTGAAAGTAAGAACACAGTCTAGTAAAGAAGAAGAATTTATGAAAGATTAATTAAAGGATGACATCAAGTGAAGATACAAACTACCATCACTGGCAGTTCAACATCTTTGATTCAGGGAATCAAATATAATTTATGCTAGTCTTTTGATATGACTGACCTTGGGCTCATGCATTATTGCCTAGGTGTTGAAGTTTGGCAATAGTCTTCTGGTATATTAATCTCTCGATCCAAATGTGCCAGAGCTCTGTTGGAAAAATTTTGTATGCTAGATTGCAAGCCTGCATCAACACCTATGGAGAAAGGTCTCAAGTTATCAGCCAAGTTTGATTCTCCTCCCGTTGATGATACTTCATACAAGCAACTAGTAGACAACCTCATCTACCTCTCTGCTACTAGGCCTGACATCAGCTTTGTAGGAGAATATTTTGAGATAAGGCCAAATTCAGTTAGCAAGATCAAAAAATGAAAATGGAAAGGTAAAATCAAATGGTGAAGATTTAAGACATGTTCTAAGATCCAATAAAAGTTCAAATTCCAAGGAGAAGTTACACCAAGCATGATCCATAAAATATTTTACCTAACATCAGATACATTGAATGTGATTTGGTAATTGATCATATGGATGAGTGGAATTGATGGACACCGTAATGAATTTGATTTAGTGGATTGGATGAGAAGGTTAAATTTGCTAGTCTAGGTGATGGTCAAGTTGTTGAAAAGTTCCATGGTGAAGAAAGCATAGAAGGGCATATTGACAATATCTAAAGTGCAAAGTGAAGTGGGTTGATGGAGATAGTGTGATGACTAGCTAGTAAAGAAAATATTTGAGCAAAATGGAGATCTGAACAAGCAAAGGTAGTTGCACATTTATCAAATTATTTCACTGTTACTTTCTAACCATTGTAGTAGAAAATATAGATTAACCAAGTGGATCTAATAGTCCTAATTGTAAATCCTTTTGTAAGGTGACATTCCAATGAATGTTTCTAATTCTGTTAGATAGGCCACTCATTGAACAATAAAAAGGTCTAGATGATCTTTGGTGAAAAATTTAGCTTGACAAACTAGATCAGGGGAGAATTCACGGGTTTAAGGATATGACTAAGGATCAAGGCCCCAGTAAATGCCCCAAAGCTAATTCAAAGAAAAAAGAGGTTGTAAAAGATGAAGAAATTGATGAGTTGAAGGCCTCTATGGTGAATATGAATATCCTTGTAGATCATGCTATTGATTTACTGAAGACTCTGTAGCTATCCCGGTGCTAGCTTTTTGTTTTTTTTTTGTTGTTGCTTTTTTCTTTTGGTGTTGATGGATAGTTCCTCATGGGATTTATTAGTTTCTTTTGTATGATACTTTGTAAAAGGTTTCAAGTCCTTTAAAACCTATTTTTACTTAATCAAAACAAATGTGCATGTAACCTTTAGTAGGGTTGGCTCTTAATTGAGACCACTTTAGAAGAGTTAATTTGTTGATAATTTTAAATTGTAAAAAGTATTTGGAAATATTAAAAGGACCTAAGAATAATTGATTCACCTACCCTCTCAGTTATCTAACAGGCCCACAACCAACCATCAGACAAAAAGCTATAGAGTCTCTTGAAGTTACCCTTGTCACCTTCACCCAAGCCTTTCTCATTCTCCTTCTAGAGAAGTTGCAATGCATTAGCAATAGAGTGCATCACCTTGATGGAAAAAACGGCAAGGGTCTTGAAACTATAATCTAATTCAGAGACTATACTATTTAGATTTTGCATTTCCTTTTGTAGGAAATTCAGGTCTTTTATCAAAGGAATGTAATCCTAGCATTTACAAGTATCTTTTCTAATTGGCTTATCTTGTAAAAAAGGAGGGTTATAGATATCATCCATAATTTTATTTCCTTTGAGTGTAGGATTACAAGGGGAGGAGGTACAAGTATTCTCAATTATAGGGTGAAGGGAGTAGGTAGCAATCATGGGGGAGGTATCATAAAGGTTATCATTCTAAATAGTAAGGTCCATAGTATCCATTTTAAAGTTAGCCAACATATGATTTGTATCTCTGCTACTAACAATAACATCATCCTCTAAGGTGGCTTTACTTCTCTTTGACTTTGAAATCTCCTCCTCTTCTTCCACACACTTGCTCCTAATAACTAACTTTTTTGTCTTGATTTAACCCTCTTAATTTTCTCTCTCTATCTTTGTATTCAAAACATAAATCCTCCTCTTCAACATTAAAAGTTCTATCACCCATTTGTTTCTTTCTAGGGTTAAAATAAATAGTGTGGGAGTGTGTGATCCAACCTCCAAGCTCCAAACATAAATTGCCAAGGTTGATAAGAGGGTTAAGTTTTAGATTCTTCTAGGAGGCAATATAAACTTGGGCTTTCTTATTTTTCTTTTCACTAACACAAGGAGTAGCTTGTGACACCTTGAGGGTGGGGTTTGTTAGAAAATATTACAAGGAGGAAAATGGCATGATGAAAGTTGTAAAGGAAAAGGATCAATCTTTGATGGATGATGACAATTGTTTTTCCCTGACTCCTTTCCTACACCTCCATGACTGAGGTTTCAAGGTCATGGAGAAGAAAAAATGGGATAGACGCCATATCCTGGCATTGAAAGTGATTCAATAAAGGAAAATGATAATAGAAACGAACCCCAAAATGAGCCTCCAAAGTAAGAAGCTTCATGATCAAGAAACATATTGTGTTCTATGGTTTGGGGAGTTGTTCCCTATCAAAGCCAATATGCAATCTTACAAGATATTCCTTAGCCTTGAAGAATCTATTAAGGTTGGTCTCATATGATACATTAGTGACCTTTTTCCACTTTTGTCCCTTAGTTGAAAGACTAGTGGCTTGAGTGATGACATCCTCATTGATTTCAAAGGTTATCCCATCAATGATGACCTTCCCCTTATTCTAGGTATTAACTAGCTACATGGTTACACCTTGTTGTATCACTCCATGACATCCATAAAAGGTAGAATCCTCCTTCAAAAGTCATCCAGATGCAAGAATCCTTTTATCATTCATTCTCAATTTTTATAGGTTCAATTCTAATCATACGCCCTCCAATCTCCTAGTTAGAAACAATAATCTTTGAACCCTCTAGTAAGACAATAGGGGAAAAAATATAGCAATTAAAGATTATACATCGATAGCTCTCAATTTAGAACTTCAAGAAATGATGAATGCAAATTTAAACAATCACAAAAGAGTTATAGAAAAAAATATTTACACTATAATAATTATTTGGAATGAAGATATGGTGAGTTACATTACCATGGTATGAAGCCATGTGTGAAAGGACCTTCTGGAAAGAAAAAAAAACAAAGAAGAGTCTTTTTGGCAATTTTTACTTGTAAGGGGTGATAGATAATTTCACCATAATTAATATAATAGTGGTGGAAGTATTTTTATGGTGGTGATAGCTTCCTCACAACCTCACAAGAAATTCTCTTTGCAAAAACACATGATGAAAGAAAAGAAATAAATTTAATGTCTTCCAAAAGTCATGCAAAGGACCCAACCACATAAAATTAAAATCACCCACAAATCTCACCAAATATATGACTAAGGGGTCAAATAAGAATGATTAACATTCATAATCATCATCAAGATTAAGGAGACAAAACTCTTTCTTTCTCAATGAGAGTCTTGATGTCCATAGGGAGAGGCCAATTGTCTCCAAAACACCTTCCACCTACAAGTCCATTCCAACCAGCTTATTCACAACCATATTCCCTTCTATGTACGTTTGATGTATAATTTACTCTTCAAGCCAAGCAAGGAGGGGCCAAATATCATTAAGCATGCTTAACATTGACCATCTAGTGATCAACATCCTTTTTTCAGCTTCAACAATTAACTTAAAAATTTCTTCCACAATAACCTTATTCCTCCCTATGGAGATAATCAACTTTAGGCCCTAGAAGAGGACCCTAATTACTAGAATTAGGACCAAAGTTTCTCATAAAAGATAGAATAAAATTACTTCTATGGTCACAAACCATGCCACCTCTAGTGACAACTTCATTTATTGCTACAAATTAAGTTTGAACCAACTAGGGAGGAGGGATCCATCTAGTGTTATCTTTGACCATAATATTAGAATAATCAAAGATGTAAATGAGTCTAGAAGGTTCCAATTAGTAGCTACTCGATAGTCCCACTAGGAAGGGGGAGTGACCAACCTCTTCCAATTGGAGACTGAGATGTTCTCCTATAGTAGATTCATAGAAATGGAAGCAACCACCTCGATTTGGTTCTTAATTCCTCTGAAGATATTTTTACTTCACTCTTCCCATAAATACCATTAAATATGGGGGAATTTTTTTTTTTCACAATAGAAGAACAAGTGGACATATAAACAGGAAGATCCAACTAAAGACAAATTGGTCTAGATTCTCTCTAAACACTTAGGTAAAATTCAACTTGCTAAGGATAATGGACAAAACTTATGAACAAAATGGATATGAAATCAAAAGGTGGTTGATGTCCTCTTCAAATATTATATAGAAAACATGCCAATTAGGGAGATGACAACCCCTCTTGCTCAAATTGTCCATAGTTAGGGTTTTACCATGCATGACAACCCACCAAAAGAAGTTTAACTTAGGAATCTAATGTGAATTCCACAAATTTTTCCAACAAGGTTTAACCACTCCCTTATTGAATAAAGGAGATAAGAGGAATACACTCTTGCAATCATCTCCTAGATTTTACTATAGATAAATACATCATTACCAAATAAAATATGGATTTTGACTCCTTTAACAAGATTATGAAGCTCTTCAATCAAAGTAGCTTCATGAGGGATTAATAGTTGATCCACAAAAAAAGGATTTCCATTGACAATATGGTGAAATATAACCATTAAATAGGGACCCAAATTGATTTTTCAAAATATTCATAATATGGTAGAACCTACTTATGGCAAGAGGTTTACTTCTAAACAAATTTTCCTCCCATAATTTGATTTTGTCTCCTTTATTCACCAACCACCTAATACTTTGTCTGAGTGAATCCATGTTCCTAAAAATATTGTTGCAAAAATTAGATCCCAAAGGGAGATCATTATCAAAAAAAATATAGGGAATGAAGAGTGTTGGAAATATTTGGCTTTCATAATATCATGCCATCCCCCATTTCCCACAACCAAATGTCAACCAATTTTAGAGAGGAGGTTCTTATTGAGGTTAGTCACCTTTCTAGTTCCCAAACCTCCTAGGTATTTTGGTTTTTTAATTGTGTTCCTATTCACAATACTAATCCTATCTTTTTCCTCCACCTCCATCCATAGGAAGTTTCTTTGAATCTTTTCTCAGTTTTGTATCATTGATTTGCATATTTTAAATAATGAGAAGAAGTAGACTGGGATACCTTGGAGGGAGGTTGTAAGTAATTAAATCTTTAGAGAACTACTTAGCTCTTTACTTTTTACTTTGCAAGATTTGTTTGCATTCTTTCTAAGATAGTGTTCTAATACTATGAGGTGATCTCCTTAGTAGTTAGAGGGAGACTCAGGTATATATCATACATATTAGCAACCTAACAACCCAACACCTGGGTGATATGTCTTGTCATATCAATGTATATGAGTTAAAAAAATAAATCTTACTTTTATTAAAATTTATATGTTGCTTTGACACTAGTTGAGCATATTCATCTAGGAGCTCCTTCCATTATCTAGCTTCAATAACAAAGGAGATTCCAAAAAGGAATGTATCATCCACAAACTATTGCAAGACTTTAGGAGGGAGCAAATGAAGAAACTTTAATACCTTTAATTATTTATTCATAGCCCTTGGCAAGGGAATTTCTTCCAAGAACTTCAAAAACCATGATAAAAAGATAAGGGGATGTGGGGTCTCCTTGCCTAAAGTCATGACTAGATCTAAAGAAGTCCCAAGGCATCCCATTGAAAATAACAAAAAATACACCATTTCTATCATTTCCTTAACCATATTAATAACTATTACATTAAATCCAATTCTATCTAGTAGACCATATAAGAATTCCCACTTTACTTTGTCATAAGATTTTGAGATGTCTAATTTTAAGATCATTATGGGATTCCTTCTTTTCTTCTTAGAGTGAGTGATCTCATGGGTGGAAATGACAACATTAAGGATTTTTCTCCCAAGAACAATTCCTTTCAAGTAAGGGATTATTAATTTATCAAGGAGAGGCCTGATCCTATTAGTTAAGAGTTTGGAAAAGATTTTATAGACTATATTTCATAAGCTTGTTAGCCTAAAATCTACTATAGTTCACAACTCTTGGAATTTAGGGACTAGCACAATAAAGGTGTTGTTAAGATTCTTAAGGGTCTTTCCAATTCTATACAAAAAATTCTAGTAGCTTTGGTTGAGTCAAATTTGACCAAATTAAAAAAGTATTAAAAAAAATGGTGGAAAACCATCTAACCCCAGGGATTTAAAAGCCTTCATAGAAATAATATCCTTCTTAATCTCATCCTCAATGACATGGAAGGGGATAGTTTCATTATCCTCATTACATAGGATAGAGGGGAGAGAGTTTACCAGTCTGTCCCTAACCATAGAATCAACCATTGCATAATGATTGGCCAAATTATTCATAAAAACTCAAGAATCCCATCTCCCAATAGCCTTTGTGTTAGGAATTTCCACATTTTTTCCATCAAGGAGAGATGAAATGGAATTCCTCTTACTATTTTCAGAAGAAATCCTATGGAAAAAGGAATTTTTTATGTTTTCTTATGAAATTTGTTGTATTCTAGATCTTTTCTTCCATTAGACTTCCTCTCTAGCCATACTTTCTTTCTATTCCTTCCTCTAGGACTCCTCCTCCAAATGGATATCAACAAGATTAACATTACTTTCCATAATACCCTGCAACATCTTCAAATTATCTTCAATGACATGTTTATGTTTAAAAATATCCCCAAAGGAAGTCTTACTCCATCTTGTTACCTCCCTTTTAACATTCTCCAATTTCTTAGCTAACATATACATATTCATTGCATCAACCATGATCTCCCACTACTCCAACATGAAAATTTTAAAATATTGATAATAATGACACATGATTTCATAACAAAGTGTCCTTGGCCCACTCTAGAGTCTATCCTTCTAGTAAAAAAGAACAGGAGAGTGGTTATAGGAAATATAAAGGAGGGCCCATTAAGTAGAAGAGGACAAAATATCCCAACCAATAGAACACAAAATTCTATCAACCTTGACTTGGATAAGATCATGTCCTTTCATTTTATTAAACTAGGTATCCATAATGCCCACATCCAAAAGGTCATTACCCTAAATAAAATCAGTAAGAAGATGCATGCATCCATTATAATCTATGGATCCACCCTTGTTCTTCTATGGATAGAGAGGAGTCTTAAAGTCTCTCATGCATAAAATCTTGGTACACTCATTAGCAATCATGGAGTTGAAATTTCCTCCTAAATCAAGATTATCCTTCTTCTAGTGTTAGGGGTTTATATATTAAATAGAAACCAAGACATATCATTGTATTTGAACAAAAACATCTAAGTAATTGCGAGAGAATGAAATAGCCTCTCTAGACAACTTATTGGGTTTCTAAGTGTAGAAACACATCTAAAATCCTTAGAGTCTGACTCTAGTGAAACTTGGCTCCCAACCATACTCTATCCATGGTTATATCAAAGTTGTTTTATGTCATTTTCACTTCTTGTACTAGAAGAATATCAATATTCCAATTAAAAATCATTTTTCTTACAACAAATTACTTTTGGGGTTAATCAAGCCCCCAATGTTCCATTAAAAGAACTTCATTTCTTACTCTTTTGGGAGTCTTATAGGGTCAATTATCTTCTACTCATAATTTCCCTTGCAATGGATTTGATTTTAATGCTTCTTCCTTATGATCTTTTGGGTTTAAACTTATTACCCACATCTACCATCTTATAACCTTGCGTTCTTCTTGTCAACATTTCCCATTCACACAAGTTGGCACCTAGAGGAGAGGTAGGTGTAGATTGTACATCCTATCCAAATTCTCACTTGGTTGTCACCTCAAGAAATTCAATAGTAACCAAGGGGGAGGGGGTTGGGGAGGCATTAGGATTTCTCAATCACAAGAGGGTTTGAATCCCCTAATAACAACTTCTTAGTATCTCTTTTCATATTAATTTTAGCCTCTTTAATAGAAGTTGGAACCACACTTGTGGTGGGAAATTTAAGATGCAAGAAATCCTTCCCTTTGGAATCTATCCCACTAGAATGAGTTTGATAAGGTATTTTACCTTTTTAAAAAGCCACCAAATTAGTGGTGGGAGGAGAAACACCTAAGGGATGCACAAGAGATCATTGATGCCTTCAATAAAAGGGTAAACATCTGTCTTAGTAGAAAAAAAATTCTCCAAGAGATGAAACCATCTCCTTCTCTTTAGGGTGGGGGGGGGGGGGGGGGGGGTTGTGGGGGGGTGGGGTGCGCTTGCATTCTAAGACAACACACCCATACTTTGAGAAGTGATGGAAGTAGAGAAACGTTTTTTCATAAACAATAAATTGATCCTTAACCCATTTGGGTTTTAGGGAGACAAAGTTAGGTAGGGGGCTATTAACAATCAGATTAACATACAACTTGGCATAAAAAAGTTAGGATTTGGACCCTATGACCTTGTCAATTGAGATAAAGTGCCCAATCAAGTTCTCAATCCATCTAAAAAATATTTCATCCTATAATTCTAGAGGTAGACTATGTAATCTTACCTAGATAGGGTAAAGAAGATGTAAATTAATTTTGGGAAAAAAACCAAGCTTCCATTTAGGAATGACTAAACTATGTTTCCAATGAATCCATGAACCCAACAACACTAAGTTGTAGTCAAAATTTGTCATAAAATTAAAGAGAAAAACACCACTAGGAAAAGAAGAAATGGTGAAACTACCTTTGAAGTACACCATCTCCTAACCATGTCAGTCATTGGTTTGCAGGTAATAAATCTACCTACAAGGCATAGCTAAACTAAGGAAGAAATATTATCCATTATAAATTTTAGGAGAAAAATGTTAGGCCCTTCCAAACCTTGGTTAACTTTAGGTTGTTTCCATGAGGGGAGCCTATAAGAGAGGCCCACTAAAACCTCTTTCTAAGCCCCTACATCCTATGAGATTAAATCGGTTCTAGGTTATACTAACCATCAACCACATTAGGGGATAGGATTTGAAGAAAAGCCAGATCATCACCGGGTCCACCTCTATAGAATAGGAAGTTTGGGTAGGTATAAATTGAATTCCCCTAGACTATTCCTTTGGGATCACCAATTTTACATAGGTCACATCCACAAAAGACTCCTTTGCATTGATCACTAAAACAAATCATTACAAGAGATAATCTATAGTCATGATAATATTAGTATTTGACCCAGTGGATCTATACCTAATACAAGTCATCCCAATAAACCTATACTAGTATAGGTTATCTAAGTCGACCTATATCCCAAACTATTTTGGTGTCAGGGCTAGTTTTGTCTCTTGGGTTTAAATTGTAAAATTTGGTGATCCTGTCGTCTTTTTTTGTTTTTTTAATCTCAAAATATAGTATATAAGGAAGCTTGGGAGCCTAATTTACACACCCCAAGGCATATAGAAATGCATTAAGTAGACTCAAACAAGAATTATAAGGAAATCATAAAATTTTCAAGGTAATCAATCAAGCATTCAAGGCATTCTCAATCTATTATGATAATTTCCTCTTCAAGATCTCACATTTTGTTGATAATTAAGGGATGAGATCTACAATAGAATTTATCCTCTTCTTCCTTCGTGCACATCTACATTCATGGATACATGATTTGGTATTTATTTGATCCATTATATTTGTGAAAATTTCCTATATTTCTATCGAAGATTTAATTTTTAATAACATATAATAATAACATAACTACTCCTAACAATAATTTCATCAAGTAAGGTGAATCATTCTATTTGTCTTACTTATTGATAAGCATTTTGTACTTGTCTCTTTGAAGGTTAATTCCTAAATGGGGGCTTGACCTATACCTAGAGATCTATAATTTTTAGGGTTCTTTAGGTTTTTTGTTCTAGTTTCAAATCCATAATCAATTTTTATGTCACAATTTATAGTTATCATTTTTTTTAGCAAAATACTTATTTTCACTACCCTTCTTCAAGGTGACCAACTTTATCTCTCTTCCTTTTATCTCTTATATCTAATTTATTTCTTTATTAGGATTTTACATGCACTTATTGCATTTGTTTCAATTAACTCTAGGAAAGTTAATCAGTATCACATTTATCACATTTAATTAATTAATCCACTTTAATCACATTTCTAACTATGACTAATGAGCATTTCATGAAATAAGACTTTCTTGTGTACTTCATTAGTATATTTGGGTTCTGTATAATTAGAATTAATGAGAAAAAAATAACAATTACATACAAATATGTTCAATAAAAAATAATAATAAAGCACACTGAAAAGAACACAAGACAAAGATTTAATGTGGTTTACCCAATCCATGGGCTACGTCCACCAAACAATAAGTCCAATAATTTTTATTATCTAGTGATTAGAACCTAATTACAATCTATAATCCCTTACAACTCAATACCGCTACAAGAAGATATTATCACATCACACCTCGTGAAATCCGTAACCATAACCCATTTTATACAAGAGTTTTGCCACTTTAGGGTTATAGTTAGTTACAAAATGTTGTCCCAAAAAAAAATCTAGGGGCTATGCCCTTGAACCCCAATACAGTCGTGGCCAATATTGGACTCATTTTTTGGTGGATGTAGCCTAGGGATTGGGTGAATCATGTTAAATCTTTATGTCTTGTGTTATTTTCTGTGTGCTTTATTATTTTTTGATATTGGAAATATTTGCATGTAATTTTTATTTCTATTTTGTTAGTCCTAACAAGTATTGGCATCCCTTTATCCTATTTGGGTATTATTATTCTAACTTGAGTTATATTGAAGGTTTTGTATGAAAGCCCCTCTTTCTCTTCTATAGAATGGCTTAAGGTGAAGATATTTAATTGCTGAACTGGTCTCATCTAGTATATATTAATTAAATAATTTCTTGCATTTTCTCCTCAAATATTTTGGTAAAATTAATGTCTTACATTTCTTTATTACATTTTGGAGATATATTTTGTTAACTTGTGGCCTTAGATTTCTCTTATCTTCTTTGTGCATCTAAATCTACTTTATATGCTCTTGTTTGCACTATTATATTTAAAAAAAAATTGTGGTTAGATATCATTATATTCTCTTTTTGTGATCTCCCCTTTTATGAGCTTTACCACATTATGTTCAACCTATAGCATTCCTACTAGGAGAAGTTATAGACTCATGGGCTTTTCTGATCACGATTCCTTTTTATTTCCTAGGAGCCATGATGACACTAATATTTTCACTTATGATCTTAATTCTATGATGGAGAATAACTATAAAAAATCTTCTCGTGATGTAGGTGAAGCCTCAAGAGTTCCTCCTTCTCAAGTTGACAAACTCACTCACAAATTTTATAAATTAGAAAATTGGCTTTCATGAGAAAATGAAAATACTAATAGTGTTGTCACTATTGAACCTATAAAGAGACTTCCTAACCATGATGAAAATTACATTAACATTTTGCATGTAATTTCTCATCTTATTAATACTCATGCTAATCCTTTTAAGTAGTGTGTTTGATGGTTGGGATATAATCCTCCTTCCACAACCATCGAACCTTCCATTCTCATTTTAACTTCTATTCCTAGAATTCCTACTTATGTTCCACCTCTGATGGTGATGACTACACAAGTCTCTATTTATATAAGTGTTTCTTTTAATAACCCCACACTTCCCATGAGTGTTCCTCCATCTTTGATATCTTCTTCATTTAATTCATACGATCTTGTACCTTTCCATATTTCAATACTTTTTCTCACTTCTTTAAATTTTCCATGTACCACTTTCATGGCTCCTCTACTTCTTAAAATAACCTCACTTTTACATCTAATTTATCTATTCCTACTATTGCCTCTTTCAATCCCACCATTAGTAGCCCACTTCAAACTATCTTGGCTTTACAACATGTGGCTCAATTCACTCGATCCAAGTACAAAATTCATGTGTGTCACATTGCTAACCCTTTTACATGTTTTAATCCTCTTGTCATTTATTCAAATATCCCACCTACCACTTTGCATGGCCCCTCTAATTCTTAAAATAACCTCACTAATACATCTAATATGTATATTCCTACTATTGCATCCTTTGATCCCACCATTAGTAGCCTACTTCAAACCTTCTTGGATCTACAACAATAATTGGCTCAATTCACTCAATCCAAGTACAACATTTGTGCATGGTGCATTTCCAACCCTTTCACATATCTCAATCCTCTTCCCACTTCTTTAAATCTTCCACCTAACACTTTACATGAACCCTTTGCTTTTTTTAAAAACCTCACTAATGCATCTAATGTATCTATTCCTATTATTGGATCTTCTAATCCCACCACTAGTATCCTACTTTCAACCGTATTGGCTTTAGAACAACAAAAGGCTCAATTCACTCAATCCAAGTACAGCATTCACCTATCAGAGTACTACTCCATCTCAGGCATGCATAAATACAAAGTTTTCTAAGGGGGTTTCTAATTAAAGGTTCATAAATCACAACACTTGGTGAGGGTTTTTCAAATGGGGTTTCAAGAAGAGTGGATTCACCCATGGAGAAAAATTCCTAGCTAAGTGTACTCAAGCTAGTTTAGTATTAGGGTAGATGAACTCCTAGGAACTCCTAATAGTTTACATATATGAGAATCACTTAGATATAATGAGTTTTAAGTTTTTTATCCATTATCACGAGAGATGGGTCTATTTAAACCTATAGTCATGAAACATGGGTCAATGAGTTTGACTCAAAAACTACACAGTAGAATCCTAATAGCAATATCACAATTTGACTTATTTTGGAAAACATTTCCTACTTATAACTTAATGAGCTTAAGGGTATTTCTAATAAATGGTTCATAAAGAAAAACACTTTGTGAAGGTTTTTGAAATGGGGTTGCAATAAGAGGTTTAACCATTGATAAAACTTTGTAGTTAAGCATGCTCAAGCTAGAATAGTACTAAAATGGGTGATCTTCTAAGAACTCTTAGTGATTCACCTTTGTGAGAATAACCTAGATCTAATGGGTGTTAAGTGTTCAATTCTTGTCATGGGAGAACTTCTCATGAAATATGGTTCAATGAGATTGACTCAAAATCACATAGATGAATCTTGATAGCAATACCACACTTTGACTCTCTATGTAAAACATCTCCTACTTATCATGGACAAATTATTCACACAAACCTTTAGGGACATATATTTGCAATGATATTTATCTTTAGCCCCTTGTTCTATTGAATTCTTAATAAAACTTGTCAATTATTTCATTCAACAAATTCAAAACTACATTGGTCCTCTAATTTCTTTAACTGATTTGATCCATTATAAATAAAATGTTTAGGAAAAATTTAATGAATTATTGGTATATTTGAACATTGTAAGATCAAATATCTTATCTTTTTCCTGATCACAATATTCGATGCATTTTTATTTCTAATTTAGAAAAGGACACTAGATATAAGATTATATTTATTGAGTGTACTTCCTTTTCACACCTTTGTCAAGTGCTTTATCATTATCAATAAAAAGTGATCTAGCTTGAGAGAACCACTCCAATGTCTCTCATAACTATTGATAAGAGTGATATTTGTCATTCATTGAAACAAATTTTCTAAACCAAATAACTACATCAAGATTAGTAAAATTACAAACTCAATAGATGATCAAGATGTTATTACATCTAAAGTTACTCATAATTCCTCCTAATCATAAGTACACTCATTTACCTAAACCTTTACATGTTTTGATGTCAAAATTAACTAATACTAATATTATTAAACCTCTTTCTATCTTGTCTATCAACACTAGTAAATTGACACCCAAATCATTTGGTCAAATTATTTTTTGTCAATATCATCATTAGCCTGATCATGATACTTAAAGGTGTTATTCTTTGAAAAATGTTATTCAAGATATTATTGATTCTAATTTTATATCCATTAATGGTGAGTTGAATAGTATATATATATATTGCAACTCCTAATTAGAACTTTTAATTTAGACTAATCCTTTTCATTCAAGAAATGTTAAATTAATCAACCTTCTTCTCTTGTTACTAATATCACTTATGATGAGAAGGAAGTTGAAACTAATCATGTGAATTATCATATTGAATCTCAATCTCAACATTTGAATTTTCTTCCACTCAAGACTAAATATAAACTTCCTATCACCTTTGATCTTCTTGAGATGATTAAAGAACCCAATGGTCCTCTTTTCATTACTACTAAGGTTGTTCAGATCCCTTATTATGTTATTTTAGTTTATCCATCCTCCATGGTTAATGTTATTACTGAAGAATATCTTTAAAACAATAAATTGCATAAATATTCATATGACACATCTGATAGTTTATTATATCATCCTTGGAGTTATATATCTCTTCCTATGAACCTTTATGGTAAAGTTATGGATACTACCTTCTATTTCATCACCACTTTTGATTGATTTCAAGTTTATATTGGTATCCCATGGCTTTCCTCCATGCAAGATGTAGCTTCTCCCATTAGTATATGCTTAAACTTCTTCCTAGTAGAGATATCATTGCTATTAGTCATTTCTTATCAACCTTATCACCCAAAGGATTGCAATAAAATGGACTTATTTTGGCTTTCTCTACCTCAAAAACTACATACTCATCCTAACTATCTTTATTGATATTATCATAAATTAAAAATTAAAAATATTCTTGAGCTTATTCAACCTAAGGTTGATATTTCTATATTTTTCCTATCTACTACACCTATTCCTCCCTCACATTGTCTTATTTCTCAAAAGATAATTGCAACCTTTCATTATTCCCTCTTCAAAATCTATGCCTATTGACCCTAATCCTTCAACTTTATCTTGTAAAATAATTCATAATCAACATGATCATAAGCATCATAAGAACCATCAAGGCAAGGCTAAAGCATGTACTCTTTCTTCTCAAACTATGTCCTCATCTAAACCCTTTCCTTCCTTAGATCAACCCATGCTCGAGGATATAAAGGAAGTGATTCATAATAATAACATGTAAATGAGTAAACATGATGATTCTATCCATATCTTAGATTCTATTGTGGTAAATATTATTTAGGAAGACACTCTTGATGATGATGACTATTGATGATGATGCACATGTTTGTGGTTATGAAAATGATAATATTGATATTGATCATGATTTAACTAACATGCTTTCTCAATAGTTAATGATCACTCCTAGTATCAAGTGCACTAGCTCCCACTAGAGTCCTTTCTTAGATCTTGTTGTTGTTCTAACGTGTTGGATATTATACCTCTTTCCAGTTTCCCACCATTCCTTAATGGTATAAAATAAGATGAGGAGGCCATCAAAATGGTTGAAGTGACTTCTCTAGCATGGTAATTTGTGTGTTTTCTTTTGTGTTTCCCCCGTACTTTGTTACTTGTTATATTATTTGTGTAGATTTCTTCGGACAATCAGTGTTTCTCTATTAGCACAAGGTGATAAAGTAATAAAACATGGTGTACACATTCCTATGTTGTTACATATTGTATTTATGTGTTATTATTCATAAATGTCCCCTTGTATATTTTTCTTATATGCTTGTGACATGGTAGGACTGATTTTTTTGCCGCTACAATGTTGGCCCAAAAAGACTCTTCTTCGTATCTCTTACATTATTTTTCTCCATTATGTTGTAATTCTACTTCCTTTGGGGAATTATGGCAATTCATATATATATATATATATACATATATATATATATACACATATATATATACATATATATATACATATATATATACATATATATATACATATATATATATATACATATATATACATATACATATATATACATATATATACATATACATACATATATATACATATATATATATACATATATATATATACATATATATATATATACATATATATATATATACACACATATATATATATACACACACATATATATATATACACATATATATATATACACATATATACATATATATATATATATACATATACATATATATATACATATACATATATATATACATATACATATATACATACATATACATATATACATACATATACATATATATATCTACATACGTACATACATATATATATACATACATATGTATATATACATATGTATGTATAAATATGTATACATATGTATGTATATGTATATATATATATATACATATGTATGTATATATATATATATATATACATATGTATGTATATATATATATATACATATGTATGTATATATATATATGTATGTGTATATATATATATGATATATACATATGATCATGTATATATATATACATGATCATATATATATATATACATACATATGTATATATATCTATATATATATATATGTATCTATATATACATATATATATACATATGTATATATATAGATATGTATATATACATAGATATATGTATATATACATATATATGTATATATACATATATATGTATATATATGTATATATGTATATATATATAGATACATATATATATACATATATATATCTATGTATATATATACATATATATATATGTATATATATATATGTATATATGTATGTGTGTGTGTATATATATATATATGTATATATATATGATCATACTAACCCTAGAGTTGGTAGATCCCTCTTGTCCTCTCTCTTTTGTCATGTATTTATTTCCCTTGAACTATTCTCTCTTGGGTTCATTTCATAGTGAAATATTTCTAGTTGATGCATGTACACTTCTGATAAAGCCATTCTTACTATTGAGGAATTCACAATCACTTTAATGTGGGTAAATACATTTTTCTCACTTGTACACACACACACACACACACACAAACTTACAAACTTCAATGGTTTTTGTACATTATTTGGATTTCTCTATTAGATTTTTAATAGTTCAGGGCATCTGATCCCCATAGTTCTTTTTTGATCCCTCTATCAAATTATTAACTATTTGGGAGGCATGATCCCCATAGATTTCTTAGCCCTCTTTGAATTACTAAGTAGTTTGAGAGGCCTAATCTTTTCATTTTAATCATTCCTTAGATTAAAAAATAGTGTGGGAAGTATGATATTAGTTTTTTCTTGATACCTTAAGGACATACACATCCTTACACTTGGATTATTCTCTGTAGATTCTCCTTTTGGGACACAAGGTTCCTTGAGGATGGATATTTGATGGATTGAAAAGAATACCACATATATTTTCTATACCATTCAATTCATCTTCAATGGATTGAATAGAATTTCACACACACTTTCTAGACCATTCAAGAAAATATTTTTGTTGTAGCTCATGCCTTTTTCATGTGGTTCACAAAAAGTAAAAAAAATGTTACTAGGTTAGTTGATCATACTTTCTCTCTTTCTCTTGTCATTTACATCAATCTTCTTATGCTTTTGGATATGGTGAAGATTCAAGTATGTTTGGGTTTGGTAGTCTCTTTTCCCCAGTCATAATGAGATCAACTTTTGCATTTGATCTACTTTGTCATGAGTATGAGATATGATCATACTCCCACTAAAGTGGGGGATAAATGCACCATCTTAAAATAGAAACACTTATAATTTAAGACCTTTTAGTTCTCTCCCTTTAGTGGTTTTAAAGCATGTGGGCACATTTGTGCTCAAATGGTTATTTCTCCCCTCTTTTTTTCTAGTTTTTTCTATGTAGTATCTGAGACCCTGATTTTATCTCTCCTTGGGATAATCCTAGCATACGTTGTCCTAGTTGACCTATACTTGATATAGGTTGACCTAATTGAATTATACTAGTATAGGTTAGCTAGGTTTACTTATACCTTTACCTGTTTTGCAGGGGCTAGTTTTGTCTCAAGGTTTTAATTTATGAAATTTGGTGACCCCATTAACTTGCTTTTTTTAATCCTAAAAACTAGTATATAAGGAAGACTGGGTACCTCATTTACTCATTAAAAGACATCTATACACATATTAAGGAAACTCATGAAATAAGATTTAAGTCATTCATCAAGTTCTCAAGGAAATTCATCAAGCATTCCATTTATTCTCAAGATTCAAGGATCCATTGTGGGCATTTCCTCTTCAAGGTTTAGCATTTTATTGGGCATTAAGGAAGGATATCTACTTGTGGAATTCATCTTCTTATTTATAAATACATATCTATATCCATGACTCATTATTTGGCATGATTAGATCCATTAGATTTTTGGAGATTTCCTACATTCCTATTGAATATTCAACATCAACAACATCTAACAATAACAAAACTCTTCCTAATAAGGCTTTCATCAAGTAAGGTGAATCATTGTATTTGTCTTACTTATTTATAAGATTTCTCATATTTGTATCTTTCAAGTTTAACTCCTAAATGGGAGTTTGACCATGGAAATTTTGTCCCTCCCAAAAAAATCAAATTTTCTTGTGCGCAAGATTTGGATATCATAATTTCCATTTTAGATTTGAAAACCTACACTCAAAAGTTTCCAGGAGATTTGAGATCAATTATGTTTCTACCCTCCTGGAACATAGTTGTCAAGTTGCATATATACCTGTATAGATCAACCAAGTTAACTTTTACCTGAACATCTATAATTTTTAGAGTTTTTTAATTTTGGTTTTGGGTTCACAATCAATGTTTCTTTAATTATTTTGAGTCATTATTTTTCTAAGAAAAAATTCATTTACACTACCCTTCTTTAAGGTGAGTCACTTTCTCTCTCTTTCTTTTATCCCTTAGTTTTGATTTCTTACTTTATTAGGGTTGTACATGTGCTTCTTATTTTTAAGTTAACTAACCCTAGGGAAGTTAATCAATTTCACAAATAATCAATCCTCTTTAATAATATTTCAAATCTAAGATTAATAAACATTGCATGAAAGAGGACTTGCTTGCATACTTCCTTAGTATAATTTGAGTTTAGTATTGACATCCCTTCATCCTATTTGGGTTTTTATAATCTAACTTGATTTATATTGAAACTTATATTTGTAAGCACCTCTTTTGTTTGATACCTAATGGGAAAGTAAGATATTGGTTGGGGGGGGGGGCAAGTGAATTAGGATCTTCAAAACTTTTACCACTTCAAATACAAACCATGTAAAACTTATTCACCACACACCTCATTAACCTTTTAACCATGCATCATCATAACATGTAATATCACATCTATCATCTAATTGCATGGAGAAAACACATAAACAAGTAATTAACACATAAGACAAGATTTGGTAACACAAAAACCCTCCAAGGTGAAGGTAAAACTATGGTGGGGATGGAACCCACAAAATCTTCACTACTTTAGCAATAAAGTGCCTAGTAGGGCTACAATTTGATCAATTGTTATGATCTATCCTATGAGGGGTTTTCTTTGTTAAGAGCTTACAAGACTCTTAAGTCTACCTTGACTAGAGGATTTAAACTTCATGATTAAGTGAGAACTCTGTTAAGAGATTTACAATAGGCTTCCTAGGACCACTTTGTTAAGAGATTCACTGATACACTTGTTAGAATGGAACAATACCTTGATCCTTTAGTTTGCACTAAAACACTAATGATAGATCTTCTCTATCCAAACTATAATCACCTCTCCATGGGTGATTTTTAATATCTCTTCACTGCATTACTTGGTTTCCTTACTTGACAACTAATTGATTCTCCTTCAACTTCACATTTACACATTCCACTTACTCATAACAACAACATTTGGCTTGAAACCCTTTTTTTATAATAATCTAACAAAGCTTCTAGATTGTAATTGTAATCACCCAAGAAAGGCCATCTAGACTATGAGCCCCCTTTTTGGCATTTTTTGCATAATTTATCCATTGCTTATTCTTGATCAAATCTTCAAAATCCATTTATTCAATTATAACCTATGGTTTGACCACTTTATCCTAAGTCACATATTTAATTAAAATAACTTTCTCCCTTTTAATTAAATAAAAATCCCCACTCCCCACTTATCCTAAGTGTGCATACATAAAGAATTATTCCTATTTTAAAAATAAAAGAAAAGGCAGTTTTGTCTACACATGAATTCACAATTTTCTATGTGAAAGGAATCTTCTATTTTTAAAATAACTTTAATTCTCGTCCACACATTTCTTTGCCTCTCAAAAGTTAACTATTGATTTGTGATTGGTGGAGATGCTTTCCCACATGGATCACTAAAGATGCATTCTCCTCCCTTGATTATGTCTCTTTTTCCTCTTAATATCTACCTTCTAGTTTTTCTTTAAATGGGAGAGGTCTCTCCTCATTCTCTAATCTTAGACTCTCATGCTAATGTTATGCTTGTTAGAATACTTTAGAATAATTAAGGAGGTGGGGGGGGAGGGGAGGGAATTAGTTATCCAAGGTCCAAATGTATGAATACAACTTCTCATAGCTTAATGAACCCATAAACATTCATACTCAATCATGCATCCCTAAGATTATGCAATCACTAAAAACTTGTAGGTTACTGTCAAATCAACTTGCAGAAATGTAAAGTATGAAACATAATAGATTCATCAACACACTTAACATAATGATTTATGTGGAAACACAATTTGGAAAATATCACCAGTAACATGTTACTCCTTTTCACTCTTCTGAAGTGATGCCCTATGAAAGGCCAACCCTGTTAAAGGTTACAATACACACTATTAATTTTTACCTAGTTAAGGGATTTGAATCACCCTATTAGAAGTGAGTCTTGTTAGAGGACTTTAGGACATTCACTTGGAATGTCACCCGGTCAAAGGATTTGTACAAATGACTATTAGGCCAACCTTAATCCAAAGGATTTACCCTAAACTGATACAATTGTTAGAGAGTAATAGTAGAGCTTTCATCTGATACAACTTACAACTTCTCTTATAGATTACAAATCTCTATTTAATTCAATTATGCTTGGCCTTCATACTTTGCAGCTCTAATAGCTTGTTCACCCTTCAAGCATTCATCTCCTTAAGCCTTCTTGCTTAACATGCCATTGTAGACTCTTCTCTTAGGTCACTTGATGAAGAAAAACCCTTGACTCCTTGTATTCCTTAGGTTCTCACACATGACAACATTGCTTCATGACCTAATGCAGGGAGCTCCCCTAAATACCATAAACTCATAATAGAAACATAGACATAACAGAAAATGTGAGAACAAATTATGGACTTCTTATTTGCACCGCAAATGCAGAATTACATAATTCATAAGTGTAATATGCTAACCCACATGGGTGCCTTCAATACAATAATTTGTAAGACAAGTTGCGAATAATCACCAAGAGTTGTCCTAGACAATGTTCAGGGCTTTCTTAAATAGGCAATTTTACCCTGCTCGGGAAGGTTCTAGATGCTCAAACTTAGTACCTAGGGCCAACAGATCCTAACAATACACATAGCGTTAGCCAAATACATCTTTGACAAATTATGATAGAAATTTTGGTACTCCAACTTTCGAAGGCCATAACTCATGAACCATTGCTTTGATTGGCTATTATAACCACTTTTCAAACATTTTAGCTTCTGATCTATAGGCTCAAAATTGTGCTAGTGCCCTTCCATCAAATTTTCATACCTCATCTGGGCACTCTAAGGCCTCCAATGGTGAGCTTGAAGATTTTTTAGCAAAATTTTCCATCAAAAATCTGCAATAACTTCTTTAATACTTATGCTTGAGCAATGAGATTTTTATGGTAGGCTTAGAACTCTAAAATGAACCTTCTTGTAGAAAATGAGAACATTCTGAGCTCATATGAAAAACTTACTAAAAATAGCAAGTTCCCATAAATATTAACCACCTTGTCTACCAGTCCTTATTAAAATAGAAAAGACTAAAATACAAATATTTTTTGGGGCGATGCAAGATTGCTCTTACACCCATGATGCTCCTGCATTAGACACTCGAGGTAATTTGAGAAGTGACCCCATCACATCTCAGGTGTTCAGAGGGAAACCAAGATGGTAAACCTCCTCCTTTACTAGCCACGATGAATCCTCAATTGGTCTCCCTTTTCATTTCACCATATATCCTCATAAGTTCTATTTTTGGTACTTTTTCTAACACAATTGTCTAGTATCTCCTCATTGTCCTTTGTAGCCAAATTTGCTACTAGAATCCTCCACTACACTTTTGCAACTTCCTCTCCATCACCCCCTTTATAATACTTTGTCAAATCTAAAATATTCAATAATGGTGAAATATTCAATTCAACAGGCAACTCCACTTCATACACATTGCCAGAATCACGCCCCTTCACTATCTTGCACGGTCCAAACTTCTTCATCTTCAACTTGTTATATGTAGCCATTAGAAAATTCTCCTTTCTCAAATGAACCATGATTTCATCTCGAATCCAAAATTCCTTACATCACTTTTTTACATCTGCCTTAGCCTTATACTGTGTATTCATCTTTATGATGTGCTTCCTCACCTCCTCATAGATGTTCTTCAAATGTTTAGTAAAATCTTCTACTTCAACACTACTTATCTCTCCTTTATCCAAATTTATAGAATTATTATATGCAAATTCTACTTGTGGTAAAATCATATCCCATCCTCTTGGTTTATCTCCAACCAAGCATCTCAACAAGTTTCCCAAACTGTGATTCATAGCTTCTGTTTGACCATTAGTTTGTGGATGATGTGATGAAATGAACTTCAAATTTTTCTTCAACTTCTTCCATAATGTATGCCAAAAATACCCAACAAATTTGGTATCTTGATCTAAGACTATACTCTCTTGTAGACCATGTAATCTCACCACTTCTTTAAAAATAACTTTGCTACATGAACAACATCACTAGTCTTCTTGCAAGGAATAAAATGTGTCATCTTTGAAAACCTGTCAACCACTAAAAAAATAGAATCATGCCTGTGTTGCATCCTCAATAATCCAAGAACAAAATCTATGTTGATATCCTCCCACAGCTTCTTTGGTACAGGTAATGGCTGATACAACCCTGTATTCTACTTCACTCCTTTCACCATCTAACATACTCTACAACTCTGTACAAATTTCATCACATCTTGTTGCAACTGTGGCAAGTAGTAATTTTCAGCAACCAAAGCTATGGTTTTATCTCTACCAAAATGTCGATCCAATCCTCCACTATGCTTCTCCTTGATGAGATTCTCTCTCATTGAACTTCTGGGAATACACAACTAGCTTTGTTTGAACAACATATTATCCTAGATCATGAATTCCAACTAGTTTGTCCTATCAAGTGTAATAGGTTCTTTATAAGCCTTCCATGCTTCACCAAAATCAAGATCATGTGGATACAATGTACTAGTTGCTTGAACCCAACCACCTCTATCTACATTTCTGTCAGCAAAAGTTGTCTTCTTCTAAGAGAATTTACAACTTTGTTAGACTTTCCACTCATGTGTTTCAAAATAAATGTATAACTTTGCAAAAAATCAACCCACTTTAAATGCCTTTGGTTCAATTTTCCTTGACTATTCAATATTGCAAAGTTTGATAATCAGTATACAAAACAAACTCCTTAGGAAGAAGATAGTGTTTACACTTCTTCAATGCTTGAACTATAGCATAAAATTCTTGATCATAAACATAATATTTTCTTTTTGCATCATTCAACTTCTCACTGAAATAAGCAACAAGTCTACCTTCCTAGCTCAAAATAGGTTCAATTGCAATACCACCAGCATCACAATCTACTTGAAACACCTTGTTAAAATCAAGAAGTGCTAAAACAAGTCGCTCATTAAATTTTTATTTCAATAGATTAAAACTCTTATCTACTCCTATAGTCCATTTAAACCCTTTCCTATCCCCTCTCATTATTTTAGTTAAGGGTCCACGAAGACTGCTAAAACTTCTTATGCACTCTCTATAAAATGTAGCTAGTCTATGAAAAGATCTTAACTCTATCACACTCCTTGGAGTAGGAAATTCAAGGATAGCCTTCACTTTCTCTAGGTCCATTTTCAAACCTTCTGAGATTAGAAATTCTAGGTACACCAACTCTTTCTTTACAAAACTGCACTTCTAAAATCCATTTGAATTCACCTAAAAATGATTTACCTCAAATTCTATGCCACTGGCTCATCACCCTTATCTTCCACCTAGTTCACAAAATTTAGGAAAACAAACTTGTCAACTTGGATTCATCAAATATTTGATCTTTTAAATAATGTAGTAGCTTGGCATTACCAATCCTCTGATGCTTAGCACATACTGTGTTTCTTGATATCCACAATGAAATTACTTAGCAGCTGATAAAGTTTATTGATGCTTGACATCAACTAAACTTTACTTGACATCAACTATTTTTCTCAGCATCAACTATTTTTCTTGGCATACACTAGAATCAACTTTTACTCAGCTCCAACTAATTTTCTACTCAACTTGCACTGACTTTTCTCAGCACCTACTTTCTTTGTGTAACTTTTTCTTCTAAACTTTCTAAGTATAACCAATGTTTGTAGCCTTAAGTAGATTATCAATACATCATGTTATCACTATCTTAACTAATCCTTGCACTTTATTACATAATCATAACTCAACCTTTCCTCTAGGTGCTATTGTTACCTCTTATTGATCAAATTCTCTTCATCAATCAACTAAGTGATAGTACTTGAATCTTACAAGAAATTGTCTTACCAACAAATAGAAGGTTTGGCATCAGTGACAAAATAATGATTGAAACACATAATCTTCTTCAATAACCTTTCTCTTTCAACAATCTCTCTCAACAATGATCTTTTCAATTAGATCTCAACAATGCTATAGATTTTCTTGGTGACTTTGGAGCTTTTGGATACTTGGAGCATTCTTGCATCTTGGCATTTTATCTTAGCTCCCATTCTACTCACATTATGGTATGTTTTTTAGATTAGTTTCCTTTGTCCTTTAGCTTAGTTCTTTTTGTTAGCTCTTACATTTCATTTAGTTTACATCTTGCATTTGCATTGAATTTATTGTGATTCTTGGATGCTAGCACTTTTTCTCTAGTATTTGAATCTCCTATTCTATGGTGCACCATACAAGGGTTGCATAGCTTTAGTTCATTTGAGAGCCACCATACTATTAGGTTTCACCTTTGCACATCATAGATAGAGAGCTATAAGCCACCTCTTGAGATGCTCTCTTTCATGGGTATTCTCAAGAATAATGGTCCATACAAGTGTGACACTTTTTGTACACACAAAAATCAACAATCCATCATCATCCTTTTTTCTAATTGGCCTTTCCTATTTTTTGATTGGTCCATCAAATTATAAATGGATTAATGATGTGTAACCATAGATGTAATTACCTCCTTTCTATTCACCTCAAACTTAGAAACATGATTTATGCTTGGTAAAATTATTTACATAACATTTTGCATCATTCTAAAGTAATATACTCAAATTGTGTTACTTGACACATATGCATTCCCAACACTCGATCATGCTTATTTCTTCATGTTGTCCCTCAGCATGAACTACGGTTAATTTAAAAATATTCAGCCTTTTGAACTACTTGACTCATGTGTATCACTCAATTATTGATGTGCTTGACAATTATATCTTCCTCAACACACAATAAACTTGTATACTTCCACTTAATGTAGCTCAACCTTCATTTTGGCTCGGTCCTAGTGTTGATCAAACAACTCTATGTAGTAAATGATTAAGTGTTTTGCACTAACTACAATACTAAGATTGTCTTTAGAGTCAACAATCTCCCTCTTTAGTATTAGTGGAAAAAATAATTATCATGCTTAAAATATAACATAACAAAAAACTTCAAAAAATTGAACTCCCCCACTAGGGTATACTCCATACCTATAGCTCAATCATCATATCATTGTGTATTTTCAAAACCTTTTCCAAAAATATTTTTACATTCCCCCCTTTATTTTGATACTTAGAATATTCATACTTATCATATAAACATGTATTTCCCTCTTGTTTTTGTCATGTATGCTAAGTAGTGGCATTCAATTTTGGCTTGGGGAGTATACCAAATCTTTCAAAAATGGGTGGTGAAATATCATACCAATATCCATAGTTTTATCCCATTTGTCCTTGAGTATCTTAAGAACTTGTCTTTAAATCTCTAGTATGGTTGCGAGATTCACCATGTTGTCTTTTATAGACACTTGTTGACTTTGCATGATATCCTTTGTAACCTATAAATGTATTTGCATTACTTCCAAATGAGGTAATAATAGGGCTTGTATGGAAGCGATCTCATTTCTAGTATTGAATTCCTCATAGAAAATTTTTGATTGCTTCCCTTGCAAAAATCTTATTTTTGAAAAATGAATTCAACTAGAACTAGGATCCATGTTTAGATTTGAAGTACAATTTTATAGATCTACATCTAGTTTGTCCATTTTCTCCCTTATTTCCTTTGTAAATATAGGAACATTACATAGTTTAGAAAATAATTTATTTGCACTAGTAACCAATTGCTCCAATTAGTAATTAGAGTTGAGAGCTCAACCTTCCTAATCACAATTTTAGTGGAAACCTTCTCCAATACTTTGTTATCAAGTTTTCTTTTTGACCATTGCATAAATTTTTCTTATGTGTCTAAATCAAGGTCATTTAGTTTCTAAACAATCTTGACTAGTTGCTCAATTATAGGCTCCCTCTCATCTAAATGATCAACAACAATATTTTCAAGAAATATATCTTTGATATCATATAATACTTGCCTTTGTTAATGCTCTTTTCTCATCTCTTCTTGCTTAAGTTTCCTATCCAACAAGTCACTCAATGTTCTCATCTTCTCAATGCTCAATTTGGATGTGTCTTAATTTGGAATCACAATATCTTCATCAAGATTAATATGTCTACTCTCCATGGCTTGTGGTGACTGCTTCACCTTCTTCTTCAATTGCTTTCCTTTAGATTCTAGTCTATAGTTGGAACAATTTTTATGTTGTAACTGATGTCAAACCTATTGGTGAGACATTTTTCTACCTAATCTAAGTTTCATATCTATTTAATTGATGAAGATGATTTGAGAAGGTGTTCATAACAAAAGCATCTAGAGGATAGGTTGAGTTATGAAAAGGAAACTACAAATGGACACTTGATTAGTTGGACTTTGACAAGATAAATTGATTGGTTAAAATATATAACAAGTGGAGAAGACAATAATGATAAAGCCCTAAATATGTGATCAAAGATAGATCAAATGCATAGGCTTGACCAAGAAATAGAGCAGAAGATTACAAATTTGAAGTTAATGCTGAGTGATGCTAGTGTCAATCAGACTACAGTAAGCACTAAGAAAAGTAATTATTGACCGAGCATTAGTATCGATTGAGTATCAATGTATGTATCGAGTAAGAAATTTAGTAGCAACCAAGTAACCCAATGATGACTAAGTGTAAGAAATTAGTGTTGGCTAAGGAACACTATTTTAATTGTTTATGAGGAAACATAATTTCCAACCAACTAATTTGATTTCTTGGGATATGGAAAGTGTGTTGAAGATAAGGATCGATGAGTTGGATCATTTAATTCTAGGAGAAGATGAGGTATTGACCTAAGGAATGGATTCCAAGAGAAGTTTTTAGAAAAGAAGAAGATGAACAAAATGGTAATGAGTTTCTTTGCATGCAATGAATGAAATTGTAAACCCTAAGATCTATGATGGTGTCTAAGTGGAAAGATATCAAAATTACTTATTTAAGGAGGTACAAGGCTTAATGTGTCTTTACATGTTCTTGTTTGTAGATGCTTATAAAGTTGAAGCAGTGATTGATATTACTAACTAACAAATCTAAGTAGAATACTAAGAAGAGTTGAGAAGAAAAGCTATTTCTAAAAGGTTTGCCTAGTGAATCAGAGATAGAGATGAGAATGGAGGCCAGACAATGATTCAATGTAAATAGCAAAACAAAGATCTATACATGCAAAGTGAGTTGTACTTGACAAATCAAAACCTACTATTACTTTCTAACCATTGTGAAAAATATTTAAAATCCTTTGATCAAGGTTGATCTAGCAGTCATATATAAACCCTTTAACAAGGTGACATTCTAATGGAATGTTCTAACTTCCTCTAATAAAGCCACTCCTAATAAGATTATTATATCCTTTAACAAGGTCACATTTAACAATGTGTTTTTTAACCTTTAACATGGTTGACTCCTAATAAAGCTCACTTTAGAAAAGTGAAAATTGGTGACATGTTGCTAGTAGTTTTCACCAAATTGGGTTTCCACATTAAATCCTAATGTCTAACTTGTGTGAATGTTATTGTGATTTTTTACTGATTAATGTTTACATTTTGTAAGTCTTTTATATTTATGATAGTGAACTACTAGTTGATGTTATTGAAAGTTTACAGTCCAAGATTGAGCTATGGAATGATAAGATCTAAAGTTGATTAAGTTTTTTTTGTTCAATTGGTACATTTGGACCTTGGATAACTGATTTACTCCTTGATTATTCTAAATATTCTAACAATTGGTATCAAAGTATTGGTTCTTACTGAGAGAGGTTTGAAGGTGCTCAAAGCTAATGACAATGATGTACAAAAATGAGGTGCAAAAGTTGAACAAAGAGAATTTTCTTGCATGGAAAATATTGATGAGACTACATATAGCTAGTATTGGTGATGGTACATTAAAATTTCTAGAAAATGCATATGTTAATATAACAACAATGCCTCTGACTTCCCAACAACAAAAATGAAAGTAAGATAACAATTAGACAATGTTGTAGATTTCTTTAGCCCTCAAATATGTTGATTTTGATGACATAAAAGAATGAAAAAATGCAAAGGAAATGTGGGATAAACTGAAGACCATATATGGAGGAGATGATAATGTCTTGAGAGCCAAGTCAAAAAGTTTGAGGGGAAAATTCGATGAAATGAGAATGTTAGAAGATGAGAATATAGTTTAGTACTATGCAAGAATCAAAGAGGTCATCAATGCTATTAGAGGAGCTAATGGAAAGATTAAGGATGTAATAGTAATAAGAAAGGTATTGAGAACCCTACCTCCTATTTATGTTATTAGGGTTTATGCAATACAAGAACTGAGATGTACTCCAAGTAATACCTTAACTCTAGAAGGTGTGATTGGTAGGCATACTACTTTTAAGATGTCTAATTTTGAAAATTCCAATTGTACTATTATTAAATCTTCTTTTAAATCACAATTGGTTTCTAGCAAAAAATGACAAGTGACAATGATACTTTTGATGATGAACGTGATGAACTTGGAGCACTAATGGCTAGGAGACTTGGAAGAGGTAAAGGAAAATAAAAAGGTAAACTTCCTATAATATATTTTTCATATAACAAAGTTGGTCATATTATTGAAAGATGTCTTGATAAAGAAGAGAAGGATGAGAGGAAGGAAAGAAAGTACAAATGAAGAAGAGATGATTGGGATAACAAGAAGAACAAGGACTATAGAGACAAAGGTAAGAAGTCTTGTTATATTGTTGAAGAAGAAATTGATACTAAATTTGAAAGTAATGATGAAGAAGTAGTCTATATTTCTATAAAAGAGGATTTTTGTGAAGATAAAAAAATTGCATTAGTCCCTTATGTAAAAAAAAGTGATAGATGGATAATTGATAGTGGTTGTTCTAATCACATGACTAGTAATAGAAGTAAATTTTGGAATATTGGACCATACAAGGGTAGTTGTGTTAAATTTGGCAATGATGTTCTATATCTTGTGAAGGGTAAAGGATTAGTACAATTGACTAATAAGATCAAATGTGACAATATTTATTGGGTTGAAGGACTTAACTATAATCTGTTGAGTGTTTCAGAGTTAAAAAAATTAGGGTACACAGTTGAATTACATCACAAAAAAGCCAAAATATTTGATGTTGATGGAAAACTAATTGGAGGTGGTGATCAAACAAGATGTAACATGTTCTATCTAGATTTGTATGATGAGACATGCTTGTTTGCACAATATGAAAATATTTGATTATGACACAAGAGGTTATACACAACTATTTATACCCTTAATAGAGTGCAAGTCAAGAAAGGTACAAATGCTACACCTTTTGAACTATGGTATGGATATGCACCTAATGTGACATATTTCAAAGTTTTTGGAAGAAAATTACATACTTAAAGAAAATAGAAATGAAAAACTTGATGCTAAAAGTGACGAAGGTATATTCCTAAGATATTCCACTAAGAGAAAATCTTATAAGTGTTTGAACTCTAACACTAACAAAGTTGTGGAAAGTGTAAATGTGAAAGTTAACTAATACATAGATAAGAATGAGTTGAATGCAAGAAAAAAATTGAAAACTACAATTCATTCATATATGTGAATGATAGTGCTCCAAGAACTCTACCTAATCAAGAAAAAAAAGCTACAAATCTACATCAAACTAGAAATGTCAAGTTGCAATAGCTAGTTTCCAAGCAACAAATTGTGGGTGCCAAGCAAAACAAAAATGATGCCAAGACATAGATAGAGGAAGTCAAACATTAGGAAGGCAATGTCAAGTATAGAAAACATGAACTAAGACTTGAACAAGAGAAAGATAATGAACCTGTCAAAGAACAAAGAAGAAAAGAACTCATATTAACAAAATATGTAAGAAGACATCATACACTTGAGAAAATTATTGGAGACAAAGAATTTGGTTTTATGACAAGAAAAGACTCAAAAGTGATTCATTCTTACTTTTTGACTTTGAGCCCAAATTTGCAAAAGATTCTTTAGAGAATGAGGATTAGATACAAGAAATGAATGAAGAAATTGAGAAGATAGAAAAGAATAAAACATGGAACCTAGTATCTAGATCAAAAGATTTTTTTTTTATTGGAACAAAGTGGGTATTTAGGAACAAGCTGAATGAAAATGTCGAAGTCATAAGAAACAAGGCAAGAGTGGTATGCAAAGGATATGCACGAGAAAAAGGTGTTGACTATGGGGAAACATTTTCCCTTGTAGCAAGACTAGAAGGAGTGAGAACATTGCTAGCATATTCTACTTATAAAGGATTTGAGGTCTATGAAATGAATGTCAAATGTTTATTTTTGAAAAGGATACTTGAAGAAGAAGTATACATACAGTAACATGAAGGATTTGTAGATCCTAGCAAGAAGAATATGGTGTATAAGCTACACAAAGATTTATATGGTTTGAAACAAGCCCCTAGATCATAGTATGAAAGACTACATAACTATTTGGTGAAGATTAGTTTTGCAAGAACAAATGATAGTGACAATCTATACTTGAATACTAGCAAGAATAATGAGATAATTGTATGATATCATATTGGGAGCCAAGGAAGCATTATAAAAATTATTTTCTAATGAAATGAAGAAGGAATTTGAAATGTCAATGATTGGTGAGATCAAATTCTTTGTTGGCTTACAAGTATATCAAATGAAGCAATGTATCTTCATTATTCAGTCCAAATATATCAAAGAGATACTAAAAAATTTTCAAATGGAAGATTCAATACCAGTTAGTGTTACAAATGTTTAGAATAACTGGGGGTGTGTGAATCAATTACTCAAGGTCTATATGTACCACTTGAACATTTAAACATTAAACACATCATTGTTCTACTTATCCTACATATCATGTCATTTCTCGACCACTACTATAAAACTATCATAAGCTTAACTTTTATTGCATAATCAAAACATCATCACATGTAAAAAAATTCATAAGACATTCATGATAATTTGACACTAGGATTTTACATGGAAACCCAATTTGGAAAAACCACTAGCAACATATCACTCTTTTTCACTCTTTCAAAGTGAGCTCTGTTAGTAGCAAACCCTATTAAATATTGTAATACACATTGTTAAATGTGACCTAGTTAGAGGATTTAATCACCCTATTATGAGTGGTCTTGTAAGAGGACTTTGATCATTCCATTTATAATGTCTTATAGTTAAAGGATTTACATGGACTATTAGGTCAACCTTTGTTAAAAGGATTTCAATAGAAACTATTTACAATGATAAGAAAGAAAATAGTGGGTTTTGATTTGTGTGATTATAACTCACTTTTGTTGGTTCAGATCTTTGTTCGATCCTTACATTGGTTTACTAATAAGCCTTTCATTATCATCTCTGATCTTGATTTCATCAGACACCCTTTAAGCAATCAATCCACTCTTCTTATCAACACTTAAGCCTTTTTTTCAAATTCATTTATCAACAACAACATCACATCTACAAGCTTTCTCTTTTAGCTTTGCATCCACTCATTTGGGTGTATCTAATCAACCTTTCTTGATATGACTTCCTTCACATACAAACTTGCACTTCTTGATCCTTTGTGTCTTTGTGTGTTTGCACTCCTTTTTAATTGGCTATGTACCTTCTTAAATAGACAACCTTTTTTTACCATTTTCTACATTCACCATAGATCTTAGGGTTTACTATCATATTCAACTTGATTCAATATATCCATACATCTTCTTGATCATCCTTTAGAAACTTCTCTAGAATCCTTCATTTAGGTCTTTACATAATCACCTCTATGAATTTAATGATCCAAATCATCAATCTTATCTTCAACATGTTTTACATCTCCCAATAAATTAGTTGAGTTGGCTTGATCTTACAATTTCTTTGAATTTGATTGTTACTATCAATCAACAGTCATTAAATTCTAACACTCGGTCAATACTAAAATACTCAATCATTGTTTAGGCTTTCTAGCTCGACATCAACTACCTTGCCTAGTCTATGCTAATGCTCAGTCAAAACAATATTTTGTCAACACTAACTGTGGCTCAGTTAACACTAGAATTACTCGACACTCCTTAATATTTTACTCTTTTTCTTAGCTAGGCTTAGCTTCCTTGACATAAAAAACTACTTTTCTTTATCAAAGTCTCTCTAATCAAATGTCCATTGTAACTTCTTTTCATAACTTCAACCTTTCTTCTAAGTTCTATAGAAATGAGTATCTCTCAAATCGTTTTCATCAATAAAAAAGATATGACATTTATATTAGGTAGAAATATGTCTCATCCTAGATTTGACATCAATGACAAAACAACAACTATTCCAATTGTAAGTTTCCAATAATCTCCCTCTTTGGCATTGATGAAAACATCTCATATTTGAAATAATAACAATAACTTAGTCACCATATAATTTAAAATATTTCACTTCCATGAGTGACTACTATCCTTAGTTTCATTTTGATTCTCATCCATTCAAACTTTCAGACTCCCTTTTTTAGTTTCCTCTCTTTCATGATTCTCTCTCTCTCTCTCTAAGGTTTATCTTTCTTTTTTGAGTAATCTTGTGACTTCTTAGTAATCTCTCCCTCTTTCAGTTCTCTCTCTCTCTCTCTCTCTCTCTCTCTCTCTCTCTCTCTCTCTCTCTCTCTCTCTCTCTCTCTCTCTCTCTCTTTCTTCTTTTATGTTTTTCTCTATTAGTAATCTCTCCCTCTTTGACAACAATGCCAAAGACGTGTAGCTGTATCAATTTCAAATTGTTTATACATCTGAATTATGTATATCTTATATGTCTGGCTAATACTTGTCATATGTCTATGACTGATCTATTATGTTGTATTAAAGTATTCTACTTTAGGCATGTCCCAAAGTAGAGATGTATTGCACCAGTGTGTAGAATGCTTTGTTTAGCACATGTGATGCAATACACCTTGGCTTCTAAATTAGCCTTAGTTAGGGGAATAACTTCTAATTTACCCCTAAGTATTCATGAGCATCTTTGGGTAATGGTTTTGTGAATATTTCAACAATTTTTTCCTTTGTATTCACATATTCTAACTTAGTTTCTTTGTCTTGAACTAATTCTCTCAAGTAGTGATACTTGATAGCAATGTGTTTTGTCTTAGTGTGCATTACTGGATTCTTTGAAATGTTAATATCACTTGTGTTATCACAATAGATAACTACTAGATCTATAATCTCTTCTTGCATTCTTTTCAAGAACTACTTAATCCACATTATATTTGAACAATTCACTATAGTTGCCACATACTCGGCTTCAACTATTGATTGGGAAATATGATTATGTTTCTTTCTTGTCCATGGCACCAATCTCCTTCCTAGAAAGAATGCACCACCACTAGTGCTTTTCCTACCGTTAATATTTCCTACCTAATATGAGCTAGTGAAAACTTTCAGTTCAAATATATCACTTTTCTTGTGTATAATCCATAGTCTTCTATACCTTTCAGATACCTCATTATTCTTTTTACAGCCATCATGTGATTCTTTTTAGATTTTTTTGAAAATCTAGCAACTATCCTAACTACCAATGCAATATATGGTATGTTGTGAACAACATATTGCAATTTTCCTATCATAGATCTATATAGGGTCTGGTTAACATCAATAGAATCATCATTCTCAGATAGATTATGTCATGTAGACATAGGTGTGCTTATTAGCCTTGAATCTTTCATACCAAAAGTCTTCAATATTTCCTTGATGTATTTGGTTTGTGAAATGAAAATTACAAACTTCATTTGACATACTTGTAATCCAACAAAGAATTTGATTTCACCAAACATAGACTTTTCAAATTCCTTTTTCATTTTAGTAGCAAATGATTTATTTAATGCTTCTCTTCCTCCAAATGTGATATCATCAACAAATATCTTAGATAATAGTACTTCATTGTTCTTACCATTTTTCAAATATAAATTGTTGTTATCATTTGTCCTCTCAAAACCAATTTTCATAAAATAGTTATGTAACCTTTCATACCATGCTCTTGGTACCTCTTTCAACCTATAAAAGGATTTGTTTAGTTTACATACCATATTCCTCTTGTTTGGATCTACAAATCCTTTAGGATGTTCAATTTACTTCTTCCTCTAGTATACCATTTAAAGATGTATATTTGACATTCATTTGATATACCTTGAAATTCTTGTAAGTTGAGTATGCAAGAAGAGTTCTGACTCCTTCAAGTTTGGCCACAGGAGAAAAAGTTTCTCCATAGTCAACTCTTTCTTATGCATAACCCTTGCATACCAATCTTGCTTTTTTTCTTGTTACTTCACCATTTTCATTGAGCTAGTTCTTGGAAAATCCACTTTACCCAATGGCATTTTTATGTTTAGGTCTTGGCACTAAGGTCCACATATTGTTCTTCTCAATCTAGTCAATTTCTTCATTCATAGCTTGTATCCAATCTTCATTTTCTAAAGCATCTTTTATTGTTTAAGCTCAAACTCACATAATAAGCATGTGTCACCTTTGCATTTTCTTCTTGTCATCACACTTGATTCAACATCTCCAACAATTTTATCAGCTTTATGATGTCTTCTCACATATTTTGCTAGTATAGGTAGCTTTATTCTTGTTTCTTCTTCAAGTTCATCTGGAAAAACAATCTCTAACTCATTTCCCCTTTCTTGTTCTAGTTTTGGTTTAGGTTCTGAATGCTCAACATTCACTATCTGATGGTTAACATTGTCTATTTGAGACTTGACACCTTCAGTCTATTGCTCAGCACCCACTCTCTATTGTTTAGCAATTTGGATTTTCATTCCATCATTTCATGTCTAATGGGAACTTGCATCTTGACTTGTCTGTCCATTTTGAGAGCTAGGAGCATCATCATCCACATAGATGAATGTACTATAGTCTTCAAATTCTTCATTACATCAAGTATCACCTTTTTCTACAAAATCATTGTCTCTCACATTTGCACTTTACACAACTTTGTTAGTGTTAGAATTTAAACACTTATAATCTTTTATTTTTTGTAGAAAAACCTAGGAATATATCCTCATCACTCTTTCCATCAAGTTTTCCATTCCTATTATCTTTTAGTATATAACATCTACTTCCAAAGATTTTGAAATACTTAACATTAGATGCATAACCATACCATAGTTCAAAAGATGTAGCATATGTACCTATCTTGATTTGAACTCTATTTAGGGTATAGACTATAGTTTTAACCACTTGTCTCCACTATTTATGTGATACACCTTTCTCCATCATTAGTGTTCTCGCACAGTCCATTATTGATCTGTTCCTTCTTTCAGCTATCCCATTTTGAGGAGGGGTCCTTAGTGATGACATCTCATTGTAGAGTGTATTGAACTCATGTGAGATGAATTCACCACCTCTATTAGATCTCAAACACTTCAGACTCTTCCCTATTTCTTTTTCAACTCTGTATGGACCAATATCTTTAAATTTGTCTTTATCACTAGTCATATGTTTGGAACATCCACTATCAATTATCCATCTATCACTTTTGTTCACATAAGAGATTAATGCAGTTTTCTCATCTTCATCAGAATCTTCTTTCATAGCAACATAGACAACTTCACCATCATTACTCTTAGATTCATTATCAATATTTTCTTTAGCAATATAACAAGATTTCTTACCTTTTTCATCCTTGCTTCTTCTATAGTCTTTGCCATCTCTTCTTCCTTTGTACTTGCTTTCTTTCTTTTCATTCTTGTCTTCTGTGAGGACATCTAGCAGCAATATGACCAACTTTATTGCATGAAAAATGAATGATTGGTAATTTACCTTTGTATTTACCTCTTCCTCTTCCAAACCTTTTTTCAATGAGGGCTTCAAGTTCATCAATCTCATCACTAGAACTATCACTTTCACTCTTCACATGTTTTCCTTTCTTCTTACTAAGAATCAGTTGTGACTTGAAAGCATATTCAATGATAGAAGGTGTGTAACTATCAAAATTAGACATCTCAAAAGTTGTAAGTCTACCAACTACACCTTATAAGGTCAAATTGTTACCTAGTGTCATCTTAGTTCCTAAATTACAAAGACTCTAATGACATAGCTAGGGAGAAAAGTCCTCAATACCTTCCTTTTCACTATTTTGTCTTTAATTGTTCCATTTTCTCCTTGAATAGCATTACGAACCTCTTTAACTCTTCTATAGTACTGTAATATGTTTTCACCATCCATCATTCTCATATTATCAAATCTACCTCTCATGCTTTCTACTTTGTCTCTTAGTACATTGTATCACCTCTATATATGGTCTTCAATCTATCCCACATCTACTTTGTAATATTACAGTCTTTTAGGTCATCAAACTCAACATATCTTAGGGATGAGGCAATCTCCAACATTGCTTGGTTGTGATCTAACATTTGTCTCCATTCTTTAGCAGTCAGAGGAGTAGTTGTTACTTCTACATGTCCATTGCTCAAAAAATTGATAAGAACATGACTAATACTAGATAAGTGTACCATTATCAAATTTTTCCATGCAAGAAAGTTCTCCTTATTTAGCTTGGGTACATCTTTCTTGTTTGTCATGATCTTTATCTTTAAGAACCTTCAAACGTTTCTTTGTAAACAATGAGCTTTGATACCAATTGTTAGAAATGTTTAGAATAACTTGGGGGGGGGGGGGGGGGCTGGTGCATTAGTTACTCGAGGTCTATATGTACCACTTGAACATTTAAACATTAAACACATCACTATTCTACTTATCTTGCATATCCTATTATTGCTTGGTCACTACTGTAAAATTGTCATAAACTTAACTTGTATTGCATAATGAAAACATCATCACATGTAAAACATTCATATGACATTCATCATAGTTTGACACTAGAATTTTATGTGGAAACCCAATTTGGAAAAAAACCACTAGCAACTTGTCACTCTTTTTCACTCTTTTGAAGTAAGCACTCTAAGGATCCAACTCTATTAAAAGTTACAATAAACTATTAAATGTGACCTAGTTAGAGGATTTAATCACCATGATAGGAGTGTCCTTGCAAGAGGACTTTGATCATTCTATTTAGAATGTCACCTAGTTAAAGGATTTACACAAACTATTAAGTCCTCAAATGATTATTAGGTCAATCTCTATTAAAAAGATTTAAATACAAGTTGTTTACGATGATAAGAAAGAAAACAATAGATTTTGATCTATGTGATTAAAACTCACTCTTTCTTGTTCAAATCTCTATTCTGTCCTTATGTTGGTTCACTAATAAGCCTTTCACTATCATCTCTGATCTTGATCTACTTGGACACCCTACAAGCAATCAATCTACTCTTCTCATCAACACTTAAGCCTTCTACTCAAATTCACTTATCAACAACAACATCACATTTATAAGCCTTCTCTTTTAGCTTCACATCCACTAACTTGTGTGTATCTAATCAACCTTTCTCTATATGATTTCCTTCATATAAAAACTCACACTTCATGATCCTCTATGTCTTTGTGTGTGTGCACTCCTTTTTTTTGGCTCTATACCTTCTTAAATAGGCAATTTTTGCTTTACCATTTTCTACATCAACCTTATATCTTAATATTTATGATCATATTTAACCCAATTCAGTGTATCTGTACATATTCTTCATCATCCTCTAGAATCCTTCAATTAGGTCTTTACCTAATAACCTCCTTTAATTTAATGATCCAACTCATAAATCTTATCTTCAACATATTTTACCTCTCCCAAGAAATCAATTGAGTTGGCTTGATCTTATGATTTCTTTCAATTTGATCTTTTACTATCACTCAACAATCACTGAAGTCTGACACTTAGTCAATACTAAAATACTTGGTCATTGTTAAGCTTTCTGGCTCAACATCAACTAACTTGATCAGTCAATGCTAATGCTTGATCAACACTATATTTGGTCAACACTGACTATGGCTCAGTTGACACTAGCATTACTTAGCACTCCTTAGTATTTTACTCTTTTTCTCATCTAGACTTAGCTTCCTTGACATAAACAATTACTTTTCTTTATCAAAGTCTATTTAATAAAATGTCCATTGTAACTCCTTTTCATAACTTCAACCTTTCATCTAGGTGCTATAGTTATGAGAAACTCTCAAATCCTCTTCATCAATCAAATAGATATTATATTTAGATTAGGTAGCAATATATCTCATCCATAGATTTGACATCAATGACAATACAACAATTTTTCCAATTGTAAGTTTCCAACAATCTCCCTCTTTGCACTAGTAAATTTGGAATTATTTTTTTGTGCTCGTCCATCAAAATTGCAACTCAAAAATGTTGAAAACTACTGTCGCTAAATGGGAGTCAAAATTTTGACACACAAGATGGGTGTCAATATATCGACAACAAAATCCATTGAAAATTATTTCCATCATTGTCACATGGCAGTGTTAGAAAACTAGTGTAGAATGTCAAAATCTTGATGACATGAGAGATGGTTCTATGAGTAATCCACATCATCGACGATAGGATGTGTTGAACTATCAACAACCAGGAGAGATGTTTTGATGGGTTTCTCATACTCTTGACAGTAGGATGCATCAAAATAGAGGCGACTTGTAGAGATGTTTCAATAGGTAGATAATACCATCAATAGTAGTAAATGTTGAAATAATGACGGTAGTCAGCATTTTTTTTTAAATTAAAATTTTTCCCTTTGATACTAATGGAATTGATTATCATTTGCTAGCCATATCTTTGAAGGAGAAACTAGAGTCATAGTTTTGTGCTCAAGGGCCAATTTTATGACTACATTTTCCAAGTGATAAAGAAAATTATCTTAAGCATCAATGCATATTGCCTTGGATTGCTTATGTTAAGCAAGGAGAGAATATATTATCATTGCATAAAAAGGATCACTTAAGGAATGGTCAAGGATTACAATCAACAATATCCTAATTAGTGATCTAATAAATATCGACTAATTAGTTTGGTAGCAAACATATGGATTAGCAAAGGTTGAATGATTCTAAGTATGGTATTTTTTGTTGATAAATGAATGTCTATGCATGAAGGAGTTTTTCCTTCTATTTTTTGGAGTCTCTGGCTACTAAGGATCAATTGGGAGCACAAGGTGTCCTAGTTTGGATATTGTTTCTTCCACTTTTGTTCATCTCTAAATAGTGCTCATGGTGCCAAAGGGAAGCCAATTTATATGATAAATGAATTCAAATGAAAATTAACACTTGATATATGGAAAACTTATGCAACAACAAGAAAAATTCTATAACATAATTGATATTCATATAATTTCTACCCAAGAGGAAATATTAAACATCATTTTTTAAGCATGACTTGTATCTTTAGTTTAAGCACATTGGTTTTTCCATTTACGAAGAGCTACTATTGATAAATGAAAGGTTGCATGAAGAAGAGTTGCAACCCAAAATCACACTCCATCTTGAACTATTAAAGGAGAATGGTAATCATTCCAGAGAATCATTAATTACTTAGACTTTCTTATACATTCAATAGTGGTGAATTTTGAACACATTTTCAATTTAGCATGTCAATCATCAACATATGTGAATAATGCACATGATGATAACAAATTACAAGATTGAATTAGAGAACTATGAAAACATAAGTCCATTTATGTCAAAGCATATCAAGGAGGAGTTTGAATATGACAGCACTTTTAAAAATGACAGTGGCAAGTTAATTCGTTGGGTCATTCCATGAAAAATAATCAAATGTTTTCATGACATACAACATGACCATAGTGACAAATAGAAAATAAACATCATTATATATCATTGCCACTAGTTATGACAATAACTACAATAAAGTAATGATGCACACTTTCTGCATACTAATAAAGGCATGTTGTTGCCTTCCCAACTTGTAGAATTCTTGACCTTTTTTCTCAATATAGACATGAATTTTTCTATGATAGACTTTAAGGAGCTTGGATAGAATAGGGATCTTGAGGTTTCTTTTTAATTTTTGGAAAAATAAGGATGATAATAAATTAAAACCTGGAAGCAACTCTTGGTATGAACTAAATAAAATCTATGGTCTATAGTGCCTAATGCTCTCATACCCCTCCAATCCTAGAGTCATCTTTCATCCTAAGATCTACATTCATTCACCTTCATTTGACTTGTATAGATTCATAGCTCGTACTTGTAGAGAGTCTCATAAGATATTGATAGTAACAAAGATAGTATAAGAAACCTAAAGCTAGTAAACTTAGAAGATTGATATACCTTAATATTGACAATCAAATACTTTCTCCTCCTTGGTGGATAAGTGTGATACACAATCTCTTGTGAGATAGCTCCATGCCTGCATACAACTTATAGAGAAAGCAACATGTTGTCCATTTCTATCGAATTGGTAATCAATAATAAATCATAATAGACATACAAATTATAGGGAAAAAAACATGTTGTAATTCATATTACTTATGCTAAGGCCATTTTAAGGCATTCACATGGAAATTTCTATGTTCACCCACTAAAAGTAAGTACCATGTTGGAGACTTCAAAGTTTGAGCATCTCAATGATCTACAATAATGATAGTAATGCATGTGAGAGTCAATAATGACATGATACAAAAATAAGTTGTAACTAAATTTTTTTTAACAGGTTTAGTTTGAGCTTCACTTGGTTTAGCTTGAGTTTCACTTGGTTTTGAGAATCCTTTCATATTCTCTACTTAACAAGTCCAACCATGTGAAGGCGGAAGCTCATTTGGCCTCTCCCCCACTATAATCACTCTAAATTTCTCATTAACAACTAAATAAATATTTCATTCATTCATTTTAAAAGTATATCATTGAATCATTATAATCACATAACATACATTAACATGACATACAATTAATTAGTACATATAAACATTCATCAATAATTTGTGAACACATCAATCATTATATTCACATAACAGTCATTAACACAACATATAATTCATTAATACCTATAAACATTCATCAATAATTTGTGAACATGACAATCATTATAATCACACAAAAATATTCAATAACATGACATAAAATTCATCAATATTCATCATCAATAAGAAACATTCATAAAAATCCATTAATAAGCAACATTCATAAATATCCATCAACACATTCATCATAAAACAAGGTTTTTAACATTCATTTCTTCTTTTCTTCTTCTTCTTCTTCTTCTTCTTCTTCTTTTTCAAGATAAAGGCTAATAGGCACATCTTGACTATCTTTGGCATCCTGTGGCTCTTGTTGTTTTGATCTTATGACATGAGGCTTCCTCTTCTTTTGTTGAAGACAAGGCTAATGCACCCCTACAATAAGAAATAAATGAGTTTAATTCTAAACATTTTTTAATGTTATAAGTATTTCACTAATCTAAAGAAAATAATAGGGATTTTTCTTTACCTAACAGTGCCAAATCATCTACCATCACATTCATTCAGGCCCAACCTCAACATGCTCAATACTAACATCATGCTCTGCATACTAAAAAATTATCACATAAAGGTTACACCAATTACAATTTAAAATGTTAAATTTTATTAGTAATTACATGATTAATTTTCAATATAAATTTAAAAAGTATCTATATCATTGTGATGCACATTGAGCTCTTCGTCATGTGTAGGATTTGTTACTTGGTCATCATGAGTAAGATCTATGCTGAGAGTAGTAGGCTGCAATGACATGTCATGTGAGAATTGTTATCACTGTTTGATATTAACATTAAAAAAAAAAAGTTGTCATAAAGTTCTCAATTAATATTATTATTTATTTGGCCTATTTACCTGTGTGTCAACCACTACACTAGAATTTTTGTGGTGGTGGGCAACCACTACTTTATAGCCTTGCTTGAAGCCAATTTGTTTGTCTTCTTCTATATGCACTAGGTTAAATTCAATACCTAGCATTTTTTGCATAATATTGTCAATAATTAATGTATTTCTTATTTGTAATTTTATTTAAAAATTTGATATGAAATTTCATTTACTACTACTTACAAAGTGTGAGTGAATTTTCATATATCCACCAGAACAAAGATGGTGTTGACCAACCTTCTCTTTCCTAGTTTGTGTTGCCTTTGATGTGTCCTATAGCCTATATATGTAAAATTTGAAATATGTTAGAAATATGTTATATTATATAAATCCACAAATGAATTAGACATGTAAATTGTAAAAAAGGAAGTAATGGCTCAACTATCCTCTCTTAATATGAAATCATCATGATATTATTCCATGCCTTAATGATTGGCTATAATACATGATCTTTCTCTCCTATGTTATATTCTAGCACTATATGAAACTTCAATGATTGTTCACTTTTCTCAATGAATCCATTGCTTTTACCTTCACTCCATACCTTTTACTATTGCAACGTTCCTTAAACATGCTTACGGGTCATGTGAAAAGGCATAAAAAATGATCAAGAACCTCCCTGGGATGTTGGAGAAGTTCTAGGATAGGCATTTCTATCACCACAATATTTTCTAACTCCAAATGTCTCCAAATCCTTATATTTTCATATGTTCATCATGACACTTCTTTTAGGACAATGAACTAACCTTCTTATAAATAACATGTAATGGAAAAAGGCCTCACTACTCATTGTTAGACAGTAAATGTTGTGCAAATTCAAAATGAAGAATACATTGATTGTATGATTCTCACTGTATGGGGATTATGGAAGGTGTTAATTGTTTCTAGGTTGTCTTGATAGTTATCTTATGGGTTTGAATGTAACTATTTCTCCTTGTGAAGATTTGATCATGAATCAACATGTTAATTGTTGTTGCAAGCAAAAATAGTGAATCAACATTCTTAAAAAAAATGTGACAAAGGCTTGGTTATGGTGTGTATGTGTGTTTGAAGGGTGGTATAAATTCATGAGATATTGAATATTCTCTTGGAAGGATGGAATAGATGATAGACTGAAGTTTATGAGACACATACCTATTTTTTTCGGGTGGTGGGTTAACTCCTTTATCCCTTAGTCTCTTCTCTTTTGCATCTTCAATGATTTTATTTGACTCTAGCTATGGTACCATAGGAGGGTGCTCATACTTTGGGTTGAGATTTAGAGCCCTTCTGTAATGGTCTCTCATAGTCTTTAGATGCTTGCAAGATTTTTTTAGAAGTTGGGCTCTATTTAAAAAAATTTGACCAAAGAACTCCTCTATAGTTTTTATGAGATGATCTTTTCATTTAGGGGCTTGGTTAGTCCAACTTTTAACAAAAAAAAAATTGTTAGATAAAAAAATTAGTTCAAAGATGAATGGAAAAATGTAGCAACCAATTATATCAAGCTATATACCTTTTACATAATGTGGGCCCAAATATCTTCAATGTTAAATGACAAAAAGTTTCATGAAAAAGATTGTTTCCTGCAAAATCATCACCACATCATTAGTCAAAAATGAGTTATAAATAAGTAAACTAGAATTATACTTTAAATAATTGTAATTTTAAAGTACTTGGAAGCTCAGGAAATTTTAAGGGAATCATATATTTCTCAATCATCAACAATGATGCCTCCAATGAGCTAGTACAAGTAACACAGGATGTTCTAGGATAAGCTAGTAATTTATTAGCAATAATGGTATCAGTTCTATCATCACCATGAGAAGGTGTACCTATCACATAAAAAAGTTAATAAATGTCATAATATACTCAAATGAACAAGAAAGTACAAATATTATTATATTTAACACATAAAAAAATGTAGCAAAACAAGGATTTACTAGCTCTAGTTGCAACAGGTGTGGATGTTTGCATGCTCTTTATTGTCGATCCTACAGTCAGAAATCTCGGAGTGCTAGCTAGCCTTGTGGAACTAGGCATATGGAAATCATTAGAACCTAATATATATATATATATATATATATATATATATATATATATATATATATATATATATATATATATATATATATATATATATATATATATATATATATATATATATATATATATATATATATATATATATATTTCATGTCCCCTATTTTTCTCTAATAGAATTTAATAATAAATAATAAATAACAATGACATGCTATTGGGAGAAACTCTCCACCCATGAGTTATTTCAAATAAATATTATCAAGTTGAGGGTAAGCAATATACCAATATAAGAGGAACCAGTCCTATAGCAATATATCATGATATGACAATAAGAAATATTTGAAAGATAATTGCATATGTTTAAGGATTAAAATTAGACACAATGATAGCATCATTGAGAAAATTTACAATTTTTCATCAACATATGAAGAATAGAAAATACATCACTATGAGCGAGAGTAATTATAGCGAGAGTAGGAATAGATTGTAGCTTACTTACACTGTCATATCAAAGATAGATACCAATCCCATTAGTTGCACAATTTAAATTAAAGACCATCCTTGCATAATTGTTATTAGTCATATCAGAAACAACATAGATAATGTTAACATTGTGTAGCTATATAGACCAAAATCATCTTACATACACCTAATTATTGTATGAGAGATAACAGTGGCATTGTTATCACATATCATATCAATTGTATAACATAAGAACAATCATTATCATTTATAAGTTTCATTTGAGACTTTAAGGAAAGAAGTCTCTTGCAATTGAGTTTTGTAATTATTTCTACATATTTCCCACATTTTAATAAAAGGAAACATTACATCAAGGGAATTATCAATGAGGAGCAACATAGATATCAGAGGCATATATATAAAATTTTAGAGGCATATTTTATGATAATGAAAACATAATCATATCGAAGGAAATGATTTAAAGTTTCAAACCGTCTATTATGTACAATAGGGATATTAGAATTATATCATCACAAGCTCATGGACATGGAATTGGCCAAGAGGATATACATATAAGACTATATCATCATAGAGGTTCAACAATTATAATTAGAAAAGATATATGAGTTTTCCACGTAGAAGTAAGATAACATATTAGGAATGAGTATCAATTATAGAGTATGGATAATGGATTGTATCAATCTTAAGTATCAAAGAATGAATACAAGTGGTTAAGTAAAGGATAAGAGTGAACATGACAAGAGTAATGTAAAACTATCAATAACAATCATGAAGAAAATAACGTCCCTTCTGATGATTGAGAATCGAAATCACATACCTAAAGGATGTACACTAGTACCGTTGTCAGGTGGAAGAAATTGGTGTGGTCTCAAAAATCCTATAATAAAACATTCATATTGTGGTTCATGATCCATAAATTAGTATAAGATATAAAGCTTAGTTGAACTATTTTCCAAGCAAAAGACTCATTTTTGCTTACTTCCAGATAGCATGCTCTACAACACAATTCATTTCTTGTGGCCTCTTTTTCTTTTGTTGGATGTGAATCTATCACAAGCCCAAGAATTTGTAGATTGACATTCTTCAGGTCTTTTTACACTGGCTAATAGGGTCACTGCTATATGTGATGTCATCATCACATAATACAGTGGCTTCCATATCAGCAAGTAAATGTTGTTGTGTAATTTGTTCCTTTCCCTTTCCCTATGAATCAAATTGTGACAAAAGAAATAGTAAGACAATCAAAACAAGTCCAAAACCTTCACAAAAGTAACAATAATCTGACATTTTGTAAAATTATAATTCTATTAATTTTTATACAGAAGGTTTACTTGCATTGGAGAAGAGGTGGGAGCAAAATCCCTACCTCTATCATCTGATGGATCAGCCATGTCACCCTATGGTCCAAAGAATATATATAAAAACATTAGCATAATCAAATGAATAGTCCACTTGGCAAAAAACCTTATTATTAAAATGTTATATTCTATATTAGAGTTCTAATTAGAAGTAATTAGTTTAAATTTTACATATATAGTACTTACAAGTCCAATGATAGTAAGTTTCCTTGTATCTATGTGATTCAAATTGTAATATATTAGTAACTCTTCCCCTAAACTTATTGATTTTATTGCACATACAAAAATATGATTCCCCTCACGTGCATTGAAAATGCAATTGGATTGCTTATTAGTTGACCCAGGATGCACACTATTTGTAAAACCTACAATATTTCCTATTGCTTTGGACTTACATCAATGTACATAGCAATTCTTTTACTTTGATCATTTTCTTTTCATTCTAAATAATTTTCTAACAATGCATATCTATGCATACTTTTTTTATATTGAACTATCCGCATCTAGTTTCTGTAATTGTAACAAGTTCCTACATATTCTATCAATTCAACAACCTTGTTATAACTGATATTTATGCCATCCATGGAAAATAGGCTGAAACCATGTAATGATGATGGAGCTATGTGATATATCCTCTCGTTAACACAAAAATTAGTGTTAATTGGAGGTAATTCCTTGGGTACCCATTCTTTCTCAAGATGTGTGTAACTCAAGGGAACCTTGGTGTCACCCTTGGTCTCATCATTATAAGAACAAGACCCTCATGAGAAAGGAAAAATTGCATGCATTTATTGAATTTTATTCTAATATTTTTCTCTATAGTTTGTCTCTCTCTCTCATACACCTACTACATGTCTCACTATCCTCTTCTATTCCCTCATTTCCCTCACTTGAGGAAGAAAAAATTGATAGATACCTATTTGGTAGTACCTAGAGCCCATCAAATGAGAGATATAGTTGAAAGAGCAAAATATCAGGATAGAAAATGAGACTAATATTGATGAAGTTTACCTAAAGTTAATTTTGAAGGTAAAGAGAAAGCAAGCATGTAAACTTATACCTCTTGATCCATGTCACTTTTTACAATCCTTGTTAAAGGGGTATAGTTTCTTACATATGTAAATCATTTGTCTTAAGTTAGTTACAAATTACATGATACTTATGCTATAAATTACGCATAGAACATAACATGAACAATACACATACATTGCAAAAATCATAACATTGTATATTTTTCAATTGGTTACCACACAAAATATATTATAAGTAATCAATACCTAACACATTTCCATTGATCATGTCATTGATCATCTTCTTCATCCATCTCATCAACATGAACATCATCATTACCACCATCATCATCCAAATCATCAAAATGACCATCGTTAACATCATGATCGTCACTATGATCATCATTATCATCATCATCATCATCATCACCATCACCATCACCACCACCACCACCACCACCACCACCACCACCATCAATGCCATCACCATCATCATCAACATCTTTTCCATCATCATCATCATCATCTCCTTCTTCATCTTCACCATTATTAGTATCATCATCTCCTCCATCTTCGCGATCATCATCATCATCTCCTCCTTCATCTTCTTCTTCAATCACATTATACTTTACTAGTCTTCCTCCTAGATCATGTCTAACAATAAATGACCAAACTAATTTATATGGAATGCCCAAGTAGGACACTTGCTCACATTGGCTTGGAAAAACATAGTGCTCATTTCCAACTAGCTCAAATGACCTTGTATTAATCAATGTAAATCCAATGTCATGCTCAATAATAGTTATATTAGGATCATTTTGATTTAGTCATAGCCTATACCATTTAACATTGAATAGAACTTGTTTGAAGGAATTAAAGTTGCACTCAATTATATCATCCAAAATGCCATAGTATCTATTTTCAAATTGTTGAGGATGCATGTTGTTTCTAGATGAAATATTGGTGACCTCAAACATTCTAGGTATCCCAAAATCATAAGTTTTCTTAGTCTTGCCTACCTTTTTATGCAGACTTTACAGCCATTGTAATACATAGCTTTGTGGTTCTTGACCTGTTATTTTTCAAACATGTCAAAATTATGCATCCATCCTTGAGTTGATATTAATCAAATGGAACATGATAGATTAACATATACGTACCTTTTCACCTCTTAAACAATTTGCTAGATCAATTACCATTGGCATAATATTGGGATCTCCATAATGATGAGCTTCTTTAACCAATGAAGTAACACTTTCCAATGTTAATGAGTGTTTGTTGAGATTGTTCAATCCTTACCATCATCCAATCAAGATTGTTTGCAATATACAAATGAAGTGCATCCCACTCATGGGCAACTACATAAAATAAATAGACCAGTTAGAAATAACTTATATTGATGATGGATAAGAATTAATTAACTACAATAACATATTATAATTATCTCTCACTTTCCTCAATCTACCTTTCCCAATCAAGTACCCTCATTTGAATCTATTCATGGAGTTGGGATCCCAAATGCAATCTACATGGATCTTTAATACAAACCTAGGAAGATATTCACTGATATAAACCATGGTCTAGTAGACCATATATCCCTTGACCATATAACCCTTAGGACGTGCTCTCTATCAAATCAAGCCCTTCAAAAATTTTAAGTGCATCTCAACCATCCACATTGACCTAGTTGGTATAGGTCCACACAATTAAATCTCCTCAACTAGATGTATGAGGTAGTGTTCTTGTGCATTGAAAAAAGTTGAAGGTAGACACTTTTTCATCTCACACAAAAGTTGAGGAATTTTTCTCTTCCATTGCTTTATGTCTTTTTTTATCAATTTCTTTACATGAAAACCACCTAGAAGATATTCATCATGCAACAATATATTAACGAGACTAATAACACTTCTTACCTCATGTATTTCCCAAGAACATATATAATGTGATTGACACTCATGTTGTCAAAGTTGTGTGGGAGAGATAGAGGTAGAATGTACTGTAGCAATAATAAAATGATATTTTCAATATACTATAAAATAAAAAAATCAAAAGTACATGATGTTTAATAAATTTATTGTAAATAGAGAAGAACATGACTTACCTTGATGAAAGTATGCCAATCATGCATTTTCAACCCTGACCCAAAATCACCTTTCTTTGATATGAGACTGCTTATGTGTGCAACAAATCCTACGAGAAATTTAGTTTTTTTTAATGGCCATGGTATTAGTTTGTTTCTGCATTAATAACCAAGTAATAGAACTTGTATTAATCCAGTTTCCATTTCTATTTGATTCAATAAAAAATGTCAATGTATAATTGGATTCATCAATGTCATTGCAAATTTTGATGAATTTTTCTTTGTCATGTCTTCCATCCAATATTTTTCATTGTGTCTCTTTTACATTCTTTCCAATATGCATAACATCAAACAATTGCATGATTGGGAGGTGCTCAAAGCATGAAAACCTACTAAATTTTCTAGGATAGCTTTCAAGTCCTTTTAGAAGTTTCTCATCGGTGCCTTGATGAACTTCATGAACATCAATTATATCATTAGTAAAAAAAAAGATAGTATCCAAATTTAAATTTCATACAAAAACCTGCAATAGATGGAATGACATCACCTCAATGATCATTCTATTGTATTACAACTTCCAAATGTGAGGTGTCATTCTTCGTGGCTTTGATGTTGTCTCTTCTTTCCCATTGAAAAGATGTTTTTCAACAATTTGAGACTTATGATTTTTGTGGAGAAAGTGTCCATGCTCATCGAACACCTACTTTCCTAAACTTTTTGAATGGCACGATTTCATCTTTGCACCACAAATTGGACATGAACATTTTCCCTTTGTTCAAAAACCTACAAGATTGTGTATAATTGGATGACATGTGTAGTATAAGATTCACATTTACAATTATCACATGCAACTTAAACATACAATGAAAAGTACACGTTAACAATTTTACATACCACAAAAATGTGTTAGTCCAAGGGCATCATGTATAGTCCATACAAGCATTGCACAGAATTGAAATTTCCTTTCACCAATTGGTCTAGAGATGTCATACATAGTGAATCCATTCCATAACTTGAACAAATCATCAATCAAGGGCTCAATATATATGTTCATATCTTTCACTTGGTACTTACCTAGTTGAATGAACATAAACAAAATATAATTATTATGACCATTTTGATATTGTGTTTATAAATTAATTTAGATGACTATTGAATGGAAAAATATGTGGTACAATCATTGCCAATATTATGTGCTCCCTATCTATGGACATCCAAGGAGGAATGATACTATTGATAAAAAAATAAGTTAGACTGAGTAAATAGATCTCATCTCTCCAAATGGATTGGCATTGTCTGTTGTCAACGAAAGCTTTAGATTACAAGGTTCTTGTTTAAATAATAACCACCTATCTTATATTTCCTTAAATGTAAAACCATCCACAGGCATTCATATAATGTCATCTTGACTTATATTACATACATGGTAATCCATAAATTGTACCAAGCTAGTACACCTAACTAATTGTTGTAGATGTAGAATAATAGGAAAGTATCAAAGAACCTTGTGAGGCACCTTTTTCATTATTTGATCTAACTAATATCTACTAATGTGACAATCAAGGAATTCTATTGCAAATTCATGTTGTTTATGATATATAATATGATCATTGGGACATGCATGTATTGTTTGATACTCCATTCCAATATCTTTCATAATGGTCAATAATTCTCAGTAAGAGCGAGGTCGAATGTTTGATGGTGGTAAAAAAAACTCACCTATCAACCTATGGAAAAACATTGATATTAATATAAAGAAAATTAATGGTACGCTAACATAGAAGATGACAAAAATGACATTGTACCTTAGCATACGTGAGATTGCTACATTGGATATACCATTCATAACCTTGAAGTTTACTGCCAACACTACAATGGAGAGAAGTGTTGTTTGGGAGCCTTGGTATAAGCGATCATATTCCTTTTTAGTTACAGGTATATCAAGGTTCTCTTCATCATCATCATTAGATGCACAACTATTATCATCTTCATCATCTTCATCAGTTGTGCTAGTAAAATATTCTTCAATCCTATTCTCTGGCACATTATTAGTTGCACCAATACCAACATATTTAATTGTGTTCTCTGCCTCAAGATCATCTTCTTCCATGAGAGTATCACCTTCTACTTTGATAATCATGCCTCCATGTTCCACCAGTTTGTAATCCACATCCACTAAAGGACGAAAATCCTTTCCCCCTTCAATGTGATCATGTTGCCAACAATGTCTTTGAGCTGATGTGATTAGAATTATTTGATTCTTTAAAACCCTTGCATTTTTTGCAAGGACAATAACATTTTCCATCATTGTTTCTTTTGAATTGAGATCACAATCTAACAATTATCACCTTATTTTTTTCTAGGTTCATATTGTTAGGCGTGGACTTTCTTCACAAGAAAATATCCAGGCTATAAAATTATAACACATACAAGCATTAGTAGTATCTTGTATATAATTGATAATAATTAAATATTACTATCTCTTTAGTACATATGACATCTAAAAAAATAAATGAATTATATAATATAAATATTGACATTGATTTTGAGCAATATAGCATTAGCATTGATTCTAGACTTCATTCAACTTGGTAGAAAGCTTTTGAACTATTACATTTATGAGGTAAGGCCAGAGAAAGTGCATAATGCATTATGATGATCCATGCTACCTAACTATATCCAAGGTGTCTGCACATGAGTGGCATACTTTGCCTACTAGGTTACCTACATACCTATATACATAGGATCAAGACCCTTGAACTACTTACTCTAACGAATATGTAGTTCTATTTTCTAATTTCTTTTATGTAGTTGTATTCCTATGACCATTGGTGAGCTTTACTCACCTAATATAGCTCTTCATCATCATACACCCACTCAGGAGAATTAGGTGTTTTTCTATAATTACAATCCTATAATACCCTAGTGAAACCTTTGTGTTGTAATTCATATTTAATATAAGATTAACCTATATATGTTCTAAGTCACTCCTTATATAGTTATGTTTAAAAGTATGTGACAATAATCAATGGGTCTAAATAGACCAATCAAGTTAATGATAGTTAGAAACAACTGATCATTCATTTTATTGTACCTAATTTGATGAAAATTCTACATGAATTTGTAATCAACCTAGCTAATATGAAACTAGATCAATTGACCTATATAAATCCTAACTCATTCTTTATATAGTTATGTTTAAAAGCTTATGGTCATGCTACCTGTTGAGTGAGTTTTATTATTTATATACATACATACATACATACATATACACATATATATACATATACATATGTATACATATGTACATACATATACATATACATATGTATACATATGTACATACATACATACATACATACATACATACATACATACATATGCACATTCATTCATTCATACATACATACATACATATACATCAATGAAAAGGGCATGACAACGAAATCCTAGATCTTGGTGTAGGGGCCCTAGGTCCTAAATAAGGTGGTTAAACGCTAGGTAGGATAGTATAGAAGGTCAATAAGCATCCAAGTTGACACAAGATAGTTAAGGCAATCTCAAACATGTATTTAGACAAGTTGTTTATAGGTTGTAATAAGGTTATAGGCAAGTCAAAGGTTGCTCAATGCTTGGTCAAACATTATGAGTTGACCAAAAATCTCCATTTTTATGTTTTATAATATTTTTGCATATTGTGGTATAGTTTTGAAGGCATGTGGAGTTTTTTATTTGAAGTTTGTGTAAAAGTTGCAAAAATTGAAAAAATTGCAATAAAAGTTGTTATGCAACTTTTTGCAATTTTTCTTGTAATCTAGAAGTCTAATAGTCAGATCATTATTTTGATCGAACCTAGAAGGATGAAGTTATAAGGTAAAGAGATTTGACCTATAAATTTATTATCTTCAACCTAGTCTAGGGTTGGAATAGTATTGTACAAATTGTGAATGAAATTGTAATATTTTTGGTGGGAAAATCATGCACAGTTAGATTAAATCTTTCTAAAATATTTTTGTAGAGTGATAATCAATTGTTATTTTTTTAGAAAGTTGAGTTCTTAAGGATTGATGAATGCAATAACTTATTTTTTTTGAATAGGAGAAAGTGATTTTAGTTTTGGATTTTTTAAGCTTGTTGTTTACCCTACCCTACAATTAGGGTTTGAATGAAAATAATGAATATCTCTTAATTCCCATAGTGAAAAATCTTGATGGTTGGTGAGTAGAAGGGTATGAGGATGGGGAAGACATTATTGGTTTGTGTTTTAAAATCTTCCACCTATATATACTATTTATTCAACATCCAAGTCTCAATTTTCAATAGTCAAATTGTTGGAGGTGCTAATAGACTATGATTACATTGCAAAGATTAGATATGGACTGCACACAAATTTAATAAGAAAACCTATGTTTTTGCAAGACTTATGAGTTTTGTTCATCTTTTTGGTTATCTTTGAAGACAAGTTGATATTGAATGAAACAAGTAAATTAACCTATGATCTAATCTTCCACTTTCATGCTTTGATTAAAGGTTTACATAAGTGTTTCCATTCATATTTTGTTGGTTGCCATAATACTTTCTAGTTTCTTGATAGTTTTGATGACTCAATTATGAAATAGTCATTCCATGAATGCAAGTTCCTTATTATCATGGAATAAATTGTTTCTAATATGTATTGTGGCAGCTAAACATTCTACATGCATTTGTGAAGGAGGGAATGAATTATTTTGGTGATCACCATAACTATTTAAGGAATTTTACATTGAAATTGCTTGGTATGCTACAATAGTAGCACATTAGCCTTAAGGGGTGGATAATTGTTGTATTTTATCTACTAATGGTAAGGAAAAGGTGTTCCATCCATCAATTATAGAAGAAAGTGTTGGGAAAGTATAGATTGAGGAAGCTCCAGTTTTCAAGGGTTCTGAAACACAAATTGGGGCTTTTGCACTTGCAGGGTCTATAAAATCAACTTGATCAAAAATTCCTTTAATTCAACTCATTTTATGAGACTATAGAGAATCTTGAAGTCTTGGGGTAAGTTTCACTCACATTTTCTTTGCAAATCCATCATCTAGGAGGCCTAAATTGTTGATCAAGCATTACAACAGAGACTATTTTCCAAAATAACCTCATCTATCCTTTTTGGAATGTTGAATTATTCAATTAAGGGTATAACTGATGTAGCTCTCCAATTAAATGATCATAACTTTCCTATTGTTGTTTTATGCTTGAGTGCATAATTGATGTATAGTTGTAGCTACACTAAGTTTATGTCTGTTAATTTGAATAAATAGACCACTTTTTCATTTTCTTTGATTTTATCTAACCTAATGGTCTCATATATTTGTAAGATGGTCCTTGTTTCAACTTTTAAAGAACAAGAATTTGTGAGAAATAAAATTGCATTTAATACTAAATGCTATATTTTTTTCCAATGCTCCTAACATGGAGCTTGCTTTAGGTAACAATTCAAAAATTATGCTTTAGAACTTACATTAGCTCTGCAACTTCAAAGGAGTTGATAAAAAACTATTACTTATATATTTTTAGTGAAACCCATGTGCCTACTTTTAACTTTTTGTTTTTTTTCCAAAAATATGTATATCATATGAATGAGAGAAAATGGCTTCACAAATTCACACTCTGTATTTGTTGTCCGGATATTAAAAATTGCTCTAAATTTTCAAAAAAAATCCTCATCATGTCAAAATATTTTATTCCTTGGACACACCTCTTTTTAAAGGTTAAAATTATTGCTTCTCAAAATTTTAAGCATTTTTACATTTAAAATATCTTTGGCTTGTTCCTATTATTGTCTAGTACTTCAAATTTTTTTATTTCTAATTCCTAAGTCTCAAGTTATCAAAGGTTAATGAAGTCTCTCAAAATACATGTTTCATCTTAAAATTTCAACCTCTCCATCATAAAGGTTAAGGTATGTTCCCAAAACACGTATTTCCTTCCTAATCATTAACCATTAGCCTCATCTAAAAAAAGGTTAAGGTTCAGGGTCCAAAAAATTTATTTCAACATAAAATCTTAAACTCTCCATCAAAAAGGTTAAGATAAATTTCCAAAACATGTATTTTCCACCCAATCATTAACCTTAACCTCTCATCCAAAAAGGTTAAGGTTAGAGGCTTAAAATATGTGTTTCAAAGACAATTATTAACCTAGTGAAGTATTGTGTATGCGAATGGCTCATGATCAAAGATAATGAAAACTCATGTATATGAAAGAAAGGAGATATTTCTACAAAATTGAGCATCTCATTTCTCATGCATACCAAAGTATGGAAGAAATGAAACAATGAAATTTGCAGGTCTTTACCTCTATTGAATAGAAAGCACACTATGATAGGTTGATAGAATGTTTTATTGACCAATCTGACCATAGACAAGGTACAAGAATAATAACGGAAAAGGAAAAATGTGTATGCAATGCAAAAATCATAGATGGGGCATGTGGACCTTTTGACCAACTTCTATTTCTTTCCAACCCACGTAGAGGAGATCCTAGCAAATCATAGACAAGGAATATGGTTTTTGTGACCAAATTTCCTTTATTTTCCATCCACAACATATAGACAAGGAATATGGTTTTTGTGACCAAATTTCCTTTATTTTCCATCCACAACATTTAGAATAGTAGTGGTATAATAATAACAAAGCATGGTAATTGTTTGATATAATGTCCATTGACCAGTTCAACTATAACCAAGGTGTCACCTCCAATTTAGGATTATGCATAGTATAAAAGAGAACATTGTCAGTAATGGAAGCATTATAGGTCAACACGATAACAAAATGAAAAAATCTCGCACCTTCCTTGCACATGTACACAAGCATATTTTGTGAAGTATGTAGTTACCGATAGGAGCATATTTTGTGAAGTATGTAGTTACCGATAGGAGCATGTAAATGTCATCACTAGTTGCCAATGAAATTGGAAGCACATATAATATATCTTCTAACTGTCTGACTAAATGCCTTAAGCTTGGAGGATTTCTAAGTAAATGGAAAGATTTTGAATTGGTTTGAATATGGAGTGGATCATTTTTGAGTGATGGTTGTCAACATCTTTGTTGTACAACAATAATTGCCCCTCAAAATTATTCAACTTATCTTTTTGTGCCATGTTGATGTCTTTATACAAAAGGCACTACTCATAGATAGATACACTGAATGTGGAAACATAGATTGTATTATAATTGTTAAATTAAATGGCTCTTGGGTGACTACAATCAAAATATAATGATGGGTAAATAGTGTTCATGATCAATATAGCTCACAAGTCTTGTGTGAATGATTGTATTTCATGAAATGGGATAATCACAAATAAGATGTATGATGCATTGAACTCATAACAGATCTTAGTGCAAGTCACAACACACATGCATTTAGAAATAAAGATAAAAGAAACTTTGATCTATTTTGTAATCAAGTGAAAGGTCCCTGGTGGTAATATCTGAAGATTTAGATTCCAAGCATCAAAGAGAAGAGAACAAATGAGAGGCAATGTATTTCAGCTTATGGTGTCTAACAAAACATGTCAAGATTACTCGCCTTGCTATGCAGACTATACAAAAATTTGTTAGTAGTGGTTCACAAGTATGTCATAAAAGTGTTGGTCAAATAGAAAGGAAACATTCTTCCCAAATAAATAGCAATTTAATGGTGTCTCTCACATATGCTTGTAATGTTGACTAGAATAGGGAAATGTGATTGAATATGTTGATCTATTTTATTAAATTCTTATGCAAAGTGTGCCACAAAAACCATCAAGGTTCAAATGGAAGTCTAGAGTGAGATTTTGACATACAATTAAGACAAAGATGAGTTTTGGAAGGATATGGCCATATAAAGCGGATTGTTAAAATCAAGAATAGAAGGACATGCTCAATTTGATTCTTCTTCAACTTTTTAAGTTCAAGAGGAGAAGATCAGATGGCTACCATCAAAGATAAATCATTCACATTCTTTTCAAAATGTTTGAGTTTCAAGTCACATTGGTTAATTTTGTCAAGGTTAATTAACCTCTCAAAAATCACATATTTGGGAAGTAGTTATTAACCATGAGAGAGTAGTTCTTAACCTTTATCTCTATAAAAGGGATCATTTTGGCTTTGTAAAGGGACTTTTGAATAGGAGAAGACTTAGGTTAGAATTTTGGTAATAAGAAAATATTTGGAAAGTGTGTACAAATTTAAATTCCTCTTAGGTTCTTGGTGCAAGAAAATAAAGGAAAATGCTATTTGAGTTCTCTTCTTTCAAAATCTAAATTGTTAAAAATGTCAATTCTCTTTGCAGTTAACATTTTCAAGGTATTGTGCAGAGGTAAATATGAATCTTTGGATCAATACTATGCTAGTGGTAATTCTAAAGCATAGATCTTGGTTATTGTTATTAGTGGTTTAATTTAGTCTAGGAAAGCTTTGAAGTCATGTGGTGCATTTGTCATCAATGACTTTCTATTAATCTTTTAAAGTTTGATTTCATCTTTATTTGAAAAACTTTAAAATTATATCATATGAGGGAGCTACCCCTCTAAATGCAGAGGAAGGTTGCATATCAAGGGCCTATCCAACTATTGTGAATAGTTTTCCACATACACTCCATTGGGCCATTTTCAAGTGAAAAATCTATTTACTAATAGATTTTTGGTGACTCTACTAGGGATCAAATAAAGAAAGATTAATCAGTCACCTGTGATGAAGTAAAATGGTCTTGCCTCATGAGCATGTGCTTCTAGTTCTATAGGAGAACCTTGGTTTCAGAGACATGCAACAAGACAATATTTCAAATTTGAACACTCTAGCTTGGAGGTGTAGATGAAGTGCTCAACAATATCATCAAGTGAATCAAGTGCTAGAAGAAGAAGAAGAATTCAGGGAAATCTTGTGAAGAGCTACTATTGGTCAAAATGTTGTAGTCATTGAAAGAATAGTTGTTATTCCAAGAAGGAACAAGAAAAATATTGGTCACATCCAATGTCAAGTAAATAATAATTAGTAAAGCAATTGATGAAGGTACCATCCCTTGAATGAAGGTTGGTGACTCTATTTAGAATATTGAATATTGGTGAATCTTTTCAAGGTTTGAATTCAAAACATGGTTTGGTACAAAGGGAAAAGTGGAAAGTGATAGTGATAGTGATAGTGATAAGGAATAATTTTCATACTCAAAGAAACAGATTCCTAATGAACATCTACAGGTAAATTTATTGAAGAATTTCTATGGTGGTAGGAGTCTAGATCCTAGAATGGTTCATCCTTGCTAATTTTTTTTAAAAAGATAAAAAATGACGATGGAAAAGATTATGGATTTCTTTCTCATGATAATGATTCTTTATTTGAAAATGGTTCAACATGTAAAGATGAAGGTCTCTTTGTAAAATGCCTTTCATCTAAATCAACAATGAAGAATAATGGGAATGTCTCCCATTCACTTGTCTCTCAATAAAATTAGATTTTCATTGATCCTAGTGAAGGTAGCTTCTTGAAGAGTTTTTATGGTGGGTAGAAACTAGATCCAGAAAAGACCCATCCATCTATTCTCCAAACTTTGCAAAAGATAGATGAAAAAGATGGTAAATATAATAAGTTTTTCTCTCACAGACCAAAATTGTTTTTAGAAAGAAGTTCCACATGCGAGTATAAGGAAGAACTTGATCAAAAAAGTGATTCATGTGAATCAAGGATGGATAATGGTGGTCGAAGAAGTACCCCAATGCCTACACCTATTGCTCATGAAAATCATATTTCCATTGATCCAAATTAGGTTGAGTTTTTAAAAAGCTTCTATGGCACTACACGCCTAGATCCTAACAAGGTCCATCCATCTTTACTTCAAACACTACAAGAACTTGAGAAAGAAGACCCATGCAAGAATCTAAAGGAGTCATCTAGATTTGCATGCATGAAAGAAGATAGGGATTTTATATCTAATCAAAGAGATGGTCAAGAAATGAATTCTATAAAAAAAGAAGGGTCTACTAATGCATCAAGGCATCATTGTGGAGATTTTAATAACTAGGAGAATGTATTCAATCATCTCAATTCTAATGAGAAAGAAAAAGAAATACCAAATGTTTCTCAAGGAACTATACTATATGATTAAAGATGAGGGAAATATGGATAAAGGTAAATTTTATACTACTTTCATTCCTACTTGGTGCCTCAATGCTTCAGATGATGAATTCCTCTATGGAGAAGACCTTTCTATTCATTAATGATGAGAACTCTATTGCTAAAGTCAATTATTCAAAATATTTTTTACAATCTTCTACCATTACCACTGATGAAGAAATAACCGCAAGTGAAATCTTGCAAACATCTCCATTAATTCTCCTGAGATTGAAGTCTTTACTTTTGAGGATGTTGAGGAGTTTTCAGAAAGTGGTATGATCATCATAAGAGTAGAAGATCATTTTCAAGAGAAATATGATGAGTTTTTAAGAAATCCTTTTCAAGTTTGCATGCAAGTGGAATATGAAGCTTTCCCATTTTGTGAAAATGGTCATCAAGAAGAATCAATGAACCAAGTTTGTGAAAACATTGATGAAAATTTAATAATAGGTACGATGGAAATGAGAACTAAGAATATGCTTCAATTAAGAGAAGATGAAACATCAAGTTCTCACTCTTCCTCATGCATGAAACCTAAATTTGAAGCATTCAAGTTCACAAGTGGAGACTACAATCAATAAAACATTGTGATGGTATCTCGCACTAGAGAAGTACTTGGCTTTGAAGAAATGTGTTGTAATCTAATGATTGAAAAATGTGAAGATGAAGACATAGATGATGATACTCTTTTAAAATAATTTCCCTTACATCAATATCAACTGATGATCAATTCTCCTAATCAAATAGACTCATTAGAGGATGTTTGCACCAAAATGGAAAAGATGGTTGTTTCTTGTTTGAGTGATCTGATGGGTGAATAGGAAGAAATACATCATGGGAATATCCAATGTGACAAGGATGTGCATTCATATTGGAATAATTTCATAGAGAATACAAACACAATCATCCCCATGGAAAAGAAAGAGTGTCTAGTGTTAGAAATAAGTTCAAGAATTCATGATGATCAATCAATAGAAATTTAAGTAGAAGGCTTGTCAAGTGGAGAAAAGTATCATAAATGCATCTGAAAATTTGAGAGACTTATCCTTCAATTCTTTCAAAATGAAGTCATCAATGAAATGCAACATGAAGTAGAGTTGATTCTAAAGTCAAAGATTTTTTATGAGACATGATTATTTGGATACATTCCTTTATCAAGTGATGTGAAGCATGCTAGGAATCTTTGAATTGGAATTCAAAGAGAGAACTTATACTTGGGTCCATAGGAACCTAAAAGTTTCCCCATGTTATCATGCCATGGTATTTTTTTCCCCTAGTGAGTGAATTGATTTGCATGATTATACCTTGAGTCACTGGAGGTAGGGAAACTTGCCTTGTATATAGTCTAGATAGGAGTTTTTGTTGTGTTGTTTTGTTCTACCTAGTCTTCCTTTCAATTGTCCTATTTTTGGTGTCAGTTTTCCCCTTTTCAAAGTGGTTCCTCATGTGACTTTGTAACCCAATGGATAAGGCACTATTCTAATTATTCTAGATTTGAGCTTCGTCCTTGTTTGTCCCTAGATAGAGCTAGCTGTTGGTCAAATATTAAAAATTGCTTTGAATTTCCAAAAGAAATCCTCGTCATGTCAAACTATGGTTATTCCTTGGATGAATCTCTTTTTAAAGGTTAAAATGATTTCTTCTCCTCAACTTTTTAAGCATTTTTTCCTTTAAAATATATGTGGCTTGTTCCTATTGTCGTCTAGTACTTCAAATTTTTGAAATCCAGTTCCTAAGTCTCAAGTTATCAAAGGTTAATAAAGTCTCTCAAAATATGTGTTTCATCTTAAAATATTAACCTCTCCTTCAAAAAGGTTAAGATAAGTTCCCAAAATGCATATTTCCTTCCTAATCATTAACCATTAACCTCATCTAAAAATAAGTTAAGGTTTTGGGTCTAAAACACATATTTCATCGTAAAATATTAACCTCTTCATTGAAAAGGTTAAGATAAATTTCCAAAACACATATTTTCTACCCAATCATTAACCTTAACCTTTCAACCAAAAAGGTTAAGGTTAGAGGCTTATAATATGTGTTTTAGAGATAGTTATTAACCTGGTGAAGTATTGTGTATGTGAATGGTTGATGATTAGAGATAATAAAAGATCATGTATATGTGAGCAAGGAGATATTTCAACAAAATTGAGCATCTCATTTCTCATGCATACCAAAGTATGGAAGCAATGAAATAATGAAATTTGTAGGTCTCTACCTCTGTTGAAGAGAAAGCATGCTATGATAGGTTGATAGAATGTTTTATTGACCAATCCAACTAGAGACAAGGTGTGAGAATAAGAATGGAAAAGGAAAAATGTTTATGCAATGAAAAAATCATAGATATGGCACATGGGCTATTTGAGAAACTTCTATTTCTTTCCAAACCACATAGAGGAGATCCTAGAAAATCATAAACAAGGAATATGGTTTTTGTAACCAACTTTCCTTTATTTTCCAACCACAACATTCAAAATGGTAGTGGTATAATAATAACAAAGCATGGAAACTATTTAATATAATTTCCATTGACCAGTTCAACCATAACCAAGATGTCACCTCAAGTTCAAGATTGTGCACTATATAAAAGAGAACATTTTCAATATTTGAAGCATTACAGGTCAACACAATAACTAAGTGCATAAATCTTGCACCTTCCTTGCACCCATGCACAAGCATATTTTGTGAAGTATGGAATTGCTGATAGAAGCATGCAAATGTCATCATTAATTGCCAATGAAATTGGAAGAACAAATAATATGGCTTCTAACTATCTAACCGAATGCCTCAAGCTTAGAGGATTTGTAAGTAAATGGAAAGCTTTTGAATTGGTTTGAACATGGAGTGGATAATTTTTGAGTGACGGTTGTCAATGTCTCTATTGTACAATAGAAATTGCCCCTAAAAATTATTCAACTTATCTTTTTGTGCCATGTTGATGTCTTTATATAGAAGGAACTACTTAGATAGATACACCAAATATGGAAACATAGATTTTAGTATAAATGTTTAATTGAATGCCTCTTGGGTATACCACAGTCAAAACATAGTGATAGATAAATAGTGGTAATGATCAATATAGATCACAAGTCTACATGTTTACTAAGAAACAAGAGAGAAGGTGTGTGAATGCTTTTATTTCATCAAATGGGATAATCACAAATAAGATGTATGATTCATTGAACTCATAACCGATCTTAGTTTAAGCCACAACACACATGCATTTAGAAATAAATAGAAAAGAAAATTTGATCTATTTGGTAATCAAGCAAAAGATCCCCAATGATAATATGTGAAGATTTAGATTCCAAGCATCAAAGAGAGGAGAAGAAATGAGAAGCAATGTATCTCAACTTATGCTATCTAAGAAGACATGTCAAGATTACTTTCCTTGCTATTTAGACTATACAAGAGCTTGTTATAAGTGGTTCACAAGTATGTGGAAAAAGTGTTGGTCAAATAGAAAGGAGACATTCTTCCCAAATAAAGAGAAATTTAATGGTGTCTCTCAGATATTCTTGTAATGCTGACCAGAATAGGGATGTGATTGAATATGTTGATCTATTTTATCAAATTCTTATGAAAAGTGTGCCACATAAATCATCAAGGTTTAGATGGAAGTTTATAGTGAGATATCAACATACAATTAAGAAATAAATGAATTTTGGAAGGATATGGCCATATAAAGTTGAATGTTAAAATCAAGAACAGAAGGACATGCTCAATTTGATTGTTCTTCAAATTTTTAAGTTCTAGAGGAGAAGATTAGATGGTTACCATTAAAGATCAATCATTCACATTTTTTTCAAAATGTTTGAGTTTCAAGTCATATTGGTTAATTTTTTCAAGGTTAATTAACCTCTCATAAATCACGTATTTGGGATGTAGTTATTAACCATGAAAGAGTATTTCTTAACTTCTATCTCTATAAAAGGGATCATTTTGGCTTTTTAAAGGGACTTTTTAGGACTTTTGAATAGGAGAAGACTTAAGTTAGAATTTAAGTAATAAGATAATATTTGGAAAGTGTGTACAAATTCTACCTTTGTAATAAAAAATTCCTCTTAGGTTCTTGGTGCAAGAAAATAAAGGAAAACACTATTTGAGTTCTCTTCTTTCAAAATCTAAATTGTTAAAAATGTTTATTCTCTTTGCAGTGAGCATTTTCATGGTATTGTGTAGATGTAAATATGAATCTTTGGATCAACATTGTGCTAGTGGTAATTCTCAAGCATAGATCTTGATTGTTGTTATTAGTTGTTCAAGTTAGTCCAGGAAAGCTTTGAAGTCATGTGGTGCATTTTTCATCAATGACTTTCTATTGATCTTTTAAAGTTTGATTTCATCTTTATTTGAAAAACTTCAAAATTATATCATACAAGGGAGTTGTCCCTCTAAATGTAGAGGAAGGTTGCATATCAAGGGCCTATCCAACTATTGCAAATAGTTTGCCACATACACTCCATTGGGCCATTTTCAAGTGACGAATATGTTTATTAATAGTATTTAAATAGAAGTGCAAAGAATCATAGATTTCTTGATAAACTAGCCTTAATGTTCACACTAATAGTAGTTATCTAAAAAGAATGCTTCAAAAAAGAAAAAAGGAGTATGTTTGCAAAAAAATTAAATATCAAACTAAGGCATATCCCTATACCATCCAACCAAATGACTCCATACATCTCTAAAAAATAGTTTTCAAAGGGTACATTATAATGAAACAAATGAGTTTTTAGCTATCAATCAAAAGGAAACAAAATAGAACCATTTTCCTAATTGGCAAGGCTACTAGATGAATCTTGTACATTTTCTAGTGTATGACCACAATGAATTTGTGGAAGGGAAGAACCAGTTCAATCACCTTATAGTTGATATTTTAAGACCATTGAAATCACCTTGGATCATAGTATAGGTCTTGGACAATCATTTAAGTGTTGGAGGCATTAAAGGTCATTTCATATCATTGAAACTTGTGGATTTTTGCTTTTTCCTTACTCTTTCTAATCTAGTCTTCATCCCACCATAACATATACAGACATACATATATACATACATACACATATATAGATACATATATATACACATATATACATACATACATTTGCATATGCAATTTTATCACCTCTTTTAAATAGCTTTACTTTCAAATTAAAATTTAGTAAGTAAAATATTTAGGTACATTTTTAAAAAGCAACTAAATTTTTTAGTGGAGACAATCTTGTGCAGAGAATATGGCTTTGTTTTATATGATGAAGGCATAGACCCATTTTATTATTGTTGGTGTAAATAAGTATTTACTATTTACACTTACTTAAGTTTACTTAGTTTAATGCATATTTTTATTATTTATTTATTTGTCACCTAGGAGTTTGTGCACTCTTGTGAGTTGTCATGTTGACATCATAGGGGTCCACACCTCTTTTAAGCACATGTTGTCTACAACACAAGAGTCTTCTACACACATATGACACCTTGTCATTCTTATCCATTCATCTAGAATGTTGGATAAGGTGTGTGCCTAGTTGTCAATGCTTATATTATCTCTTGGTTGTTTTTAGACACATTCTAGGTGCTTCCTAAGAGGCTTTTATATAAGGGATTCTTAGTGTGTTTGTACATACTAAATATACTGAATAGAGCAATGTATTAGGACATACTCTAATTAATTGATCATATCAATTTTTTGGTCTACAGTTGTGCTTGTGTTTGAGTTCTTAGTTCCTAGGTGAATCTTTCCCTAAGGCAAATTCTTACATGGTATCAGAACTATACCAAATTCTTACATGGTATCAGAGCTCTTGAAAAATTCCTCTTCACAAAGCCATTTGAGACCATCTTCTTACTTCAGCACCACAGCCTAACTCCAGAGTACTGCAAAAATTGGGAGTGTCTAGAGCCAAATCTGACCTCACCATTGTGTCTAGAACGTTGTTTCCATGAAAATTAGTATAAAGTTGCCTACCCTAGGCCAAAGTCAATTGTGAGGAAATTTTTTTTCACAAACTAGCACCCGAAGGACCGATTTGCAAAATTCATATGATTGTTTCAAATCTGTACATTTAATTTTCAGATCTACATTTTTTTCATTTGCATTTCTACTTTTTTTTTTGAATCTGCATTATTTTTCAGAAATTTTTTGCCATACGGCCATAGGAGAGATTTTTTGTAGGTAAAGATTGGAGCTTCTTGGTGCAAATCAAATATTTGCATCACATTTAGAAGGTCCAAAAACCCCCAGATCAAATTTTGTTTCATCCAAATCAAACATCTGAGGCAAAATCGAGAGCCATTTGATTTTTGGAGGCATGGCAACGATTCAGAAAATGTAATAGTAGCAACAATTTTCAAACAACAATATCTCCCTCATACAGAGTCCTTTTTGTGAGAAATTTTTTTTTGCTTTGGGGTAGGATTTCATGATTTACACATTGGTGTAGATGGTTTGAGATCTCTATTCCTAAATTTTCTGCAACTTGTAAATCTGAATTTTTGCCACTTAAAATGCTTAGTATAGGCTTATTTGGACTCGAAATTAGGTTCCATTTTTTTTGAAAGTGCATATTTTCTTGTCTACTTTCTAGATCTACAATTATATTATAGGTTCTATAGAAAAAAATATTGCTTTCAGAAATAGGCCCTAAATTGGAAAGTAGCTACCAAGTGTCTAAATCATACATTGGGGGGGGTTCTTTGATTTCTTTGATTCTTTGGAGGTTACTTTGATTAGTCCATCATGGAAGAGGAGTATTGTTCCACATGTTGGTATGGAATTAGACCCAAGTTGACAAAAATAAACTATTACTCATGGTGTGATACACTTCTTGATCATCTTAGAAGAGAGCATAAGGAAGTATTTCCTTATTTATGTTCCAATGACTTGATCACTAATAAATCATAGGAACCTAAAGGTAGACTGATCATTATCATTCTTAATAGTCTCTCTTCTTCTAATCATCGTAATTTGATTGTCAAGATATGGCCACCACATGATTATTGGATGTATCTTTGGAAGAAGTATGGAGATCCAAACATTCCTCCATTTCTAGAAGACATCTGACCTCCAGTTGTTGTTGCATCTTCTTCAGATGAGATCACACCTCCAACTCATATTGCTCCTATTGATCCTGTTCCAGCCATAGATGCTAGGAATTTAGTATAGTAGGACCCCTTATGTCTGCCTACTCTACCTTCATGCGATGACTTCCTTCCTGACCTTGTAGGCCTATTCATGGAGTCTCACATTGAAGATGAGGGAGACATTATTAATGATATTTGTCTTTTTTTTGAGGTGAATTCTATTACCATAGTGACATATTCATGTACTTTAGCACTACAAGGTACACATGGTCTTCTAGGTAATGAATTCTTACCAGACATTTCAGCTCTTTTCTTGGAGTCACACACAATAGATATGGGAGACTTCTATGATGATCTATCACTTCTCTTTGCTAAGGTAGATTCTTCTACAATTATTGCACATTCTCTACATGATCAATCTTTCCAAGTTGGAGTGATTGTGGATTCTTATGTACAACATCTGTAGGAGGTCTCTTTCACATTTGAGAAGACAGTTGGTTTCATAAAATAGGTTCTTCATCACTCCTTTTTCGATTTTCACTTCTTCTCAGTAGTTTTGGAAGAAGCCATCATTAGTATTGACACAGGGACCTTTGAATAGGTTTCAATGACATCGATCATCATAGAGATTCCTTCTCCATCCAGGGAACACATCTCACAAGTACCCTTGCATTTGTTTCTTCCAAAGGGGAGGAACATCATTCAAATGTCATGGATCAACTTCTACATTGGAGCATTTCTCACTGATCAACGCACTACTTTTAGGGGGAGACTACCTCGTCTCCTTCTTCTCCATTTATGAGGGGACTTTTTCCTCTTAGCGGTTTTGTCCTTCTCCTTTTTTCTCTTATGTATATACCAGATGCATGTCGTAATGGGGGGGTCTTGATTACTCCATCCATCCATGCATCCCCTTTCATCTCTCTTTTTGGGGGAGGGTTTTTCCCATGAGGTTTTCCCTCTTTCCCCACTTTATGAGAGATTTCATTTGCATTTTCATTTTGTGCATGGGTACCTAAAATGGCCTAGTAGCTAGGATCCATCATGCATTTCATCCTAGTTTTCATAAGCTTAAGGGCATTCCCCTAAGTTGCACTTAAGGGGGGGTGTTGGTGTAAATAAGTATTTACTATTTAAAGTTACTTAAGTTTACTTAGGTTAATGTACATTTTTATTATTTATTTATTTTTCACATAGGAGTTTGTGCACTCTTGTGAGTTGTCATGTTGACATCATAGGGGTCTGAACCTCTTTTAAGTACATGTTGTCTACAACACAAGAGTCTTCTACACACATATGACACCTCATCATTCTTATCCACTCACCTAGAATGCTGGATAAGGTGTGTGCTTAGTTGTTAATGCTTATCTTATCTCTTGGTTATTTCTAGACATATTCTAGGTGCTTCCTAAGAGGCCTTTATATAAAGGCACTCCTAGTGTGTTTGTATATACTAAATATACTAAAAAGAGCAATGTATTAGGACATACTTTGATTAATTGATCATATCAATTTTTTGGTCTATAGTTGTGCTTGTGCTTGAGTTCTTAGTTCCTAGGTGAATCTCGCCCTAAGGAAAATTCTTACATGGTATCAAAGCTATCAAAGCTATACCAAATTCTTACAATTATCATAGTCAAGGGCACATTTTTGGTTTAGTAAACATGCTTTTCATATTGAGTTTCTACGCTCCATAATTTTACAATCTTGCTTAACTTAAAAATCTTAGATGACTGGGTCTTTACAAAATCCAATGGAGAAATTGGGTGAGATCTTCTAAGGGGTTTATCATACTGGCTCTATTGCTCTGATGAAAAAAGGTAAGAATGTGAATGTAATTCAAATTAGGTATTTTATATCCTTTGTAAAAATGTTTTCCTATTTCCTAATTTATTTACTAAACTACTTACTGTGCTTTGTGCTTGGTGTGTGAATGATGTTTTAGAGAGAAATTTGAATAATTAAGCAAGTTGAAAACAAAAAATACCTTGAACCCTTACAACAAAAATGAAAATTATCTTGAACCCTTACCGCATTGAAATTAAGGAAATTGCAAATAGAAGAGGATGAGAACAAAAATGAAAATTACCATGATCCCTTATGACCTTGAAATTAAGGAAGTTCCACACAGAAGAGGATGCAAATAATGAAAATTAAATTATCAACCTTACCCTTATGGCACTGAAAATCTCTTAATTGGTCATGCCTAAAACCTCTTGCCTGCACTTTGCCATGTGAATAAATGAAGTTTCACTTTTCTTTTTTTAATATCAAAATTTTGATGCCAAACTTAACTGCCATCAAAATTTCAATATTATTGGGATCAAATTTTTAAAAAATGAATTTGACAAGCCAAATTGGCCTACCATTGAAAATTAACATAAAAAATGACCCCAAAATGTACTATTGTTGGCATTGGTGGAAACATCTCAAATATCTAAAATACTAACAATAACCCAGTTACCATATAATTCAAAAGATTTCACTTCCATGAGTGGCCACTATTCTTAGTTTAAATTCTTATTCTCATCCATTCAAAATTTCAAACTCCCTTTGTTAGTTTCCTCTCTTTCATGATTCTCTCCCTCTATGGTTTATCCTTTTTTTCTAAGTAATCTTGTGACTTCTTTGTAATCTCTCCCTCTTTTGGTAATCTCTCTCCTTCTTTCTTCTTTAATCTTTTTTCTCTATCAGTAATCTCTCCCTCTTTGAAAAAGATGTCAATGACAAAATAACAATTTTTTCAATTGTAAGTTTCCAACAATTAATACACCTATGGTTACTAGATATAAATTATCTAAGAATTATGCTTATAATGGCGTAAACTAGAAATAATATAGATTAATGATTGGAAAACTAAAATATGATGTTCATAGCAGACCTAATATTTCATTAGCAATTGGGATAGCTGCAAGATTTTCAGCTAGTCCTAAGGAAAATCACATGATGGTAGTGAAGAGGATACTAATATATCTGAAAGGAAAATAAGACTATGGAATATATTACAAGAAGAATGATATGTTTAAACTAAAGGTATTCACTAATTTTTATTGGGTAGGAAATGTTGATAATTGAAAGAGCACAAGTGGTGGTACATTCTTTCCAGGAATGATACCAATTTCATGGACAAGCAAGAAACAAAACTATATTTCTTAATCAACAACTGAAGCTGAGTATGTGGGAGTAGTAGTGAATTGTTAAAATCTCATATGGATCAAGCAATTTTTAAAAGGTGTGAAGGAAGAGATTATAGGTATGTGGTTATCTATTGTGCTAACACAAGTTCTATTAACATTGCAAAGAACCCTAAGATGCATAGAAAAACAAAGAATGTTTCTATCAAGTATCATTACTTGAGAGCGTAGACAAAGAAGTAAAATTGGAATATGTGAATACTAAAGAATAAATTTTTGACATATTCAATAAAGATTTACCTAAAAATTCTCATGAATATCATAGAGGTAAACTAGGGGTGATTCCCCTAGATAAAGAAACTTAAGCAAAGATAGTGCATTGCATCAAATGTGTTGATCAAACTATCTTACAAATTGATCTAGACAACTCCACTTTAGGAGTTTCCTAAGGTAGTAATAATGAAGAAGAAAAAAATGATGGATCAATCATATGAAGATGACAGATGAAGAAATCACAACTGGCATGCAGGTATCAACATGAGAAAGATGGACAAGTTAAATTTTCTTTGGCATTTTTGTCAAAGAGGGAGATATTATTTAGTTACCATGAATAGGGAGAATATTGAAGTAGTTACCTATGTTGTGTTCAACACGAGGGAGAGATTTAAGAGAGGTCATGCAGCAGAGAAAGATCACAATGAAAGAGGGAAATAATGAACAATTGTAGAGATATCTAAGAGGGAGAATTTACTAAGAGAGAGCTCATAAGACTTACTTGAGGTGTTGCTAGATTTGATAGATGAGAATTATAATGAAAATAAGGATATTGAGGGTGTTTCTTGAGTTAGTGTAAAATTTTTGGATTATATGGTAACTAGAAGTATTCTAGAAGTTTCTAAAGATGTCATCAATTCCAAAGAGGGAGATTATTGGAAACTACAATGGAATAATGTTTATGTTGTCAATGATGTCAAACCTATTGGTGAGACAATTTTCTACCTAATCTAAGTATCATGTCTAATTTATTGATAAAGAGGATTTGAGAATTTGTTTATAAGAAAAGCATCTATAGGATGCATTGAGTTATGAAAAGGAAATTATAAATGGACACTTCATAGTTGGAATTTGACAAGATAGACTAATTTTTTAAATCATATTACAAGTGGAGAAGGCAATAATGATAAAACCTTGAAGATGTGATCAAAGATAGATCAAATGCATAGGCTTGACTGAACAACATAGTAGAATATTATAAATTTTAATTACATGCCAAGTGATTCTAGTGTCAACCAAGCCACAACAATTGTTGAGAAAAATCAGTGTTGACCAAGCATCACTATCAACTAAGTGATAATGTATGTGCCAAGCAAGAAATTTAGTAGCAAATGAGTAACCCAATGATGACCAAGTATAAGAACTTAGTGTTAGCCGAGGAACAACATTTTAACTATTTATGAAGATTTGTAATTTCTAACCAACTAAATTGATTTCTTGTGATATGGAAAGTACATTGAAGATAAGGATCAATAAGTTGGATCATTTAATTCTAGAAGAGGATTAGGTAAATGACCTAAGAAATGGATTTCAAGAGAAGTTTCTAGAAAAGAAGAAGATGAAAAAAATGGAGATTAGATTCATTGTATGCAATAAAATAAGTTGTAAACCCTAAGATCTATGATGGTGTTTAAGAAGAAAAGGATCAAAATTACCTATTTAAGGAGGTACAAGGCCTAACCTACAGTGTGTGTCTATCATGTTCCTATATGTGAATGCTTGTAAAGTTGAAGTAGTGACTAATGTTATTTATTTGTGAATCTAATCAAGAGGCAGAGAAGAGTTGATAAGAAGAGTGATTTCTTGAAGGGTTTCCAAGAGAATTAGAGATAGAGATGTGAATGGAAGCCAGATAGTGATTTAGTGTAAAGAACCAAACAAAGATCTATACATGCAAAGTGAGTTGTACTTGATAGATCAAAACTTGTTGTTACTTTCTAACCATTGTGAATAATATTTGAAATCATTTAATCAAGGTTGACCTATAAGTCATTTTAACTGAACAATCATATATAAATCCTTTAATAGGGTGACAAATGTTCTAAATTCCTCTAACAAGGTCACTTCTCATAGAGTGATTAATCCTTTAACAAGGTTAAATTTGATAGTGTGTTTTGTAACCTTTAATAGGGTTGGCTCCTAAAAGAGCTCACTTCAGAAGAGTGAATATTGATGATATGTTGCTAGTGGTTTTTCCTAAATTGGGTTTTCACATTAAATCCTAGTATCAAACTTATGTGAATGTTATTGTGATGTTTTACTAATTAATATTTTCATTCTTCAAGAGTGTTATATTTAGGACAGTGAACTATTACAATAGAGACCAAGCTATGGAATGATAAGATCTTAAGTTGATTAAATGTTTGTTTGTTCAATTGGTATATTTGGACCTTGGATAACTCATTCAACCCCCCCTTCTAAATTATTCTAAATATTATAATAGGTCCACTCTCCATGGCTTGTGGTGACTACTTCACCTTCTTCTTCAATTTCTTTCCTTTAGATTCTAGTGTGCTAGAGGTCAACACATTTTGATGTTCTTGTATAGGAACTTTGAGACTTAGCCTTTATGGTTCCTCTCTAGGTTCCTAGGCCTTCTTAATATCTTTATCTATCTTCTTATCCTTAGTTTTACCCTCTTGATGTAGTGGTTTAGCTTTCTTCTCCTTTCCATCACAAGTTTTGAGTTCAATAGTTGAACTTTTTTTGTCATGCATCCTTTTCTCCCTTCTATAGAGGTCCTAAGGAACTTGATCTAGTACTAGTAGTGGATTGATATACTTTATCTTCATGAATCTTTTCTTCTTTCTCACCCTCAAGATTTACATTTTCATTTCCCTCCTTTTCATCATCTTTCTATTTAGCTACTTGTGTGTTTTTACCTTCATTAGTTGATTCACTCTATTTCTTGGCCTCACCTACATTTTTGTCTCATTGACTATCAACAAGACTAACTTAAATAATATGAATTATTCAAATAATAGCTGTTGAGTCTACCTACTATGACCTCACCTATGTGTTAATCTTATGGTAATCTTTGACTTACACTATCACAAGGTTTGGATTCGACAAAACTTCATGTGTTGACTTTGATAATGGAGCTTCCTCCTCTCACTCTATCTTGGTTAGTATAGCTTTCTTATTCTTAGGTTTAGTCATTACATTTTCTTCATTTGTCACATCTTTTACTGGATTGACCTTTGGCTCAGTTTCAATCATGACGATTTCTTTTTTTTTCCCTCCACCTTGTTGAACAGTAACATCAATTAAATCTTCAATATTATCCAATTCAAGATGTTCAAGTTCAATTTTCTTGGCCTCATCCTTTTTCTCATCATCAAATATAAGCCCATTAACTTTATTCCAAATAATTTTTCTCTCTTCAACCATATTCTCTATTTTTCCTTTCTAAATTAGAAATGTTCTCCTCTTAGGAACAATTTTTCTATTATACCCACTTATGGATTTTTAAACTTTCTTTCTACTCAATTCTAGCATAAAACTTGCTAGAGTATCTTCTCTTATTTTTCTTTTGGTCATCAAGGAATATTTCCATCTCTCATCAATCCTTCTATACAACTCATTAGGTAATAGGTTACTAGTGCAAGAGCACCTAGGTGGGCTAGTGGTAGACCTAGGGCTTCTTAGATGTTTTGGCTTGTAGCGATGCTAGCCACATCACTAGATCAATAAGAGGACCAAATTGGTCCTAAAGTGTGGATAGATAGGTTGGAAGAGCCCAAAGTGGTAATGTTGCTCCTAGTTGCTCACAAATTGCTCATTTGGCTTAATAGGGCATTTTTGGGTTTTGAAGTCTAAATAGGGAAAGCATTTCAAGGACCTTATTAGGTGTCTAGTAACCATTTAATGCCTTTTTCATAGTTTTGTATCAATTCAAACAAGTTTTAGGAGTAGATGTTAAAAAATGAAAGAATTGCCAAACCTTGCAAAAGTTGTCATTGACAACATTTTGACAATTTCTTGCAAAAAAAGAAACTTTTTAGTTAGAGCTCTTCAACTACCTAAATCAGTTTGGAACATTAATGTTATGCCTTTATAAGGTCATTTCCAAACTTTTCATTTGGTTGGAGAATTGGATTTTTTTTGTATGGATTGAGAAAGAAACATTTTAATGATAGTTTGGTATTTTATGGGTTTTTGGCATGTGTACACATTAGTATGAGTTCTATTAGTGTTGGAGGTATTAATAGATATAATTAAAAGATTATGTACTTAGTTCATTTTTTTTAGCAAGGTTTTATGTGTTTAGATTAATTATTTTGTATTTCATCAATCTAGTGTCCTGAGATAGGTTGTTTGTACAAATAGGGTTCTAGGGCCACTTCCCACCATAGGCATTGTATGGTTTCCTAGGACTTGGAACTAGACTCCATCTACTCCATGTAAAGTAATGGAGGGCCCATGGAAAGCACAAATTTTGTTTTTAAGGTGATGCCTTAGGCAAGTCATTCCAACTTGGTTAGGGATCACATAGCAGAAAAGGAGCTATGGATAGGATTGAGAGTGCTAATACTTCAATCCAAGCATGTGGAGAGTAAGAATGTGTTGTGGGATAACCTTAATCTTGAGGAGAAGATTTGGTAAGAAACCTAAGGTGTGAAAAGTATGATTTTCCAATAGACACCATTGAAACCCTTAAAACCCTTAATATAAGGCTAAATTTGTGCTCATATAGTATAGACAAGTTGAGGAACTAAGATTTTCAAAACCTTCAAAAACTTTGTAAAGGGTATTGGGAATGATAGTTTTTTTTGGCACTTGTTAAGGGATTTTGCAAGAAATATTGGTTTTAATACATTTACAGAGCTAATCCTTGTAGCTTTTTTATAAGCTCTTAGATGTAATTTGGCTTCAAATTTGGGACTTGATTAGGGAATTAGTCTTGATTTTAGTTGTGGATCTTGAGAGAAGTATAAGGAGCTCTTGGGAGTCCAATCAACCCTATTTGGGAGCCATTGGTAGGCTTGGGGTTACCTATGTTATGGAGAGTAATAACCAAGTGTGTGTTCTTTCTAGTTGATGTGCACAAGCTAAATGGTTAGGATCTATTGGCTAGAATCCTAAGAAGCCTAGGGTGAGTAGAAACCCTAGTTGGTCAAGAGTATGACCTAAAGAGACTCTAAGAGAAAGCTTGTAGGAAAGAGAAAGGTTGGTTGTCACATTAGAGTGGTATCAAAGCAAGTTAAAGACTTGGACAAAGTGGTGGATGACTGTAGCTACTGGGGAATTAGTAGGTGAAACTAGAATAGTAACTAATTTAGAACTAGCAAAGGAAGTTGATGAGCAAAGGGAGAAGAATAGGCTCCTTGAAGTAGTGTTGGAAGAGGTGAAAACAAAATTGGAGGAAGTTCTTGATGCAACAAAGAGGAAGGAAGAAGAAGATAATTAAAAAGGTAAGGAGGTACCAGAAGAGGATGTGGTACCTAAACCTAATCCTATTTTGAATGAAGAGCCCTTCTTTAAGGCTATCAAAGCCTTAAGAGGAAAATATTTGGAAGGTGCACCACTTTTCAATGGAAAGATGGAAATAGATGAAATCATGGATTGGATAGATGGCATGGAGAACCATTTTGAGTGTGAGGGGGTATTAGAGGCATAAAAGGTTAAGGAGGCTAAGTCAAGGTTCAAAGATTCAAGATTGACCTGGTGGACTTACGTACAAGATGAAAGAATTAGCATGGGTAAGAAACCTATAGCTAATTAGAATGATATAGTCACTAAAGTTAAGGAGAACTTTCTACCTAAGGACTTTGAGATCCAACTCCATAAAAGAAGACAAGAAATGAAGTTAAAAGACCTAGATGCTAGCTCTTGTATTTAGAAATTTTAGAGGCTATGTCTAAGATCCAAAAGTCAAAAGGAATAACCAATCAAAGTGACTAGATATGATCAAATCAAATAAGAGTATTAGATAGATCCAACTCATACTTTGCAAGTATGAAATGTTATAAGTATGGTCAGTAAGGCCATCCAACCTATAGATGCTTAGAGAAGCCCTCTTCCTTATACGAAGACAAAAGGAAGGCATATGTGCAAGAGGATAACTATAAAAAGGAATCTAACATTGATCACATTGAATAAGCAAAAGGTGAGAATCTCATGTTTAGGAGAGTGTTGATCAAACAACTAGCTCCTGATGAACCTAGACATAGAAGGCCCTTGCTTAAGATAAAATGGAAATTCCTAGGAAAAGTGTGCAAAGTGGTGGTGGATTCAGGGCCCACTAATAATGTGATATTAGAAGAGGCTATTACTAATCTAGAATTGCAAAAGATACCTCATGAAAACCCCTACAAGGTTACTTGGATTAACAAAGGGTAGAGTATCTTAGTTAATGTGCAATTTTTGGCGGATTTTTCCATGGAAGGTTACAATGACAAATTGTTGTGTGATATTTTTCCCATGGATGCTTGTCATCTTTTGCTAGGCAGGCCTTGGAAATTTGATAGGGAGTTTGTGTATGATGGTAGAGATAATGTCATAACCTTTATAAAGAGAGGTAAGACCTTTAAAATTCAATCTTTATTAGAAGGGGATGAATCACAGTCTAAAGTACCTAGTGTACTATTTTGTAGTGGAAAAGAATTTATTAAAGATATTAGAGACGAGGAATGTCAAAGTTCTGTAGTAGTGCTGAAGTCTAAAGTAGAACAAAATGTAGTCAAGCAACCCTTACTAGTTGAAGTCTAAAATTTTCTTGAAAAGTACAAGGACATAGTGAGTGATGGTACTCTAACTACCATACCTTCTAGGAGGGTTATAAATTATCAAATTGACTTTGTTCTAGGTGCCTCCTTGCCAAATAAAGAAACATACAAGCTCACTCTAGATCAAAAATTAGAATTGGCAAGAAAAGTCCAAGAATTGATGGATCAAGGTCTAATACTTGTAAAAGAGCATAAACCCATGTACATTCCCTAATGTATTAGCATCTATGAAAGTGGGGAAATGGAGATTGTGTATAGACTCAAGAGCCATCAATAGGATCACAATCAAGTATAGGTTCCCCATACCTAAGATTGAGGACCTTATGGATTATCTTGGAGGAGCTAAATATTTCACTAAGCTATATTTAAAGAGTGTTTATTACCAAATTAGGAAAAAGGAGGGAGATGAATAGAAAACAAAATTTAAGACTACTGATGGTCTTTATGAATGAATTGTAATGCCTTTTGATCTTTCCAATGCTCCTAGCACATTCATGAGGCTCATGAATGAAGTGCTCAAGGACTTCATAGGAAAATTTATGGCCATGTGCTTAGATGATATACTCATCTATAGAAAGACTAAGGAGGACCATATCAAGCATGTTGAGACAATTTTGAAAAGACTTCATGAAGAGAAGCTAACCATCAATCTTGAGAAGTGTGATTTCTTCAGACAAGAACTTGTATACTTAGGCTTTGTGGTGTCTCAAGGAACACTAAATATGGAAAAGGAGAAGGTTTTTGCTATACTAGATTGGCCAACACCTACCACATTTGAAAAGGTAATAATTTTTCATGGATTATCCCAATTCTATAGGAAATCAATTAGGAATTTCAGTAGTATTTGTGCACCTTTTATTGATACTATAAAGGGTGGAGTCAAATCTAAGTTTAAGTGGAATTTAGAAGCTAAGACATCATTTGATATGTTGAAGAAACAAGTAGCTACTCAACCTATCCTACAATTGCCTACTTTTGAAAAATTGTTCACCTTAGAATGTGATGCAAGTGGCTTAGCAATAGGTGGGGTTTTGAGTTAGGAAGGTAGGCTAGTAGCCTTCTATAGTGAGAAGCTTAATGAGGCTAAGAAGAAGTATTCATCCTATGACCTAGAGCTCTATGCCCTAGTTTAGTGTCTTAGGAAGTGGGGACATTATTTTTTTCCCAAAGAATATGTTGTCTTTACAGATAATCAAGCTCTTAGCTACATTGACACTCAAGAGAAGCTGAGCAATAAAAATTTGAAGTGGACAAAGTATATGTAGGCCTTCAACTTCATAATCAAGCATAAGAAGGAGCAATTAAACAAAGTGGTAAATGCACTAAGTAGAACGATCATGACAGTTCAAGAGATTTAGCTCCAAAGCATTGGCATAGAGAGTTTCAAGAACCTTTACAAGGAAGATGAGGACTTTGCTGAGGCCTACAAGGTATGCAATGATTTTGAGAATCATTTTCATAGAAATTTTTTACAATATAATTTTAAAAATGGGTTGATATTCAAGGGTAATGAGTTGTGTGTACCAAGGGGTTCAATGGGAGAGAACCTAATACAAGCAAAATACAATGGCAACCTAAGTGGACATTTTGGTGTGAGAAAAACCTTAGATTCAATGCAAAGGTTCTATTATTGGACAAAACTAGTGAAGGATGTGACTAAATATGTCAAGAAGTGTATGGTATGAATAAAAACAAAAGGAGGAATGAGCAATGTAGGTCTATATCAACCTTTAACAATTCCAAATAGGCCATGGGATTGTGTAAGTATGGATTTTGTTTTCAGTTTGCCCAAGCCCAAGCAAGGGTATGATATAATTTATGTTATTGTTGATATATTTAGTGAAATGGGGCATTTCATCCCTTGTAGGACCACTAATAATGCAAGTCATATTTCCCATCTATTTTTCAAAGAAGTTGTGAGGATCCATGGACTTCCATTAAGTATAGTGTCAGATAGAGATGTTAAATTTATGAGTCTTTTTTGGAAAATTTTATGGAGAAAGCTTGGCACAAACACATATTTTGGTTCATCTTATCATCCCCAAACTGAAGTGGTTAATAGGACCTTAGGTAATATTCTTAGGTGCCTAACTAAGGAATATGGTCAAACTTGGGATGTTATCATCTCACAAGAAAAGTATACCTATAATGATAGCAGGAATAAGAGTACTAGAAAGAGTCCTTTGAGATTGTTTATGGAATGCATTGAAGGGGCATATGTGAATTGAGATATCTTAGAGATATGGATTAGAGAAGTAGTCAAGCTAAATATTTTGTTGAAACCATGAAGGAGATTCAGGAGCAAGTTAGGAGATTCAGGAGCAAGTCAAGAAAACCATCCAAGCAAACACTCAAAAACTCAAAGCCAAAGTGGATGAAAAGAGAAAAGATGTTCAGTTTACTATTGATGACTATGTAATGGTGGTCCATTTGAATAGAGAAAGGCTCAAAAAAAGTGTGTCTACTAAGTTACAAATGAAGAGGGTAGGGCCTTGCAAAATCTTGGGAAAGTATGGAGAAAATTCCTATAAGGTAGATTTACCATCAGATCTAGGCATATCACATGTTTTCAATGTACAAGATTTGATGGCATTCAAAGGCACATCACCCCATCTTAGTCCAGATGTTCAATATGACATTGAACCTACTACAGTACCTAGTGTGAGCAAGCTAGAGGCAAAGAAGGTGTTAGATTCAAGACTGAAGAAGTCTACAAGGCATAAGGTATATATGGAGCACCTTATCCAATGGAAGGGAAAGCCAACTTCATAGGATACTAAGGTTGTTGAGATAGAGTTCAAGAAGGTTGGAATTCCCCTAGACATGTTTCCATTAGGTACAACTTAGTATTTTTGATGGGGGGAGGGGGTGTATGGTGCAGGAGCACCTAGTTAGGCTAGTGGACCTAGGGATTCATAGATTTTTTGGCTTTAAGTGATGTTGATCACATCACTAGAATAATAGGAGGACCAAATTTTTCCTAAGGTTTGGATAGGTAGGTTGGAAGAGCCCAAAGTGGTAATGTTGCTCCTAGCTACTCACAAATTACTCATTTGACTTAATAGGATATTTTTGGGTTTTGAAGGAAAAATAGGGAAAGTAAGAGTTTTAAGGACCTTATTATGTGTAGAGTAACCACTTAAGGCATTTTTCATAGTTTGGTGTCAATTGGAACAAGTTTAAGGAGTAGATGTTAAAAATTGCAAAAGTTGTCATTGATAACTTTTTGACAATTTCTTGCAAAAAGAGAAACTTTTTAGTTAGAGCTCTTCAAATACCTAAATTAGTTTGGAATGTTCATGTTATTCCTTTATAAGGTCATTTCAAACCTTTTCATTGGTTGGAGAAATTGGATATGTTATTGTATGGACTGAGAAAGCAACATTTTAATGATAGTTTAGTGTTTTTTGGATTTTTGGCATGTGTACGGATTAGTTGTAGTTTTGTTAGTGTTGGAGGTGTTAGTAGTTATCATTCAAAGATTTTATACTTCATTTTTTGTTTAGCATAGTTTTGTGTGTTTAGATTTATTACTTTGTATTTCAATAGTCTATTGTTCTTAGATAGGTTGTTTGTACAAATGGAGTTCTAGGGCCACTTTTCATAGTAGGCATTGTATAGTTTCTTAGATTTGGAACTAGACTCCATGTACAATAATGGAGGGCTCATGGAAAGAATAACTATGTTTTTAAATATGATTCCCTAGAGTCATTCCAACTTGGTTAGGGATCACAAAGTAGAAAAGGAGCTATGGATAGAATTGAAAGTGTTTATACTTCAATCCAAGCACATGAAGAGAAAGAAGGTGTTGTGGGATAACCCCAATCTTGAGGATAAGATTTGGTAAGAAACCTAAGATGTGAAATTTAGGCTTTTCCAATAGACACCATTGAAACCATTAAAACTCTTAATATAAGGCTAAATTTGTGCCTGTACAGTACAAACAAGTTGAGGACATAAGATTTCCAAACTCTTCAAGAACTCTAAAAACAATATTGGAAATGATAGTTTTTTTTTTGTGCACTTGTTAAGGGATTTTTCAATAAATCTTGGTTTTAATGCATTTGAAGGGCTAATCCTTGTAGCTTTTTTACAAGCACTTAGATGTATTTTGGCTTCAAAGTTGGGAATCAATTAGGGCATCAACCTTGATTTTGGTTGTGGATCTTGAGAGACATATGAGGAGCTCCAGGGATTCCAATCAACCCTAATTGGGAGCCATTGGTAGGCTTGGGGTTACCTATGTTATGGAGATTAATAAGAAAGTGTGTGCTCTTTCTAGTTGATGTGCACGAGTTGAATGGTCAAGATCTATTGGCTAGAATCCTAAGAAGCTTAGGGTGAGTAGAAACCCTATTTGGTCAAGAGTATGACCTTAAGAGACCCTAAGAGAGAGGTTGGGGTAAAGAGAAAGGTCAGTTGTCATATTAGAGTAGTATCAGAGTAAGTTAAATACTTGGGCAAAGTGGTGGATGTTTGCATCTACTGGGGAATTAGTAGGTGAAACCAACATGCTAACTAATGCAAAAATATCCAAGGAAGTTGATGAGTAGAGTGAGAATAATAGGCTCCTTGAAGTAGCCTTTGAAGAGGTTAAAAACAAAAGTAGAGGAAGTTGTTGATACAACAAAGAGGAAGGAAGAAGAAGACAATGAAAAGGGTAAGGAGGTAGCAGAAGAGGATGTGGTATGTGAACTTGACCCTATCTTGAATGAAGAGCCCTTCTTGAAGGCTATCAAAGGCCTAGGAGGACAAGCTTTGGAAGGTGTACCACTTTTCAGTGGAAAGATGGACATAGATGTAGTCGTGGATTGGATAATAATAATGTGCCTGAATGTATGAACAATTACTATCCACTAAGAAACGTAAATAATAATAATATTTATCCACCAAGGATTGGGGAATCCTTGTCATGTTCTTCATATTTTTTTCAAACTCTTCAAAGTAACAATCCATAACTTTTTCAAAATTGTCACCTGACTAATTAGTTAACTCAATTATCTATTGAAATATAGGTTTCTTCTTGTTCCAAGTGACATTTCCTATGGTAGGAAAATAATTATGTAAATACAAGAATATGTAGACAAGTAAAGAACCAAACTTATAGATGGTGTTCTTTTCTTTTCTGATGCTCTCCAAATTCTCAACCAATTGTGTTAATTATAGATTGGCAAGGTCATAGCTATTATATTTCTTCATAATATTTTGTGCCACATCCACTGCAACACATGATACACTATCTAGTTAGCTAGACTAATAGAATTTATGAGCTCTATCCCCGAGTATAAAATCACTCTCAACTTCAATAATGGTGGAAATCATCATGCCTCACTTATTCCAAACAGGCAATGAGTTTTCCTCAATCACATCCTTGTTCTAGCAACAAATTATCTTAAACTTGTTTGTGATACGGTATCCAACAACTTAGTGAATGGTCTACTTTGTAATCTTGATAGGTCAACCTTCCAACCATAACTTCATGTCATGGATTCAACTCAATACAACTTTAATCAATTCAATTTTTAAAACCCTCAAGAAATTTAAGGCATGATTTGATTTAACCCTTTCTTAGCAATGTTTGTATGTTTTTCCTTCACTTTACCATCAATGCACAAATTCTCATAATAATTCCTCTATTCAAAATATCCTACCTCATTAATTGTACACATGTAACAAGATCTCACATCACGAATCAAGATGGCTGTCGACAGGATCAAGGATAGGGCACCCAATGTATCCCCTTTCATAGCAATTTTTGGATAAGCTTTGAATTTGTTAGCTTAATAACTTCATTCCTATTCCATTAAACACTATTTATATTTGATTCTATTTTCTTCTCAACCAAATTTATGAGCTCTATCCCCTAGTATAAAATCAATCTCAACTTCAATAATGGTGGAAATCATCATGCCTCACTTATTCCAAACTAGCAATGAGTTTTCCTCAATCACATCCTTGCTTTGGCAACAAATTATCTTAACCTTTGGTGGGTGTATACCAGTTGTCTCATCCAATACTACAAAATCAATAATAACAATTGAAACTTCTTCAATTGAACTCAACCAAAACTATGACTCAATCACCCAACACTTTTCATCCTTCAATACTGACACTCGGTCATCATTAACTTTTCAACTTGGCATCCAAACACATCCACTCTTCATACCACAAATATATCCTTATGCATCTTATATTATGCTAATTTGGAATTTTATGCATTCAATCTTAGGAACTGATGTATGATTAAGAAATTTCAAAAAATAGTTCCATACATACCTCTTAATTTAGTCTATGGTGTTGGAATCACTTGATCCATTAGATTTGGTGATCACAACTTCATCATTTGCACTATTTTTGGATTGTAATCTTGATAGGTCCACCTTCCAACCATATCTTCATGTCATGGATTCAACTCCATACAACTTTAATCAATTCAATTTTTAAAACCCTCGAGAAATTTAAGGCATGATTTAATTTTACCCTTTCTTAGCAATGTGTGTATGTTTTTCCTTCACTTCACCATCAACGCACAACTTCTCATAATAATTCCTCTATTCAAAATATCCTACCTCATCAATTTTACACAAGTAACAAGATCTCACATCACAAATCAAGATGGCTCTCGACAGGATCAAGGATAGGGCACCCAATGTATCCCCTTTCATAGCAATTTTTGGATAAGCTTTGAATTTGGTAGCTTAATAACTTCATTCCTATTCAATTAAACACAATTTAGATTTGATTCTATTTTCTTCTCAACCAAATTTATGAGCTCTATCCCCTAGTATAAAATCACTCTCAACTTTAATAATGGTGGAAATCATCATGCCTCACTTATTCCAAACTGGCAATGAGTTTTTCTCAATCACATCCTTGCTCTAGAAAAAAATAATCTTAACCTTTGGTGGGTGCATACAAGTTGTCACATCCAATACTAAAAAACCAACAATAACAATTGAAACTTCTTCAACTGAACTCAACCAAAACTATGACTTAGTCACCTAACACTTTTCATCCTTCAATGCTGACACTCAATCACTAACTTTTCAACTTGGCATCCAAACACATCCACTCTTCATACCACAAATGTATCCTTATGCATCTTATATTATGCTAATTTGGACTTTTATGCATTCAATATTAGGAACTAATGTATGATTCATAAATTTCAAAAAATAGTTCCATACATATCTCTTAATTTAGTCTATGGTGTTGGAATCACTTGATCCATTAGATTCAGTGATCACAACTTCATCATTTGCACTATTTCTTCCATCTAAATTCTTCTTCTAAGTTTGATTCATATGGCTATTTATTTAGCATTAACATTTACTTTTCCATTGTTCTCTTCATTATTGGATGCTAGTACTCAGTTCATATAGTCTTTTATTAGGTGACTGACCTTCTGACAATGAAAACATACTGGACCTAAGTTTCTCCAATTTCTTGATCTTCCTCTGAGATGTATGCATGTACATTTTTCTACAATATATCAATACTTTCCACACAACTAACAATTGACCCAAGTATTGTAATCCCAATTTATTGCATTGCCTTGGCCTTCAGGTGTCAAACTATGTTTTGCATTAGATCAAGAATCTTGTGTTTTATGACCATACTTTTACATGTATAACAATAACCTTCAAATTTAGATGCAAATAGTATCTTACTGATCTTTGATCTACACTCATATGTTTGATGTCCATGCTTTTTTCAATTAAAGCAATGTCCATTGAATATTGACTTAAGATTGGAATATCTAGTTTTTCTCCCTCAAACATTTTTTGTATGATCTATTTTTCCATAGCTATAGCATGTAGACTTCTTGTACTTTCATTTTTCATTTTTTTGGTCTCCATGATTTGATGACTCTCCCTTTTCAATAGATGATATGAACTCAGTACAACCTAATCTAGTAGTATCATGAGATCTTCTTTATTCTTTTAATTATTCATCAAGTTGTCTTATGGCTTCTCCAAATATGTTCATTCTTTCAATGATTTATTTTTCAGCTCTCAATTTATTTTTTAGTTGATTATTCTATGATCTTGTATCTCCAATCTCTTCCACCTTCCTTGCAATTTCATGATTGGCACTTAATAACTGATTGGCCATGTCAAATTAGGAGTGTGTTGACCATTGTAGTTCTTTGATCCTTTTGTCAAGCCTTGTTGTCATTTGCCTCTTATCTTCATCAACCATTATGTTTTCTTCCTTAACCTTTTTCTTTTTTTCAATGATTTCACATAACCTTACTGAGTGTACTTCACATTCTCTCTTTAATACTCTAACTTGTTCATTTAGAATGTTGTTCCTCTCCAATAGATCTACTATTGCTACATCAATTTCCCTAGATCTTCATCACATAAGTCCTCAATGCTTTCTTCTTGGTCTTACATGTCATTTTTCTGGATTTTCATCTCCTTCCTTTTTTTCAAGGATTTCTTCAATTCCTCCTATGTAGCCTTCACTTGTTCTAATTAAATTTGTAAATCAATCTTTTGATTCTAAATCACCTTTCCTAGTTTGTAGGCTTCCATCTCCAAGATCTTTGACTCTCAAGTGGTTAGAATTCTTTCTTAGAGAACTCAATTCTAATACTAATTATTGGAAATCTAAAAGAAAGTAAGATATTGAGAGGGGGGGGGGGGGGGGGGGGTGGGTGAGTTGAATCAGGGTTTATTTTTTACCACTTTAATCATAAATTATATAAAATTATTTAACTATACACCTCATTAACCTTTTAACGTTGCACCATCGTAACATGTAATATCAAATCTATCATCTAATTTCATGAATAACATACTTAAACTATTGGAAGATTAATTGGGAAACCAAGATACTAAGGTGGGGTTGGGGGGGTGAGTTAGGATCTATAAAAAAATTATCCTTCAAAATAACTTTACTACATTCACCATATTGACCTTCTCATATCTAGTTTATGCATAAAATAAGTTGTAAAATCAAATTCTAAAATAAATAGATCTAACTATTAATCACATCCATGAAATGTAAATTCATAACACAAAAGGTTTGGTTACCCAAAAATTCTCCAAGGTGAAGGTAATATTGGGGTGGGGATGATACCCACAAATCTTCACTATTGCAGTAACAAGATCAACTTATTAGGGTTATAATTTTGAGAACTTCTGATGATTTATCCTATGAGGGGTATGCTCTTCTAAAGGAATTTAAGATTATTAGGTCTTACCCTATTAAATGATTTTACACTTACAATAAAGTAAGGAATTTGTTAGGAGATTTACAAAGGTTTGTTAAAACCACTCTATTAAGAGATTTTCCATAGTTCAATCTATTAGAACTATCTCAGTACTTGATCCTTCAGTCTACACTTTAATTTCTAATTATAGATCTCCTCCTTCCAATCTTTGATCTTATCTCCAATCTAATAGAGCTTTGCTCAGTCCTCCACTACTTCATAATGTAATTATACTCTATTCTTCACAACTCTCATGCATGCAACATCCAAAACTTAACTTCTTCACTTCATTTGTACACTTCATAATATCTTATAGAATAGGTCTCATCACTTATATAAAATAGGGTTTGGATCTATCTATTTAAAGACTTCTATGGAGTCTTCTAGACACTTCCCTTTTTGCCTCTTCATTTGATTAGTTGTTCATTCCTCATAGGGATCGGTGATTCACATCAAAATGTGTAACAACCTCTATAAAAAAAAACTACAATCATTGAATGTCATATCCTTTTTGGATTCAAATGGTTTACCTCAAATTTTTTAACATTATAGACTTTTATGTTCTCTCTATGTTGTTTGACACTCATTGTTTCTGATGCTTAGTCATAACTGTTCTCTATTCTATCCCTCAACTTTAACTATACTTGGCTTGTTCTATATAACTTGACATTAATGTGCCCTATTTTCTTAGCATTTTCTAGGCTTGGCTTGTACTAAAAATACTTGGTTACCAATGACTTTCTTAGCTCCTATAGATCTTGACATATACATGATTATTTACAAGTTTTTACATCACTTGACCTATATAGAATAGCTCGATCACAATGATGACCATCTAACTCTTCCTTATATATGACTAAGTGTTTGAAACTAATAGAAAATAAGACTTAGGGATATCAACAACCTCCACCTTTGAAATTAGTGGAAAAAATACTTTGTCATGATTGCATCTTTACAGTACGAAGAATAATAGTACTCCCCCTAACCCTATGACTCAATTCGTATAGAACTTCAAAACTTGTATCATCTTAAAATAGAAGAACTTCCATGTTAAGTGTTTTTAGCACTCTGAGTAAGTTATCTGGGGTCATGCCAAGCACTTTGAATGGGTCTTTTCATAGATCTAACTATTTTCCCCCTATTATGCTCTTCTCTCTCTATTTTTAGCCTATTTTTGACAACCTACTCTTTGAAACTGAGAACTTTGACTTTTGGGTCAAGGATGACTTGGTGGGTCAAGGTCAACCTTAACCCTAACCTAGGTCAAGGACAACCTTGATCCTAACCTAGGGTAGGGTAGACCTCATCCCTGATCCCAGGTTCATTTTTCAATTTCTAGATGTTTTGGGATCTCAGGCTTCAGAAAGTTTCTTTTCCTACTTCCAAGTCAATTTTTTTGGGTTTTAGAATGGTAGACTCTTATATTACATTTAATCTAGGTATATTCCTAGGGGTTAAATTTAAATGAGATTTAATGTTCCTATGTCAGCCTTCTCTAGGAGTTAGTGCCCTAGATCTCTATATAAGGAAGCCTTCTTCCCTCATTTTGACATCCATGCATATCTAATTTTCATCCAATTTTCTATGAGTGAATTTATCATCTACAATCTATCAAGCATTCAAGTTTTCAAGCATCCAATTCATAAAAAAGATCCATTGTCAGCCATTGAAGGATTAAATCTCTATGGAGCCCTCTTGTTGAAGATTTCTACATCCATATTCATCCAAGCCTTTTCCTATGCAGAGATACATTCAAGATTGGTGTTGAAGATCTAATGTAATTGATTTGAGACATCCTACATACATTTCTACATACATTTGGAGCATCCATACTTGTGAATTCAAGGATTCAAATCCTCCAAAAGGATTTCAATATAAGAAAGGTGAATTATTTCATTTACTTTGTTTACATATATTACAATTTCATTTCAATTTCAATTTTAATTCCAAACTAAGGTTTGACCAAGGAAAACCTCCCATCCAAATGAACAAAAAAAATTTCTTGCAGATATAGGTGTAGAACAACAAATCGAAGCATCGATTCAGATACCCTTTTTGTCAAACTTACAAGATTTGCAAATAGAGATTTCATCAGAGTAGTGCAAGTCAAGGTCAACTTTTTGGGGTAAATTGTGCCCTAAGGTAAGATTGTGCCCCACTATTAGGTTGAAGATTGACCTCCCTTCAAAAAGACAAAACATTTCTTGGTTGTCTTTGTCTCAAAATTTCTACTTTGAAACAACTTGCAGAGATCCCCGAAATTATACACAGACATCAAAAATCAACACTTTCTAGATTCAAGGTTAGTATTTTTCTTTTATGTATTTCAATATTTAAGTACATACTTCTCATAATAGAAAGACCATTAAACTTCCTTTCTCCCTATTCTCTATCACATGATCCATTTCTGCATTGATCACTTTCTTATGCTTGGTAAATTTGGATCATTCCTTTTAGAAAATAGGGTTAAGAGAGGAAACCTTATTAAACCATATTTTCTTTCTATTCATTTTGGTGAACCCAATATGCTTACCCTCTTTTATTTTGTGGAATTAGATGTCCTATTGTATTTTGTGGTATTATATTTTGTTTGATATTTGTTAAGCCTTTTCTTGCATAAGATTAGATTTAGTTTATGCTCTTGCATTTAAAAATTACAAAATTTATTTCAAAATTAAAAATATTTATTCTTTATATTTTCTTAGTTTAGTTCATTTACATTGCATTAGTTTATGAGCTTTATTACTTCTAGTCCTACTTTAATCTTAGTCTTAGACGTAATCATAGACTTATGGGTACATTTGAGCTTGAGTCTTCTTCTCATTTCCTTAGGATCCTAGTTGAGACTTTGATTCTTCCTAATTCTAATCCTCTTATGGAGTAAAACTCTTCTCACTCATCTCATGATGAGGATGATGCTTAAAGAGTTTCTCTTGATTAGTTCAAAAACTTTCAAACAAACTTGATAAAATGGGTAATTGGCTTCTTCTATGATATCCCCATTTTAGTATATAAATTAATTATACATAAAGGGTATAATATTAATAATCAATAATTTATATAGAATAAATTATAATTATCCTAAGTTACAAATATAAAATGTTATATATTATACAATTATAAATATTAATTATATATATGAATATGTGAATATTATTATCTATATATATATAATTAATATATACATATATATCAACTATTTAATGTGCTATAGTATATGACATAATGCCTATATTAAAATAATATTATTATAAATAATTAAAGTGACTCATATATAATATATAATATAATATATAATCATATATTATTATAATCATATATTATTGATATTAATATATATTATTAATATGTAATCATATATAATTAATATTTGAATAGACACACCTCTATAAAATATATTGATATATACATGGTATATCTCAGGGTAAGGTAATCATCATATGGAATATTATAAAATGTATAAAATTCAAGAGGAAATTATTTAATGTCCTGAAACGGGACATTACAAGATGCTGCTTTGTGATGAATATAAGGAACAATAGGGTTGTCATGTTTTGCATCACCATTAGCAAAAGGACATGGAATGAAGTCAAAAAGAGCATTGCATCACTTGAAGAAGGTGCAAGATTTGGAATACTCAATGCATTGAGGCCATTGATCCTTAACTGAAACCTTGGGGGTGGTGTACATGGTCATCATGTTATCACATAGCCAATGGTAAAAATAAAATATTTAAGTGGAATGTTAAGCCATTGGGTCGGTGCCTTGAGAGCCACATACAGTGGGACCCATCGCTTACCAAGCAAGGGTTAAAAGAGGTAAATTTGAAAGAGGTTCAATATAGCACATGAAAGATGAAAGATAAAAATAAGGATTATACAAGAAGAAGATCCTATGTAGATATGAAGATTACTTCATACTCATAAATTGCCACTTCAACCATAAAGGTAACGAGGTAAATTATATGTTTCCTTCATATATTATGAAATAATTGTTACTATCTTTGTTATTATTGACACATTTGGATACTTTGATGAATATTGAATAGTTTAAATATTTACTATCAATAATTCTAACCAAATAAGGAAATGACATTGATTTTTAAGCTGATAATAATCAAAGAATGTTGTTAAATAAAATAAAATAATCTAAGATCATCATTTCTAAGTTGAGATAAGGCCTACGGTGGAATGGACTAGGTGACATCACTCGGGGTACCGGGTAAGGCCTTTGGTGACCGGATATCCCAAGGTACATCATACAAAGGCACCTTCTTGGAAATAATGATTGAAGAGAGGTAACGATAATGAGGGAGAATGGTGAGGCCCACTAATTTGGGTAGCAGGGCATCCCATTATGGTTACTCCTATAATTGAATGATAAGATTAACTATGTGATATTTCAAAGATTATGCTTGAAAAGACTTCTTATTGAAAAATAGTTGATAGAATCACTTTAAGATCATGATTCTCCAAGTCAAGATAAGGCCTATGGTGGAATGGGCTGGGTGACATCACTCAAGGTACCAGATAGAGCCTACAGGTACCAGGTAAGGCCTTAGTAATGCGATATCTCAAGGTACATCATACAAAGGCACCTTCTTGGAAATAATGGTTAGAGAGAGGTAACGATAATGAGGGAGAATGGTGAGGCCCACTAGTTGGGTAACATGAAACCCTATTATGGTTTCTCCTCCCATATTTAGAAAATGATGAGTTAATAAATGGATTGAGACTATAAACACCCTATTAGGGGATTGATTTATATATAATGTGTACTAATGATTTTTTTGGTTGCAAGTTCGCAATTAAGGAAATACAAAATGTGTGTCTTATGTGTTTGTATCGTGTCTTCATCTATCTACATCATGTCTACTTCATGTTTTCATGATCTATCTACATTTTGTATGCTTTGTGTTTTCATTCAATGTATATTTCATAAATCTTTTTGGCCTTTTGAATGCAAGTACATTTTGTGTCTATGACAGAGTTTGTATGTGAATGATTTTGCTTGAGGACAAGAAAATTTGAGAGGGGATGGTTGTGATATCCCCATTTTAGTATATAAATTAATTATACATAAAGGGCATAATATTAATAATCGATAATTTATATAGAATAAATTATAGTTATTCTAAGTTACAAATATAAAATGTTATATATTATACAATTATAAATATTAATATATATATATGAATATGTGAATATTATTATCTATATATATAATTAATATATACATATATATCAACTATTTTATGTGCTATAGTATATGACATTTTGCCTATATTAAAATAATATTATTATAAATAATTAAAGTGATTCATATATAATATATAATAATAAATAATTAATATAATAATGTAATCATATATTATTATAATCATATATAATTGATATTAATATATATTATTAATACGTAATCATATATAATTAATATTTGAATAGACACATCTCTATAAAATATATTGATATATATATATATGGTATATCTCAGGCTAAGGTAATCATCATACGAAATATTATAGAATGTATACAATTTAAGAGGAAATTATTTAATGTCCTAAAACGGGACATTACATCTTCAAGAAATGAATAATTAAGATTCTATTCAAGCTATTGAGACTCTTAAGAAAGTTCTTCATGATAGTGACCAAGGTGTTAATCTCTTGCATGGTATTACTCACCTTGTGCATTCCAATGTTAAACCTTTAGATCAAGAATCTCAAGATTTAGGGTTGTTTCCTCCTATCAATAGTGTCAAACCTTCTTTTGCCCCTCTTCCTAGTTTTTTTACTTATACTCCTTCTTTGGTGACTGTGATGGTTCCCTCTATTCCTGAGTGTTCCTCATGTGTCTTTTCCTATATTACAACCTTCCTATCATAATATTCCTTTTACTTATTCTACTCCTATGCCAACTATAATTCCTAGCGTTCCTCTAGTTGTGTCTTCTATTCCTGCAACTTCTTACACTTTATCTAGTGTATCTAATGTTGTTATTCCTCCTATTTCTTCTCATGATTCTACAATTATCAGTTTGGCTCAAATTGTATCATCTTTACAATAACAACTTGCATCCTTGACTCAAAACAAGTTTAGTATTCCTACGTGTGACATGGGAAGTCCTTTGTCCTAGGATATTATTCATACTCTTGTTCCTTAGCAATCTGATATGCCTCATCTAGAGAATTATAATGGTAAAGGAGACCTTGTTCATCATGTTAAAACATTTCAAATCCTTTCTAGCGGTTATGCTCATGATCATAGGATTTTAGCTAAGTTATTTTCCCAAACTTTTCATGATAAGGCCTTACAATAGTTTTGTTTGATTAATCCTTATTCTATTCATTCATTTCCTCAACTTGCTAATGCTTGTATTCAATAATTTTAAAACAACATTGGCCCACAAGTTTCTTTGACTGATTTGGTGCACTATAAACGATATTCTAAGGAAAAATTGACTAAATTTATTGGTATATTTAAGCATTTGTATGCTCAGATTTCCTTGACTATTCCTAATATTGATATTCAATGTATGTTTATTTCAAATTTGCAAAATGATATTAGAGATAATATTTTGCTTACTAAATTTACTTCTTTTCAACAACTTTGTGCAATGCTTCATCATCATCAATTACAATTGAGTCAATTTGAGAGCACCACTCCAATGGCTCATGTTCAAAAATTCAACAACTATGTCAAGATAAATAAAAAATAAAATGTAGTTGTTAATCAAGTTGTTGTTGCATCTCACAATGCCACTTTTGCACCCGCTTCTTTTCGATTGAATTGTACATTTAATCATCTCTCGAAATCTTTACATTCTATTATGAATAGGTTGTTAACTACTAATAATATTACTTTACCTCCTATTTGACCTCTTTTAACTACTACAATGGTGGCTAAATATCTTGACCTAAAAGTTTTGTGTCAATATCATCACTAGAATGACCATGATATTGAGAAATGTTATTCTTTAAAACATAAATTTTAGGACTTAATTGATTCTAATGGTTTATCTATTGATAATTTTGATGGTAGTGGGAATAAGTTTGTTTCTCCTAATTAAAATTTATAAATCTATATGAATCCTGTACCTACACATGATACTAATGCTATTGCTTGACCATCTTCTATGGATATTGTGTATGATTGAAGGATGGATGATCTTAATCATGTTGTTAATCAAGTGGAGCATGTAGTTCAATCTGTATCTCCACCTTAGTCTCAACCTCTACTTCAATCTCAAGTTTTAGCTCCACCTCAATTAAAACCTAAGCCTAAATTCAAGCCTCAACATAAATCTTGACAAAAACCTAAGAAAAAATGATCTCGAGAATTTTTTATTACAGTTGATGATTCTAAGACTATTAAAGCTCCTGATGGTCCCCTTTATATTTATGCTAAGATTATTGAGATACCCATTTGTGGTTTTCTTATTGATCCTACCTCCTTAGTCAATGTTATTATAGAAGAAAATATTCTTATGAAAAGTTTTCAATGTGATTTTTATGATAAATCAAATATATGGATTCAAAATTTTAATGGTTTTCTTTATTCATCATTTGGTTCTATTCATTTACCAATTCAACGTAGTGGAAAAATTGTGAACACTACCTTTGTCATTGTTCCTACTTCTAATTAGTTTCAAGTTAAGCTTGGTTTACCATGGTTAAATTCCAAGCATGTTGTTGCTTCACATATTCATAAATGTCTTAAGTTTGTTTATGATGATGAAGTGAAGATAATTAATCATAGTTTATATCATAATTCTAGGCTCAAGGATTCTACTACCATTGACTTCTTTTGGCCTTCATTACCTAATTCATGTCCTTCTTGACCTGGTCATCTTTTCCATTCATATCAAGTCTATAAGCATCAAAATATTCTTGAGTTAATTTTATTTCATATGGATCTTAATCATGGTCTTTTTCCTACACCTTCTATACCTGCTTTATCTATGGCTTCTATGTCTATTAATCAAGCTCCTCTTATTGCTTGTCAATCTCTTGATAATCCTATTAATCATTATATAGAACCTATGAAGGATCCTATTATTTTTCATCCTAGTTCTCAACACATTTCAAGAAAGGAAAAATGTAATCGATCTACTAATGAAAATCATAAAAAGTGTCATGCTCAAGATAAATCTCATAATTCTATTTTTCAATTTTTTTTTACCTTCTTTGGATACAACTATGCATGATGTGTTAGAAGAAGTTGTTGCTAATAATGATGTTAAGCTGCATGATTTTGATAATTCTATTTGTATCTTAGATCCTATTTTGATTAATTTAGATGAAGAAGATACTCTAGATGATGTTAATGATGAATATGAAATTATTGACATTGAAATTGATTTACCTAATATACTTTCCTCACAATTGACACTTACACCTAGTATTGAACATTGTGTTTCTCAACAGGATCCTTGTTTGGAACTAACTATCATTCCTACTATGTTGGATATAGTCCCTCTTGTGAGTTACCCACCTTACCTAAATGATACAAAAATATGGGGAGAGTAGGTGATATGCTTGATTGGCTAGTCCTTCATGGTAGTATTTGTTGTGTGTTTGTCTATTATACTATATTTCTCCCATTATGTGTTTGATAAATGTTGTTAGATTCTTTTATACAATATTTGTTGCTTTGTAGGTGCAAGGTGATAAAGGAATCAAACCTATTGTATTATTCCTCTATATGTATCTCTATTCTTCCATATGGTGTTTCATGTTATGTTGTACCTCTGCTATTATTTGTACATGTTACCTTGTGTAATATGCTTGGATTGGTGACTTGGTCGCACTGATTCCTTTTGATCTCTAGGTCATGGTTGAAAAGATTCTTCTTCATATCTCATATGCGATCTTTTCTCCTTTGTGATTGTAGTTCTACTTGCTTTGAGGAATGATGTCAATTCATTTGCAATAATATCATATATATATATATGTATGTATGTATACATATATATATATATATATATATATATATATATATATATATATATATATATATATATATATACACACTAACCCCATAGTAGGTAGATCCCTTATGTGTTTTCTATATATTTATGTACTATTTCCCTTGATTTGTCTTCATTTGGAGGTGTCTCATAGTAGAAATGTAATTAGTGGACTTGTTTATGTTTTTTTCAAAGCCATTGCTCTTGTTAAAGTGTTAGCAATGAATTTCACATGGGGGCATATGCTCTGCTCACTTACTTCATACATACACTTTTCAATACATATATATTATTTTTCAAGATACATTTTTCTCCCTTTTTTGGATTAGCAACTAATCCTTAAAGCATGGATTTAAATTTTAGGATATCTTGATCCCTCCAGTTTCAAATATATTTTGATACCTTAAGGTTGAAGGTGTCCTTAAGAGTGGATCTCTTTTTGTGTTTTGATTTTACTCTTATATAATAGAATATTCTTAAGAGTGAATCCTTGATGGGTTGACTAGTGAGTAGCCAAATTCACTAGGTGTTCAATTCCATTTTTCCAATTGCACAATTTCCTTGTGTGGTTCACAATGGGACATAAATTCTCATTAGGAAAGATAATCACACTCTTTTTCTTTTCTCTTTTTTTAGAGATGTCTATTTTATTGTGATCTTAGAGTTAACAAAGAATTAAGTCTCTGGGGGCTTGATGATCTCTTTGTCCCTTTGATTTTAATAAGATTACATTTTCCTTATGATATACTTTACCAAGAGTTTGTATTGAGTCCATACTCTTGCTAAAGTGGGGGCTAAATGTATCATCTTAAAATGGAAGCACTTATGTATTAAGAGTGTTTAGCACTTTGAGCAAGTGGTGTGGGGTCATGTCAAGCACTTTGAATGGGTCTTTGGATAGATTTTGTTGTTTTCCCATTGTTTTGCTTCTCTCTCTCTCTCTCTCTCTCTCTCTCTCTCTCTCTCTCTCTCTCTCTCTCTCTCTCTCTCTCTCTCTCTCTCTCTATCTCTCCCTATTTCTAGCCTATTTTTGACAACCTTCTTTGTGAAACTAAGAACTTTGACTTTTGGGTCAAGGATGACCTAGTGGGTCAAGGCCACACTTGACCCTAACCTAGGGTAGGGTCAACCTCATCCCTAACCCCAAATTCATTTTTCAATTTCTGGAAGTTTTAGGATCTCAGGCTTCAAATTTTTTTTTTTCCTACTTTCAGGTTGGTTATTTTGGGTTTCAGAATGGTAGACTCTTAAATTAAATAAAATATAGGTCTATTCCTAGGGGTTGAGGTTAAATGGGATTTAATGTTCCTATGTCAATCTTCTCTAGGAGTTAGTGCCCTAAATCTCAATATAAGGAAGCCTTCTTCCCTCATTTTGACATCCACACATATCTACTTTCCATCCAATTTTCTATGAGCAAAGTTATCATCTAAAATCCATCAAGTATTTAAGAATTCAAGCATTCAAGTGTTCAAGCATCCAATTCATCAAGGAAATCCATTGTTATAAATTGAAGGATCCAATCTCTATGGAACCCTATTGTTGAAGATTTCTCCATCCATATTCAACGAAGCCTTTTCCTATGTAAACATACATTCAAGATTGGTGTTGAAGATCTAATGCCATTGATTTGAGACATCCTACATACATTTGGAGCATCTTGTTGAGCTGTCATTTTACACAATGCTAAATGGTAGGAATTCTTGTGAACTCCTCTCTTGAAAAGCTGATTTTGTAAATCGATTCCAAGGTTTTAGGTGATCTTGTGACTTACTAAAACCATACCAGTTGAAGATAAATGTGAATGTTCATGAGGAGGCCTTTTCTAGTTCATTTTGATTTTAGATGGAATGTAGAATCTGCACACTATTCCAAAAATAATACTAAGAAAAAACTATGTTTTGTATTTTCTATATTTTTATGAATGCAATCTAAAAATGCAACTAATATGAGTCCCTATTCTAACAAAGGGTTAGCAAAAAAAATAATAGAACTTGAAAGTAAATAACATGAAATTGAAAGAAAATAACATGAAATTGAAATCCTAACAGACATAAGCTATAGAAAACAACACACTACGAGTAAAGGTTTCAAAGAGATCAGTAGGCAACCAATGAAAATATGAGTAGTGCTTCCTAGATTCCATTGATGTAATTTTCAATGGGAAATTTCAATAATTGAATGATGTTTCACTCTTCATCAAATTGCAAGGCCATGGAAAGTGTGTTCATGTGAGACAAAGAGTTATGTAGACACAATTTGGTGATTTCTTCTCAAGCTGGTTACATCAGTGGAATTCATAAATCTATAGAAAACACTAGAACTAAAAGATTGCACAACTAGAAACAATATAATAAACCTTTGGCTCGATCACAACCTCATGAACAAAATTCACAAAACAATGACACATTCAAGTAAGAATTACTACACTCAAAATGTGAGCATCAAAAGCATAATTTTATTGCATAATAATGATAGCCTTGATTACATATTACAATAGGGTACTTATAAGAAATTGTCTCCTCAATTTGTGTTGAGAGTGAGAGATATATTCATGCAATTAAATTCTTATAAACAATAAAAGAAACTAAATATATACAATCTAACAATCTAACTGGTGCATAGAAGGACTCCATCAATATTTAATTCATTAATTGGATGCATGAGCCTTTTACATGTTTGAAAATAAAGAAATATGAGAGCGAAAGATCTGAGTTGAAGTGGAAGTGTTAGGAAGTGCCAAAAATAGAAGCTGGTCCTTTACTAAGTGTGTGTCAAAGTTAAACTACCATCAGAATGGATTCCCAATGCATGGAAAGTGCTATTTTTGGAAAAAGTAGTTAATTGTCAGCACACCTCTGGATTGCAGAGATGCGAACTTATGGACCTACACACCTATAGAGTTATAGAGCTATGAATGTTGACAGGGTCAAAATCTCAAAATTTTACCAAGTGTCAAAATTGAAATTCTTGCATCTGGGTTTTGTTCTTCTTCATCCTAAAGCTATGTTTGGATGTTTTCCCTTGAATTCCCCTATTATCTTAGTAATTTTGGCCCCATATGGTAAATACAAAGCCTCATATTTATCCTTATCCTTTTGTCTATAATTGTCTACCTCAATCTAGGTGTCAACAAAATTTCTGAGTTTGGTATCCAATTCTAACAATGCTTCTTCAGTCCTGAAGGCTTGTCAGATGTCCTCATCATCAACAACCTCCACAAAAATCTTCTTGAAATTTTCCACTACTATCTCTATAGGTAACAACTTTTCTCATTCCTCATCTTCAAAAATATCCAAGCATGCATCACTATAGTGTCTCTTTGCTTCTAAAATTTTCTTTTAGGCTTGGTCCTTGAGTTGATGAATCTCCTCATGTAATGTTCCCATTACTTTATTTCTATCCACTATCTTTTCTATCTAATCATCAATCATATCTAATTCTTCTCTCATATATACATTGATTAAAACCCAGTATCTTTACCCCTTTATGGCTTGTGGAGTTTGCAAATCTTTACTCCATGCTTGAACTTCATTCATAATACTAAAGTCCTACTTCAAAATTGCTATGATTTTATTCACATTATCTTTTGTAGCATGCAATACCTTAAATTCCTTGTAATTATCATAACACCTTTCTCCTCAAAATGTTCCCACCACTGCTAATAGGCTTTCAAAAATGGATCAATGTGCACTGCTCCCCCTTCTCTGAGAATAGTTTTCAAAGTCTACTAGGGCTGCTCAGGATCAAGAGGACTAACTACTTCAGCTAGATATCCTTTTAGGATCTCAACTTGCCTTCAAAGTGTTTGAAGTTCAGCCTCATCTTGCTCCATGTTCTTGAGGACCTCTTTGACCCCCATGGCCATCATCAATTAGGTTAAATCTCATAGAGGCCTCCCCAACATAACATCCTTCAATTTTTAATCCTTCAGACCAAGACCTTCCACATCTATGTCTTCAGGAGGAACAACCACTTGTGCAAACAATTCCTAGCTTCATGTGCTAGTGACAAATGCCAATGGTGTTGCCTCGTGTGATGGAGACTCGAGTTTTCTCAAAATCTCTACAATGTCTAAAATGTCTTCCTCTAAAGCATGGAATTGAGGCTTAGTACTCCTGATTATTTCCTTTCAGATCCATCTAGAGATGCATCCTACTAAGGACCTAGCTCTTGATGACAAAGGGGTACGCCTTGGAACTTGAATATAATAGGTTTGGGTGCTACTCTGGATGTGGACACCATTTGATTACCTGCATGTTTTGAGAAAAATGTTTATTAGTTCAAATTAATAAGGACTTGAAATAAAATGTAAAAGCTTTAAATTAAAATACACATAAAGAAAATAAAATCTCCAATTTGAACATTCTTATTTATTATTTATTATTTATTTTATTATTGTTTTTTTCTTATATATATATTTTAAATTTTTTTAAAAATTTTAAATTTTTAAACTTGTTTTAAAAATTTTAATAATTTTTTTGACTTATTGGGTTAAGCATGGCGCCACATGGTGCACACATGCACAAGGTGGAGTGCGCAATGGTTCACAGTGCTAAGGTGGAATGCACATGTGATTTAGGGTTTGGAATGGAGATGTAGCATACACTATGTGTGGCATAAAGTAGCAGGCATGATCATAGGGCATCATTTTGAAATGTGCGGCAGATTACACTTGCATAATAGGCAAGGAGTAGGTAGTAGGCATGAAGCACCTCAGTCATAGCAAAGGGCACACTATGCCAAAGGGTGTACATGCATGGAAGAGCACTAGGTGCACGACATCAAAGGGCCAAGTGAGGTGGAGGAAGGCAGCACCTAACTATTGAAGGTGTGTGATGCCAAAAGGCCACACTGAGTGCATGGCACCAAAATTGAGGCTTAGTACTCTTCATTATTTCCTTTTGGATCCATGTAGGGATGTTCCCTACTAAGGACCTAGCTCTTGATGATGAAGGGGTATGTTCTACAACTTTCTTCCCTTTGTCGCTCCTACTCAAAGTTGTCTCCTATTGGGAGGGCTCTTCTTTAGTAGCCTCAGTCTCAGTAGATCCTATAGCTTGAACCTCAATGTCTTGGAAAGGTAGTTGAGAATATTCTACCATTTGTCCTTTTGACATGTCATCAATCACCATTTGTTTTGGTCCCTCTTCTTGTGATGGATCCTTCTAAACCTGTTCTTCTTCTAAACTCAAAGGTGGAGGAGTAACTAAACCCTAATCTACCATTATAATTTGTGGTGGAGATAGGGGAGTAAGATTAGGACCCTATGTGTCTAGTGGCATCTATGTCCAATCTTCTTATTGAGGTTCACCTATGGGGGTGTCCCTAATCTTATCTCCAATCAATTTTGTACCCACAAACATAAAATTAAAATCCAACATTGAAAAAATGTCATCGCCCTCTTCAATTTGCTCATCCATCCACTGTTGTACTTCATCTTCTGAGAAAGAGAGTTCTAAGGGTTCTGCTTGGGTGGATGGTGAGGTACCTATGGCACTCTTTCTCCTTTACAACTCTATAACTCTTGCTAACTGAGTTCTTCCTTGTAGGGGCACTTGTTCCTCTTCCTTTTCTTATTCTTCTTCTTCTTCCTCTTCATCTCCCTCCAAAATGCTTTCAAGAATAGATGGGGAAGGCACCAATCTTCTATTGATCCTTTGCCTCTTTTTCATCTAAATCTTAATCCTCTTCTTTTGTTTCTTGGAGGTAGAAGGAGAAGCTGGCTCATCTTGCACAAGAGGAATGGAGACTTGTGGAATCTCTCCCTCTTCTCTCTAGCTAGGTACAATGAGACGCAATTGAAGTTCATCCTAGACTTGAGTAGCTCCAATATCCTTGGATCCTTGTGCACTCTATTCCTACTACTAGGGAGGTGCCTGTTCTTCAACCTATTCTATTTGAATCCTCTGAGGGGAGGTCCTCTTTTTTTCTTTCCCTTCTTTTTAGGAGGGTGATAATATCCAACTGGGCAATCAAGTTGATACACTATCTCTATCCTGATAGGAGACTAGGCTGCAAAGGTAGGAATCATTACCTTCTTCCCTCTACCTCTTTCTGGGTAGGAATGTGCATGAAAGATCACTATATCAGGAATTGGATCAAGTGGAAAAGGTTTCTTGATCCAATCCTTTGTCATTTTGATGACATGCCTTGCTCAATGATTAATATCATCAGCCTCTTCCTTGTCAACCTCAATGTTCATGATGGGTCTTTCACCAATTTTTTCTGCGTTGAATAGGGGGTCAAGTAATTCCTTCAAATCCTACTACCTTATCTCCTTCGGGATGTTCAACTGGAGTGCCTTCTCTACTAGATACAAAGTCATCCTATAATAGTCCCTTATGCGGACATCACAGTCATTTTTTGGATTCATCCAGTGATCCTCAACAACATCCTCATGGTGAAAGTCTTTTCATGGCAGACTCTCCACTCTCCCAACATTGTCAAAATAGGGCTAGAGAGAGTTGTATTCTTCAAAGAGATAATTCTCCCATTCCCACTCAAAGGATGGAATATCTTGCTTCCACTTCACTTGATATGGTCCAATAACCAATGACCATGCCCAGAAAGGTCTCTATTGTCTTTTTATCTTCTCATAGGCTGAATCAATTTGTTGAGAAATCTCCAATAGCACTAGTTTGTCACTTGGATACCTCGGGAGCTTCTTAGGATTGATGGAGGCACCAGCTACCCACAACTATGTGAACATTTTGAACTGGATGAAGTAGGCTTTGAGAACTTTAATTTGTGCTTTGGATTCATTAGATAGCCTCTTCCTATAATCTCCCTCAATGAATTGAATGATCAAAAAAATGAACACATCATTCACAATTCTATACTCCTTGCTCTATGCCGAGAGCTTCTTCTTTACTAGCTGATGGTAGACTATATATGGCCAAGCATTGGGATCCTACATACTACCTCTCCTATACAAACTGAGATAGTTTGTCACCCTTACTACAAGTAGGTATACCATGTAAGAAGTCATATAGAACTTCTTGTCTTTTATTATCTATAATTGCTCACACAAATTTTCACTTAGTGTGGTGGCCCAATCTAGTGGTATCTTCATATCTCTAATGGTCTAAATGAAGTTGACAATGAAAGTGCTGAGGTGGCCTACTGTAGGTAAGCCCATAACTCTACTCAAGAGAATGATGGAATAACTAATATCTCCTTCATGTATCCTTGGGTCATATCCACTTTGCCTATTATCTTTCCCCTAGGGGGTTTCTCAATGAGGTATGATGGTTGTATAATATCTATCGCCTCCTGTTGGTGCTCTCTATACCATCTCTCTCCTACTTCATATGAGAGTCTAATGAATTGGTCTACTCTTGGGAGATGGAAGACCTCTTAAAGGACACTCTTGTTGATCCTTTCTTTAGGAACAAAATGTTGTGCTAGGGCCATGATTAGTTCTGCTAACTACACCAATATAGGATGTGATGCTACATTCACCAACCTAGTATCCATCAATGAGGATACTAGTGCATATCTCTCTATTGGTTTGTTATATATTCTAAGGAATTCTCCTAGATCCATGTGCCCTAAGTCAATATCTTTGATTTTTGCATAATCATCATGGAACCTTGACTTCAAGGGTACGTCTTGGAACTTGAATATGACGAGTTTGGGTGCTACTCTAGATGTAGATGCCATTTGATTACCTAAACATTGTGAGAAAAACATATATTAGTTCAAAGTAATAAGGACTTGAAATAAAACATAAAAGCTTTAAATTAAAATAATCATAAAGAAAATAAAACAAGCAATTTGGGCAATTTTTTTTTTTTGGATTTTTTGAATTTTTTTTTAAATATATATATTTTAAAATTTTTTTTAAAAAATTTAACTTTTTTATTTTTACAAAAAGATTAATATTTTTTTTTTACTTATTGGGTTAAGCACGGTGCCACATGGCAAGTGCACATGCAAGGTAGAGTGCGCGGTGGTTTGTAACGCTGAGAGGTGGAATGCGCACATGATTTAGGATTTGGGGTGGAGATGTAGCATGCGCCGCATGCATGTGCAAGTGCAACACAAAGCGGTGTGCATGATCATAGGGCATCATTTTGAAATGCACAGTGGATGATGCTCACACGACGAGTGAGGAGTAGGCAATGGGCATGAAGTGCTGCGGTCATAGCAAAGGGTGCATGCACATGGAAGAGCTCCAAGTGTGCAGTGCCAAAGGGTCACATGGGGCATTGGAAGGTGGCACCTAACTATTGAAGGAGTGAAACACCAAAAGGCCGCACTGAGCATGCGACACTAAACTATTGAAGGCATACAACACCAAAAGGACACATTGAGCACATGGCACCGAGTTCAAGAGAGTGCTCAGCTTTGAAAGCCGTATGTGAAGGAAAAAAATGAAGAATGTTTGAAGTGTCAAGATATGGGGGGGTGGGGGTTTTATAACCCCATGCACACTCATGGCCCTATGCAGGTGCACGAGTGCATGGTGCACACCTCTCGTGCGCGCACGCAAAATTTCTAATTATTAATTCTTTAATTTTTTAATTTTTAATTTTTTTTTGTTTTTCAACTTTTTTTTACTCTAACATCTTTTATCAACTCTCGAACTATGAGTTCAGGAGTCTAAAAAAAGTAGGGGGTCCCCATTCCTAGTGAGGAATGGGGTGTGTGTTGTGAGACCACAAAAAATAGCCCCAAAAAAAAGGAAGAAATGACCAAGGCATTTCTTCATCATCACACAGTCTTTTAACATGTGTCAAACACCAAACAAACTTCAAACATCTCAAGTGTCTTTTAGATGACTTAGCAATCAAAATCTCAGAATTCGAAAGCTTCAAGCTCAATGTGTGATTTGTGTACTCATTCTCTTTGATATCTCAGGGTGCATTCTATCAAAGTTTTTTGACAAATTAAAAACAATTTTCCACTCCTCCTAGCTCATTTGTTCAAAATCTCCACAAAGGCTATTCATCTATCATTTGCTAGATCAGATGAGAGAATCAATTTGAGGGCTCTTAGTAGGATGCCACATTCTTTTAACTTTCTGGAAATTTTGAATAATCATTCCATGTAGTTCAGAATGTTAATTTTGATGAAGCAATATTTTGAATACAAGATACTTTGCTTTTGGAAATATATCTTTAGCCATTTCAAATCTTTAGAATCCTTTAATCTTAACACCATATTTTCTTTCCTTTTTTTTTCTTTTTTTTTTGTATCCTGACTATGCTTAGACTATGTAGTTAGGACATCAATGTCATTTCTTGGATTCAATCTCTTGTGAACATCCCCTGCATTCCTCTTTTAGATCATTTTAGAGACACTCATGCCAAAAAAAATGATCTTGGCAACCTTTTTGAGGAGACCACTCCTATTTGAACTAGTTGAAGTTTGGATCATCCCTAATCATCTTTGACTTTAATTTGACAACACCTAAAACAATCAATTTTTTAAATTTGCAAAGTGTTTAGAACTTTTTGGTCTGGACTCCTGATTTGTCAACTAAAAGTACCCTATTCCCACAAGAAATGTTGGTTGTTTAGTTGGTATAAGACACACAATCATCCAAATGTTTTGATAAAGAAATACCTCTTCCTAAAATCAGAACCAAAGAGTGGTTAGTAAAATCTTGAGAGAAAACCTCAAGTAAAACTTACCTCCTAGGACTAATGCAACTTTGTAAACAAAACAAATGACTAAAAGTAAACACGCAACATGAAAGCAAACACACTTGCAAGAATAACAATCTAAGCTAAATGCAAAAATAAAATCTAATTCAAATTTTTTTTAGGCCTCAAAATAATGCTTTAGAAACTGCCCATTTACGAACAAGGGAAGAAATTCCCCCTTAAGGAGCTGAGCCTAAAAGTGTTTTCTCTAAGAATTTCTATGATTTGATAAGGACCCATCCAAAAGCATTGAAACTTGGTATGACTACCCAGCTTTTCTTTCGCCTTATCCTAGAGTAGAACAAGGTCAAAAATCCTGAATGATTCAATTGTGGCCCTCTTGTTGAACCATATTTTCACAATAGCTTAATGTTTAGCCATGTGCTCCAATCTAGCTATCCATTTCTCATCCATCTCTAAAAGATTCATCAATCTGATTTGTACTTTGTCAACATCTTCAACGTACCTACTCATGAATTTCAAAATAGAAATCCTGAGATTAAGTGGGAACACTAGTTCTTGTCCATAGACAAATAAATATGGAGAAGTTCCCAAAGTATTTTTGGCTCTCACTCGATCCATCCATAAGGAATATTTGAGTTGTGTATGCCAATCCCTAGGATTCTCCTTCAATAATCATCTTATTATGATGATCAAGTTCTTGTTTGTAGATTTTTCTACCCCATTTCCCTACAGGTAGTAATTTGAAGAGAACTTGATAATGACTTTATTTTTGAATGTCCATTGGGTCAAGAATGTAGATGCGAAGGTAGAACTGTTATCACACACAAGGGTGAAGGGCATTTTGAACCTAGTAACAATGTGTTCTTCCAAGAAGTCTATTACCACCTTAGCAGTGCAATTTTTGAATGTTTCTGCTCCATCCATCATGTACCGTAATTTGTAGCTATTAGAATAAATGTGTGTCTTGTTGATGATAGTGGATTGACTAGACCAATGAAATCTAGCCCCCACTTTGTGAAGGGGCATATCTCATACACAGGCTATAAGGGCATCATCAGATTCCTCTCTCTATTGGCACTGATTTGATAGATATGGCAAGAGCATACATGCTCAAAAGTGTCTTTGAATATTGAGGGCTAGAAATAACTTGATCTTAGAATCACGTGAGCTATTGCTTCTACTAAATTATGTCCTGTACCATACTTTCCATGAAAGAGTTCCAAGACTTCCTTTGCATCCTCATGGCCTAAAAACTTTAGATAAATCCCTTTGTAGTTCCTCTTATACAACTTGTTGTCATGTAACATGTAGGATTCACACTTCATTTTGAGTCCCCTTCATTATGAACTAGTCATCCAATTGGGACATTAGTCTAGTGGAAGATAATAAACAATGTCTTGATACCAAACATCTATCACCACACCTTGACCAATATCAACTTGAGATACGATCCTCTTATCCTGATCATTGTCATTTATTTCACTATCAAACTTGAATTCCTTTTCATTCTCATCTTGATTATTAGCTATCATTCTTGACAACCCTTGACCTCGAACTGATCCCATAGGTTTAATTTCTAGATCAAATTCTTGAAGTATGGGCATCCATTTACCTCTTCTTTCACCAATTTTATTCTACATAAAAAGCGTCTTTACTCTTGGATTAGGTACAATTGCATACACCTTACTTCTCAATATGTTACGATAGAACTTTTTCACCACCTTGATTAATGCAAAGGATTATTTATCGAGGTTTGAGTACTTTAACTCAGCATTCTTCAAAGGGCAACTCATAAAAGAAATTGGTCTTTCATCCTCCTTTTCCTTCTTCTGAGTTAGGACCCCTACACAAGAGTGTTTTGAAGCATAGGAATATATCTTAAAAGGTAACTCATAATCAAGACTTAATAAGACCGAGGCCATGGAAATGAACACTTTGATATCTTCAAGTGATTTCTTAATGTTGGGAACACATTCTCTCTTAGCCTCCTTTCTGAGTAAATCATTAAGGGGATGAACTATTTCTACAAATCCACTTATGAATTTCCACACAAAATTTGTCTTCCCAAAGAAATACTTCAATTCTTCCAATTGTGTGGAGGTGCCAACTTTAGATTAGCTTCAATTCTATTAGGATCGATGGAGATCCTAGCCTCAGATTTTATATGACCTAGGAGCTTTCCTTTAGTGACCCCAAATGAACATTTCTTGGGATTGAGGGATATGGCGTACCTATGACATCTATTGAATACCCGCCTTAAATCAACAATGTGAGTGCTTCAATATTTTGAAAAGATAGTTAAATCATCCATGTAGATGACTATACATTTATTTACCAATTCCTTAAAAGCTTCATCAATGGTTCACTGAAATGTAGCTCCTGTGTTAATCAATCCAAAAGGCATCCTCTTGTAGGAAAAAGTTCCCCATTTAGTTGTGAAAGCTGTCTTTAGTCCATCTTCTTCTTCAACCATCATCTTATTATATCCTAAATATCCATCTAGGAAAGACATCATTTTTTAACCATTTATAATTTGCAGAACCTCATCAAGTGAGGGTAGAGGATAATTGTCCTTTTGAAATGCCAGGTTCAAGTTACAAAAATCAACACAAAGACGAATCTGTCCAATTTTTTTCCTCATAGTAACCAAATTAGCCACCCATGTAGAATGACGAATGGGAAATATGATCTTTACATCCAGAAATTTATTGACTTCATTCATTATTAGGGGGTCAAGGATGGGATTAACAAGACTTTGTCTTTGTTGAAAAGGCTTTACATCTAGTTTCAAGGAGATATCATGAGTTATAATCTCGGGGTCATATGTCTTTCATTCTTCATAGCTCCAAGCAATGACATCTATATACTGAGTAAGAGACTTGAGCATTTCTTCCCTTTCTTGTGTATACATGTTTTCTCTATTCGAACCATCCTTAGCTCTTCTTCCATTCCTAGGTTGTATTCATCACACTCCTCGATACCCCTTTCTTGGATTGTTCCTTTATTAAGTGTTGATTCATCATGATAAAAAATGCATTCTATCTCAACCATCCCCTTGGGAATAGTGTTATTTTTAAAATTCAAGATCCCATTATCATCTTCAATTTCATCGTCCTCAGGCTTGTCATCTAGATTGTCATCAATTTCTTGCCCTTTAAAGTTACCATTACACATGATAAATTCAAGTATGTGTTGATCATCCTGAAAGACTTGAAAGTTTGTAATATTGTCTATAATAGATGGGGCAACAACCAACTCTACTAAAAATCTTTTCAAATTTGTTCTTTCAACTCATTGTAATGCACTTGCTGAAATAGCAAGAGCATCTACCACCATGTTCTTCCTCCTTGGAATGGACCTTATGTTTAAAGTTTCAAAATTATCCAATAAATCCCATACTCTGTTCTTGTAAGAAAGTAAGCTTTTTTCGTTGCAAGAGTATAATGATTTTACTTACCAAATAACCAACTAAGAATCTCCTTTGATTATGAGAGTCATGACTCCTTTCTTGAGTGCAAAGAGAAGTCCTCGGATCAATGCTTCATATTTTGTAGCATTGTTAGTACATCTAAACTATAATTGGTATGCTACATAAAAAGACTTACCTTTTGGATTAACCAATTCTATAACTACTCCAACCCTTAATTTGCATCTGGAACCATCGAAGTCAAGTGTCCAAATCGGATCTTCATTTGGCTTCTTAACCTTGTGTTTGTTCATTCTTAGCTTATCTTTGATCTCAGAATTGAAAGATTGTTTCTTAGGAACCCATTGTAACTTCTCATAGGGTGGACTTGATGATTCCCCTTTGTAATCTATAGATAGAGGAAGTGTGTGTTTTTCTATTTATCCTAAATTTCCCCTATCAATTCTTTGATTTCCTCAACTTTAGGTTCAAGATGATTGACTAATAAAGTCCATCCTTTACCTTTCACATATCATCTTCTTCTTTGGACTTTAATCATCCTTGGAGGAGGAGAAGAAAAACCTCCCCCATCTAAAGAGATATCACTATATGAGACATTTAGATCTTCAATTTCTTCTTTGATCTACCCTGCTGACTTAGTTGAGTTTATATTACTTTGATCTCCTACATGTCCCTTTTCTAGAATGTGGTTATCCTTGCCTTGCATTATATGTGTTAACACCTTTGGAACTACTTCTTGGCATTATAAGCATTCAATCGTAGAGTGACTAACTTTGTATAATTGACAAAATCTAGGGAGAAGTAAGATGTTGGGGTCAACTTCTTCTCCCAAGAATTACAAATTAGTCACCATATTATCTATGAATTGTGTCATGATCTCATCCTTTGGGATTGGTATCTTGATTTCCTTATCCTGATCTTGGGATGCTTTGATTGGAATAGTGTCGAATGCCATCACCTTGTATGAACCCAAATCTGATTGTAAGAATGCTATCTCATTCAAGGCATTGTAGTCTGTAATTATTGTTTTGAAGTTGGGTTTTGCATCTATCTTGATTTGATTGTTCAATCCTTTCCATGGTAATGATAATTGAGTGAAATTCATAGAAAACCATCCTCTTAGGCATTTTTTCCATTCTCTACTCAGGAACAACCCATATGTCTTTGGAATGTCCACCACATGTATATCAATGAAATCTTGAATCTAGGGTTTTATTGTCAACTATATTTGAATGTCTTTCAACATGCCAATGACTTTCACCTTTGTTTTGTCCAACTATATCACTATTCAGTTGGAAGGTTGAGGACTTACCTCAAACCTTTGTGTTATTGATAGTGGCATGACATTACATGAGGCTCATAAATCAATCAAGAAATTGTGGAGATTCTTTCCATATATCTTGATGCTGAGCAGAAATGGGGGTACTTCAACCTTGTCTTTAAACATAGTGGGCATTGCTTCTGTTGTATTGACTATTGAGACACTATCTTTTGAGGGACAATATTCATATTGTCGGATACCTTTGAGTGATCCAAAGTTTTCATGAGCACTTCTCGTTGTTGTGGATAATTTTGTAACATGTCAAATATAGACATATTTTCTTTGGTTCTTTTCAAGTCTTCAATAGCATCATACTTCTTAGTAGACCAAGTGGGATTCTTCAATATTGTTGGTACATTCATTAGGTTCTAGTTCTGTTGTCCTCCATATGGTGGCCTAACTGGCACCACATTGTTACTCACTCTTAGATCAGGAGGAGTGAGTTGTAAAGTTGGAGGAATCCCATCTATCAAAGGTTCCTTTATATTTCTTAGATTATACATATTTTGATTGTCATTGCAAAAAGAAAACATCTCATCATGTTGAAGATCAGGTTCTTGACTGAATGGAAAAAATAACTCTTCACTAGCTGGCTATTCTACCTACACATTCTGTGTAGAATCATAGGATTCTAGTAATATAGTGTTAAACTACATAGGAGGAGCATTATCATTCACTTGTGAACTTTGAACCATCTCTTGATTCTCATTGTAATACGAATCATCATTGTTGGGTGCATTCTGACTATTGTCATACTAATTAACATCTGCATACTAAATGTTGTTATTGTTGTTGTTGGCAAGAACACTTCCATTATTTGGTCTAGTGTTCCACAGTCGGTTCTATCTTTGGAAGCCATTATTACGATCAGGAGGATTGAAGTTGTTTCCCCTATTGTTGTTTCCACTAAAGTTCATATTATAATTCTAGCCATAATTATTATTGTAGGGACCGGCATTATTCCTTTGAAAGTTGTTGTTCTGTCCTTGTGATAACCTTATATGAGTTAGTTTGTTATTCATTTGGGACATAGTCTTTTTCATCTGACCAAATTCTAAAACAAAACCATTGTCTACTTTAGTAGGTACCATTTCCTTTTGCTCAAAGAAATCCACTTTCAGAGGTTCAAATCATGGATACGTTAGAGCAAGATTTTGCAGAGCAGGTGCCTATTGCAATGGAACTGGATTCATAGGTATGAACTAACTAGGAATTGTGCATACTCCGGTAGGGTATGTTGGCATCATTGTGATAGCAGGAGCTAGGAGCATCAATCCTCCTTCGTTAGGATTAGCTTGCTTAGTGAAGGTAATTGCCTCTACAAAGACTTTATCCAATGTGTCAATATTTATTGTAGGAAGTCTTCTTAGAAAAATTGTAGTAAGATGGTCATAGCATTTAGATAAATTTGAATAGCAGTCCCAACTAGTATAGTGTATGGCATCTCTAGCTTGCAATATGCCATATGAAAGCGGTGATTGAAGCAAGAAACTATCTTAGTTGGGTCCCTTTTGATTGATATAAATTGTTGATGTATCACGGCTGGGTTGATGAATGTTTTTAATTGTTCCAAGAACAATTTTCAAAAGTGTCCCAATCTCCAATGCATCTAGGTGGCAAAGTGACATACCAATAGAAGGAAATTTCCCCCAAAGAGTAGGGGAATAAACAAAGAACCATGTCCATTAGCAACCTACTTGCAATTGCAAATTTTCTTGAAAAACTTGACATGACCCTTGGTAATTTGTGTCTCACCATAGATGAATCTTGGGCAAAACTTCTCAAGATTCTTATGGAGGTAGAGCACACCTCTCAAGTTTATTGGTGAGTCTACAACATTCATGAAAAAGGCCATTGGAGGGTTTGGTGGACCTAATGGTGGTTGTTGAGGAGTAGATATTGGAATATGTGGTGGTCCGCCAGGTGGTTGGAGTGGAGGTGGAGTTGAAGAAGATGATAAAAGTTTGAATGGAAGTGGTTGAGTGCGGGGTATTCCCTTGTCACTACATGGTTTGTGGAAGTGGGTAAGCTCAAGAAACTCATGTGCACTTTGTGTAGAACTTAATGCTCACTAAAATGGAGATTTTGGATCAATATACTCTAGTTTGTATCAATTTTGGAAAAAGTGCACCTCTACAGAAGTACACTTTCACACTTGTCTAAATTTTGTGGAGCATAGAGTGTTATGCACCTGCAAAGTTGCAAATCTATGTATCTGTAGAATTATGTACCTACAAAGCTACGAAGATATGGACCTGAATTTCTCAAAAACTCAAAAAAAAATTTGAACTTGTGTGAAGTGTAGATTTTTGCAAAAAGTGCAAAATTTTGAAACTTTGGAAAATTTTCCACTTTTCTCTAAGATCTAAAAGTGTGACCCTCCTTTTAGCACCACTTCTATTGAGCTATGGTTTTACACGATGCTAAATGGTAGGAATTCTTACAAACTCCTCTCTTGAAAATCTAATTTTGTAAATCAACTCCAAGGTTCTAGGTGATCTTGCGACCTACTAAAACCCACCTAGTTGAAGATAAATGTGAATGTTCACAAGGAGGCCTTTGCTGGTTCATTTTAATTTCAAATGGAATGTAAAATCTGAACACCATTCCAAAAATAACACTAAAAGAAAACTATATTTTCTATTTTCTATTTTTTTATGAATGCAATCTAACAATGCAACTAATATGAGTTCCTATTGTAACAAAGGGTTAATAAAGAAAATAAAAAAAATTGAAAGTAAATAACATGAAATTTAAAGAAAATAAAATGAAATTGAAATCCTAATATACATAAGCTACAGAAAACAACACAATATGAGTTAAGCTTTCGAAGAGATCGGTAGGTAACCAATGAAAATAGGAGCAATGCTTCCTAGATTCTAATGATGCAATTGTCGATGGAAAATTTTAATAACTAAATGATGTTTCACCCTTAATCAAATCACAAGGCCATAGAAAGTGTGCTAGTGTAAGACAAAGAGTTATGCAAGCACAATTTGGTGATTTCTTCTTGAGCTTGTTATGTCATCGAAATTCATAAATCTATAGCAAACACCATAACTAAAAGATTGCACAACCAGAAACAAAACAATAAAACTTTGGCTCAATCACAATCTCATGAAAAAAATTCACAAAAAAATGACACATTTAGGCAAGAATGACTACACTCAAAATGTGAGCACCAAAAGCATAATTTTATTGCATAATAATGGTGGCCTTGATTACATATTACAATAGGGTATTTATAAGAAATCATCTCCTCAATTTGTGTTGAAAGTGAGAGATATCATGATGCAATAAAATGCTTTTAAACAATAAAAGAAACTAAATATATACAATCTAACAATCTAACAATCTAACAGGTGCTTGGAAGGACTCCATCCATATTTTATTCAATAATTGGATGCATGAGCCTTTTACATGCTTAAAAATGAAGAAATATGAGAGAGAAAGCTTAGAGTCAAAGTGGAAGTGTTAGGAAGTGCCAAAAATAGAAGTTAGTCCTTTATTAGGCGTGTGTCAAAGTTAAATTGTCATCAGAATGCGTTCTCGATGCATTGAAAGCGCTATTTTTGGAACAAGTAGTTAATTGTCAGCACATCTCTAAATTATGGAGTTAAGAACCTACATACCTATGGACCTAGACACCTATGGAGCTGTGGACCTTGATAGGGTAAAAATCTCAAAATTTTACTGAGTGTCAAAATTGAAATTTTGGCATCTGGGTTTTGTTCTTCTTCATCCCAAAGCTATGTTTGGATGTTTGCCCTTGAATTTCTTTATCATATCAATAATTTTGGCCACATATAGTAAATACAAATCCTCATATTTACCCTTAACCATTTTTCTATAATTGTCTACCTCAATCTAGGTGTCAGCAAAATCCTCAATTTTGGCATCCAATTCTAACAATGCTTCTTTAGTCCTGAAGGCTTATCAGATGTCCTCATCATCAACAACCTCCACAAAAATCTTTCTAAAATTGTCTACTAGTGTCTCTATAGGTAACAAATTTTCTCATTCCTCATCTTTAAAAATATCCATGCATGCATCACTGTAGTGTCTCTCTACTTCCAATATTTTCTCTTGGGCTTGGTCCTTGAGCCGATGAATCTCCTCATGTAATATTCCCACTACTTTATTGGTATCTACTATCTTTTCTATGTAGTCATCAATCATATCTAATTCTTCTCCTGTACATACATCGATCAAAACCCAGTATCTTTGCCCCTTTATGGCTTATAGAGTTTATAAATCCTTACTCCAAGCCCATACTTCATCCATAATATTGAAGTCCTACTTCAAAATTGCTATGATTTTATTCACATTCTCCTATGTAGCATGCAGTAACTTCAAATGCCCTATAATTATTGTAACACCTTTCTCCTCAAAACTTTCCTGCCACTGCTGATAGGCTTTCAAAAATGGATCAATCTACATCACTCCCCCTTCTCTAAGAATAGTATTCAAAGTCTACTCGGAGTGATCAGGATCAAGAGGACCAACTACTTTAGCTAGATATCCTTTTAGGATCTCAACCTACCTTCAAAGTGTTTGGAGTTCAACCTCATCTTGCTCCATGTTCTTGAGGACCTCTTCGACCCCCATGGTTATCACCAATCAAGCTGAATCTCATGTATGCCTCCCCAACATAACATCCTCCAATTCATAATCCTCAAGACCAAGACCATCCAAACCTATGTCTTCAAGAGGTACAATCACTTGTGCAAACAATTCCTGGCTCTATGTGCTGGTGACAAATGCCAACGACATTGCCTCATGTGATGGAGACTCAGGTTTATTTAAAATATCTGCAATGTCACAAATGTCTTCCTTTGAAGCATGAAATTGAGGCTTAGTACACCTCATTATTTCCTTTCGAATCCATTTAGGGATGCATCCTACCAAGGACCTAGATCTTGATGACAAAGAGGTATGTTCTACAACTTCCTTCCCTTTGTCGCTCCTACTTGGAGTTGTCTCTTGTTGGGAGGGCTCTTCATTTGTAGCCTTAGTCTTAGCAGACCTTGTAGCTTGAACCTCAGTGTCTTGGGAATGTGGTTGAGAATATTCCACCATTTTTCCTTCTAACACTTCACCAATCACCATTTGTTCTGGTCCCTCTTCTTGTGATGGCTCCTTCTGAACCTATTCTTGTTCTAAACTTGGAGGTGGAGGAGTAACCAAACCCTTATCTACCACCATAATTTGTGGTGGAGATAGGGGAGTAAGATCAAGACCCTATGTGTCTAGTGGCATTTGCATCGAATCTTCTTATTGAGGTTCACCTATAAGGGTGTCCCTGATCTTATCTTTAATCAATTTTGTACCCACAAGCATAAAATCAAAATTTTACATTGAAAAAATGTCATTTCCCTCTTTACTCTACTCATCTACCCATTGTTGTACTTCATCTTATGAGGAAGAGAGTTCTAAGGGTTTTTCTTGGGTGGATGGTGAGGTAGCCATGACACTCTTTCTCCTTTATAACTTTGCAACTCTTGCTAGCCGAGTTCTTCCTTGAAGGTACACTTGTTCCTCTTCCTCTTCTAATTATTTTTCTTCTTCCTCTCCATCTCTCTTTGGAATTTTTTTTAGAATAGATGGGGAAGGCACCAATCTTCTATTGATCCTTTGTCTCTTTTTCATCAGAATCTTAATCCTCTTCTTTTTTTTCTTGGAGGTAGAAGGAGAAGTTGGCTCATCTTACATAGGAGAAATGGAGACTTGTGGAATCTCTCCCTCTTTTGGTTGGCTAGGTACAATGGGAGGCAATTGAGGTTCATCCTAGACTTGAGTAGCTCCAATATCTATGGACCCTTGTGCACTCTATTCTTGCTATTGGGGAGGAACCTATTCTTCAGCCTATTCTATCTAAATCCTTTGAGGGGAGGTCCTCTTTCTTTTGTTCTCTCTCTTCCTTTTAGGAGGGTGATAATATCCAACTGAGCGATCAAGCTAGTACACAATCTCTGGCCTGATAGGAGACTGGACCACAAAGGTAGGAACCATTATTTTCTTTCCTCTACCTCTTTTTGGGTAGGCATGCGCATGAAAGATCATTATATCAAGAATTGGATCAAGTAGAAAAGGCTTCTTGATCCAATCCTTCATCATTCTAATGAGATGCCTTGTCTGATGATTAATATCATTAGCCTCTTCCCTATCAACCTCAGCATTCATAATGGGTATTTTACCAAATTTGTCTACATTGAATAGGGGGTCAAGTGACTGCTTCAAATCTTTCTACCTTATCTCCTCCAAGATGTTCAACTTGAGTGCCTTCTCTATTAGATACAAAGTCATCCTACAGTAGTCCCTTACATGGACATCATAGTCATTTGTTGCATTTATCTAGTGATCCTCAATAGCATCCTCATAGTGGAATTCTTTTCTTGCTAGACTCTCCACTCTCCCAAAATTGTCAAAATAGGGCTGGAGAGAGTTGTATTCTTCAAGGGGATAATTCTCCCAATCCCACTCAAAGGATAGAATATCTTGCTTCTGCTTCACCTAATATGGTCCAATGACCAATGGCCATGCCCAATGAGGTCTTCATTATCTCTTTATCTTCTCATAGGTTGACTCAATTTGTCAAGCAATATCTAATAGCACCAATTTGTCACTTGGATATCTTGGGAGCTTCTTAGGATTGATGGAGGTAGTCGCTACCTGCAAATATGTGAACATTTTGAACTAGATGAAGTAGGCTTTGAGAACTATAATCTATGCTTTGGCTTCATTAGATAGCCTCTTCCCATAATCTCCCTCAATGAATTGAATGATCACAAAAATGAATACATCATTCACAATTTCATACTCCTTGCTCTATGCCAAGAGATTCTTCTTTACTAGTTGATGGTAGACTATATATGGCCAGGCATTGGGATCCTACATACTGCCTCTCTTGTACAAATTGGGATAGTTTTTCACCCTTGCTACAAGCAAGTATACCATGTAAAAAGTCATATAGAACTTCTTCTTCTCTTTTACTATTCTAAATTGCTCACACAAATTTTCACTTACTGTAGTGGCCTAGTCCAGTGGTATCTTTGTGGCTCTGATGGTCTCAATGAAGTTGACCATGAAAGTGCTGAGGTGGCCTACTGCAGGTAAGCCCATAAATCTACTCAAGAGAATGATGGAATAATTGATATTCTCCTTCATGTATCCTTAGGTCATATCCACTTTTCCTATTATCTTTCCCCTAGGAGGCTTCTCAATGAGGTATGATGATTGTATAATGTCTATTGCCTCCTACTAGTGCTCCCTATACCATTTCTTTGTTGTTTCATATGAGAGTCTAATGAATTGGTCTACTCTTGGGAGATGGAAGACCCTCTCAATGTTTTTGGGTCATAGATCCAACACAACCTCTCTAGTGACACTCTTGACAATCCTTTCTTTGGGAACAAAACATTTTTCTAGGGCCATGATTAGTTTTGCTAACTAAACCGATACATGATGTGACACTGTGTTCACCAACCTAGAATGGATTGATGAGGATACTAGTGTAGATCTCTTTGTTGGTTTGTTATAGATTCTAAGGAATTCTCTTAGATCCATGTGCCATAATTCATTATCTCTAATTTCTACGTAATCATCATGGAATCTTGACTTTGAGGGTATGCCTTTGAACTTGAATACAACGGATTTGGGTGCTACTCTAGATGTGGATGCCATTTGATTACTTGCACATTGTGAGAAAAATGTTTATTATTTCAAAGAAATAAGGACTTGAAATAAAATGCAAAATCTTTAAATTAAAATAAACATAAAGAAAATAAAATTCCCAATTTGGGCATTTTTATTTATTTATTTTTTTCTTATATATATTTTATTTTTAAAAAAAAATTTAATAATTTTTTTGACTTATTGGGTTAAGCATGGTGCCACGTGGCTCGTGCACATGCAAGGAAAAGTGTATGGTGGTTTCCAACGCTGAGAGGTGGAATGCGCACATGATTTAGTGTTGGAATGGAGATGTAGTGCATGCCGTGTGCATGCACAAGTGTGCAATGAAGCTGTGTGCATGATTGCAAGGTATCATTTTGAAATGCATGGTAGATGACACTCACACAGCAGGCAAGGAGTGTGTAGTGGGCATGAAGTACCACAGTTGTAGCAAAGGGCACACTGTGCCAAAGGGTGCATGCGCATGGAAGAGCATCAAGCATGCAGTGCCAAAGGTCTGTGCAAGGCGATGGAATGCACGCGGTGCCAAACTATTGAAGGTGCATCACACCAAAAGGCTACATCAAGCACACAGCACTGAGTTGAAGAGAACACTCACCTTTCAAAGCCATAGAATTTTTGAAGTTTCAAGGCATGGGGAGGTGGGGGTTTTATAACCCTCTGCCCACTTGCAGCCCTGAGTGGGTGCACGCGCATGTGCAAAATTTTTAATTATTAATTATTAATTTTTTTTTTGTTTTTCAACATTTTTTGACTCTAACATCTTTGATCAACTCTCAAACTATGAGTTTTGGAGTCTAAAAAAGGTAGGGGGTCCCCATTCCTAGTGAGGAATGGGGTGTGTATTGTGAAATCACAACACATCCATACTTTTGGATTCAAGGATTCAAATCCTCCACAAGGATTTCAATATAAGTAAGGTGAGTTATTTCATTTACTTTTCTTACATGTATTATAATTTCAATTCAATTTCAAGGTTACTTCCAAACTAGGGTTTGACCAAGGAAAACCCCCATCCAAACAAACAAACCATTTTTCTTGTAAATACAAGTGTGGAAAATCAAATTGAAGATTAGATTCAAATACCCTTTTCATTGAACTTATGAGATCCACAAAAAAAAAATTCATTCAAGCAATGTAGGTCAGAGTCAACTTTTTAGGGTACAATTGTGCCCCGAGGTAAGATTGTACCCTACTCTTAGGGTCAAGGTTGACTTCACTTCAAAAAGACAATTTTTTTTTGGTTTTCTCTATCTTGATATTTCTAGTCTAGAACAGGTTATAGAGTTCCCCAAAACTATACACAAACATCAGAAAACATCACTTTCCAGATTCAAGGTTAGTATTTATCTTTTATCTATTTCAAGATTTAAGCATATATTCCTCATAATAGAAAGACCATTAAACTTCACTTCTCTCTATTCTCTACAACATAATCTATTTTTGCATTGATCACTTTCTTATTCTTAATCAATTTAGTTAATTCCTTTTAAAAAATAGGGTTAAGAGAGGAAACCTTATTAAACCATATTTACTTTCTATTCAAAACTTTACATGACTCATATGTCTGATTATAACTTTGTGATGCCTTGTTTTCTCTCTATCTTTCCAATCTCTAAATCTCATCATTCTCTCATGATTATCTATCCTCCTTTATTATTTCATCATTAATAATCTATCCCCCTTACTTTTGACACTTAAGTCTATTGCTTTTGATGCTGGGGTTTTGAGGGTGTTGGAATCAAACCATATTTGCCAATGAATGGTTTATAAATTTGGTTGATCATAGCAAGTACATGATCTCATGTGGTTCTTATTGATTCTAAAATATGAATATTAAACTCCAAATTTACTGTTAAGTCAATCAAGCTACCAAAAATCAAAATATTATGTTCATATTGCACTAGATTCTTTGCTGAAATAAACTCTCATTGCATAACATCCAAATGAGGTATCAACATTGACTTTATAGAGATCAATTTGGCTCTCATTTTTCTATAAGTTTTATTTGTCTCGACCAACCTTCCTTGTGAAAACAATAATTTATAATAGTGCATTGAGCTTGATTTAGATGACTAAGAGATAGATTCTCTTGATTGCTTAATGTGACCCTAAATCCTCTGTATGATTTCTAACTATAGTGGTAGTAGAAAATTTCTCCAAGAATCTCTTCTCAAATTTATTCTCTATAAGTTTTTCATTTGCTTCAATAACTTTAGTGTTTCCCTTTTCAACAATTGGTACCAATTGAGATATAATAGGGGCCTACTCATCAATGGTCTAAATATCAAATACATCAAAAAATATGTCCTTGATGGCATGCAACACTTGTTTATGTTGCATTTCTTGCCTCATCTCTTATTGCTTCTTCTTCTTGGCTAATATATCCTATAAGGTGATAGTTTCTCAAAAGTGAGATTAGCTAGATCCCATTTTGGCATATCAATTACTTCATCAAACTAATAGTAATATCTAGAGAACTTTCGTTGACCTTCTTTCTTGTACTTTTCTTTGAAGTGATACTACTCGGCACTACTATAGTGTGAGTAAGTGATGGGATATCATTACTTAGTCTTTCTTGAACTTTAGTGCTTGGAACAAAAATGGTAGCACTCAACACTACATCCTCTTTTATTGTTTACTCTTGTCTAGTCTCCTTATTTCTCCCATCCCATCTCCTTGTTTACACTTGATCTTTCTTCATCACTTTGATCATCCTCATAGTCAATATTTCCATTTCTTTCTCCTATTCAACTCTTTTAGTAGTTAATCCAAAAATTCTCTTCCATAAATCCTCATTTTTTTGTACAACAACCTTAATTTTATTTTGTAAAATCATGAATATTTTGAATTTAGGAACAAATTTTCTCCCATGCATTTTCATGAATATTTTATTTTATTTGTTTGATATTTGAGGCATAATCTTGGATAATGTGCCTTCTCTTATGTGTTTCTCTACTTCTAATGCCTATTCTCATCTTCTATATAATCTATTATACAAATCACTTAGAATTTTCTTTTATAATTTAGTAGGAGCTAGTTAATTATTAGCCATCATATCAATCATGACCTCCTCTACTTTGATTTTTTCATCATTGCTCAAATTATCATATTTCACATAAATGAAACTTGATTACCCTACAAAGCTTCTACTGTTGGCACATACCTCGTCAATATTTCATGGCTTTGTAGGTACTATGACTTAGTGATGTCTAGGTTTATTGGATTCAGTCTTCTTTGCATCTTCCTATTGAACTTATTTCTTCTTTACTAGTCTTCTGCTCTTTTTTTGGTGTTTAGTGTCTAACACTTTCCTCTTCTCTCCATTGGTGCCACTAGGTTTGGTGGTTTTACCATTCCTTTCTTCATAGGTGGCTCAACTCTTATTGTAGTTGTTGTCCTGGTCCTTGGTCTTTGTGGTATTGGAGGAGAGAAGGGCTTAGCTATTCTCTTCCCCACAACCTTTTTCACTTTAGGCTTTGTGATGTTCATTGTCTTAGCCTTCTTTACTAGTGGGGGAACCAATGCTAGGGTTTTTCCCTTTTTCTCTTCACTTTCTTCCTCTTCCTCACCATTGTTTTCATTTTCTTCATCTTTTCCAAGACCTTGTGTTAGAATGAAAGGTACTTTTCCTTTCTTACATTGGCCTAGCTTCTCTTCTAGGTATTTAATCTTTTTCTTTCTTTTCTTATCAATAGAACCAATTTTGATATCAACTATTATTCTAGCATTTGCATCTTTATATTGCCAAAGAGTTATGCCTCTGTATCAATTTCTTCCTTAACTAGTGCAATAATTCTTGTACTAACATTATCAAATTCAATCTCATAATCAAAGGGCTTAGGACATGTTTTCCTAGGCTTAACTACCTAAATAAATGTATTAATTGTATCTACTAGAAAACATACATCATTATAATGTTTCATCACTAATAATGCAAGGACCCTCACTCTCTTTCTCATCTTTATTTCAATTTTTCAAAATACATATCCATAATACTTTCAAAATTTTCTCCCAACTGCACTTTGTAGTCACCAATCTATTTTGTAACTAGTTTTCCTTGCTCCCAAAAAATATATCCAATAATAGGAAAATAATTCTAAACATAGAAGAAAATGCACATTATCAATGATCCAAACTTACACATAGAATTATTTTCCTTCCTGACCGATGTCAGGTTTTCTGCCAATTGTGACCTCTACAACTCAAAAAGATCATATTCATGATACTTCCTCACAATCTTCCATGCTTGGTTAGCTTCCATACAAGGAATTCTATTAACTCTACTCGACTGATAAAGTTTGTGAGAGATGACTCTCACTGAAAACTCAATCATTGCATCTATAATGATTGAAATAGACAATTCTCATCCATTCCACTTAGATTTTGTATTAGCCTCAATTTCTTCTCTACTTAGTCAATGCATAGTCTTCTTATCCATTTTTGTGTATTTAGTTACATTATGAATTACTTTCTTCAAAATCTCATTAGTTCTATTAACTAACCACATCTTTATCTCATGAATTCTACTCAACAAAATTTTGATCCATTCGATCTTAAAATTTCTCAAAAAATCTAGGGTACATGTTAACCCTTTCCTCTTAATAATTTTTAAATCATCCTTTAGTATACCTTATCACATAATTTCTCATATACCACACAAATCTCACAATCTCCAACTTCACCAATTTTCACATGTACTAGCTTCATACATCATGTATCATAATAACCTTAGATGATATTGATTATAACACAACTATTGAATGCCCTTTCATAGAAATATCTAGAATAGCATGAAACTTAGGTGGAGGACAAGCCTCACTCATCACCAATTGAACATTTCTTACCTCTATTCCTTGAGTTTTTGTTTCATATGATGAAGATGCGATATTCTCATGTTAGGGTTTTGAAACTTTACTTTCTAAATTGTTTGGCACAACTGAAGATCAATACTTGATCACTCTTTCACTCTAGTTTTCTTTCAATCACTTTTGAAATTACTTCACTAATTTCCCAAATCACTCTGTGCTCTCAAAATTTTAATGTAAGGTGTGAAGAATACCTTCAAATTCCTGATATATACCTCCATTCATTCAAGTTAGGGTCTCCATTAATGTTCAGAACTCCATTAGGTGGAACCTATCTTGGTCAATACTAAACAATTTGAACTCAATCTCCACTATACAACTTAGTTAATTCCATCTAAATTGGCCTATACATCAATGCTGCATTGGGGTACTTGATCCATATTGCAATGCTTGGTTCAATACAAACAATTTTGTTGATGTTCGATAACCATCTTGCGAATGATTCTTTTACACTATTATTTCCACATATTTTTTCTATTACATCTATTCTTATGGAGATATAAACTTTATCATATTTTATGTTAGGAACTGATGTAAGATAAATCATTAAGTACATAGTTCCTTACATACATTTTCTTGATCAATTTGAGGTGGTATGATCACCTTCTCCATTGGATTGTGTGAGCTTAACTTTATTTGTTCCACTGCCTCCAATTTCCATCTATTTCTACTCAACATCTACTTTTCCTTTACACTTGTAGTATTTTATTTTTTTATGCTAGTGCTCGAGTCCTACAATTCTTACTCACATGTCCATTCTTGTGACAATTAAAAAAAACTTTCTAAGGTGCATTATTGTTTTTCCAATAGGGTTTTATCTATAATCTTTATTCATATTCTCTATGCCCAAAGTTTTTAAAATTGTAAAAATAACCTTCAAATCTAGGTGTAGTAGACATATTTTTCATTCTTGATCTACACTCATCTATTTTTGATGTCCTAGCTTCTTTTAGTAAAAACAATAACCAATAAAATTAGGTTTAGGGTTTTGCATACAATTCCTACTTCTACAAATGTTTGCAGTATGCCCAAGTTTACCACAATGATAACATGTTAGTTTTCCTTTTGACTTTTCATTCCTTGGCACTCCACTCTTGAATGATTATCCTTCTTTAGTAGATGAATTTTTCTTTGTATGTCCTTATCCAAAAGATTTTCCATATGGCCTAGGTGATTTCATTAGTTCTTCAAAATATTTTAATGCTTTACTAGGTGTTTTCTTATTTTCCACAAGTTCTTTCTCATATCCTAACTCATGCCTCAGTAGGTCAATCTATGATCTCAGATTTTCTATCTCCATGTCTTTCCTATTCAATTCTTGACTTGTAAGCATCAATTGATTCATAATGTCTAGCTCAATGTTTTTAATCCTTTTCACATTACATGACCTTTCTTCAAATCTGATATCCATTTTTCTTTTGTCTTCCTCAGCTACAACTTTTTCTTCTTTAGATTTCTTCTTCTATTTGGTTACTTTACATAGCCTTACTAAATGGATTTCATGCTCTCTCTTCAATCCTCTAACTTCTTCATTTAGGATACTATTCTTCTCCAATAGATCTACAATGGATGCATCACTTTAATTAGAATTTACAGTGTTGAAGAATCCTTGAGTATCAAATTCTTCATAAAGTAAGTCATTCGATAGAATAGCCATATCCTTTCTCTTTCAAATAGATTTCCTTAGTTCCTCTCTTGATATTGCAAGTTGTTGCAGTATGAGTTGGATTTCAATCACTTTATTATCAATTACGTTTTGCCATTTGTAAGCCTCCATCTCCAAGATCTAAAATCACAAGTTGTTAAACTTATTTCCAAAGAACCGAGGTGTTGTGGTTTCACAATGCACACCCCATTTCTTGTTAGAAATGGGGACCCCCTACTTTATTTTTGGCTTTTGGGACCCGAATCTAGGGTTTGAGCCATTTTGAGGTCTACCCTAGGCCACAAGGTCATGTCCAAGTCCTATCAAAAAGCTCAAAGGTCAAAAATTCAAGAAATTCAAAAAACAAGCTAAGTATAATAATTTTTTGTGCACTAGGCACATCTCATAAGGTGTGCTAATGCATTCAAAATTGAGAGAACATGTTTTTTCATGCATAATTGCATAGCTACACAATTACACAACTATGTAGCTATGCCAAAGGCCCCATATAAGGGGAGTGGACTCCTCTTTCTCCCTTACCTTGTCTTTCATTGCATTCCTTTTTTACTGTGCAACCATAGCTCCACTTCTCCTCACAACTCTGCACTAAGTGCATTCATGAACTTTGTGTCATAGCTCTCGCATTTGTAAGGTGCACTCTCCCTACTCTACCTTAACTTAGATGTGCAACAAAGAAACATAAACAAATGTGAGGTGCAAAATGACACACCTGATTAGGTATGCTAACGTGCACCTTTTTTTTTCCAAACCTCACAAAACCTTTAAAAAAAAATGAACATAAATGAAAAATAGGTGCACACTAGCTCACCTAACTAGGTGCGCTAGTGTGAACCCCAAAAAAGAGCAAAAAGATAGCTTTAAAGAAAAGGACCCAGAACTCGGTGCACATTAGTGTACCTATCTTGGTGTGCTTTTGTGCCCCAAATCTAATGTAAAATACATAAATGCCAAGGAAAGGTGTGCATTTGAGAAGCTAACTTGGTGCATTAATGTGCACCTTATATATCCAAATTTTCTTCTAGGGAATGCACATCATTCACACCTATTAGGTGTGCCAATAGGCTTTCAAAGGATAGTGGATTTTGTTTTCATATTTTGAGCATCTAACTTTCAAGATTTTTATAGGAGTAAGCATTATGGTAATATTTTTCCTTAACTCTACACTAATGGGTGTTCTTTTCTATAGATATTAAGGCATCCTCTTCAGCTTCCATGGGCAAGAAAATGGCACCAAAACCTGTCATCTTCAAGTTCCAAGGTGTTCCTCCAGTGAAATCAAGGTTTCAAGGTGACTACCCAGACATAAAAGATATAGACTTAGGGCACACAAATTTTTGGAGAATTCTTGAATATTTGTAACAAACCCACTGAGAGATTTGCTATGGTTTCTACTTTGATTTGTTTGGGTTTAGTGAATACAACATCCCACCTGGTGTCAATGCAATCTTTAGAGCTTGTTATGACACATGCACAACACTTTATCACTGAAGAGAGGGTTGTTAAGAATGTTATAGGAGAGATCTTTCTCAATCCATGACCCAACAACATTGAGAAAGTATTCCATCTCCCAAGGGAAAATCAATTAATCAAGTTAACCTATGAGGCAACAGAGAGATGGTATAGATACCACTTAGAAGAGGCTTCTAAGATCATACAATCCTCTTATCTTATAGAGAAGACTCCTCTAGGGAGGACAACCAATAAAGTGGACATGACAAGGGGATAAGTGAAGGAAGATATCAGGTACTCAATCATACTTTTGAATAGAGTAATGGGTGTGTTAGTAGCTGGAAACATAAATATCTTCATTGTACATTTTATTGATACTATCAAGACAGTGAAGATGCCACTTGATTGGGCTACTACTTTGAGTGAAAATTTGTGTAAACAGTTGAAGGTAGAAAAGGATAGAAGGAAGTTCTAAATGATGTCCTACCTAGTGTACTTATTAGCTGCAAGGGTGACACACTACCCAGGGCTATACAAAAGAGGTAGTATGTAGGATCCTAATGCTTGGCCATATATTGTCTATCCACAATTGGTGACAAAGAGACTCTTGACGTAGAGCAAGGAATACAAAATTGTTAATGATGCCTTCATATTTTCCATAATCAGATTCATAGAAGGAGATTATGCAAAGAGGTTATTAGATGATGCAGTGGTATAAATAATGGTTCTTGGAGCATATTACATTCATTTCATAACTTAACATATCTAAGGGTAGATGGTATCATGGTCAATGCAAAGAATCTCCCAAGGTATCCTAGTGATAAATCCTTTTAGAGATTGTCTAAAAACTCTCATATACATATGACTTAGTTAGAAAACAATGTAAATTATGTTGGGCATGGCCTCTAAAAATAGGGCCCTTTCAAGTGAAATGAAAGCAAGATATTCCTTCTTTTGAGTGTGAATGGGATTAGTATCCCTTGGAAGAGTACAATTCTACATGGCCATATTTTGATAATATTGGGAGAATATAGTATGTAGTAGGAAAAGTATTCACACATGAAGAAGTTATTGAAGACCATTGGATGAATGCTACAAATGACTATAATGTCAGGTATCAGGCATTATTGTAGGATGACTTTGTATTTGGTAGAAAAGGCTTTAAAGATAAAGATTCCATTGCAGATATTGCAACAAGACTTAGGGGAGCTCCTTGACCCTTTGTTCAATGAAGATAAAATTGGGGAACAACCAATTATGAATGTTGAGGTTGATAGGAAGAGGATGATGATATTAACCATTAGGTGAGGCATGTCATCAAAATGATGCAATATTGGATCAAGAAACCATTTAAAATCATCCAATACCTAAGATAGTGGTTTTCCATGCACATTCCTACCCAGTCAAAGGTAGAGGGAAGAAAGTCACCATACCTACCTTTGCAGCTCAGTCACCCATTAGGCCCAAAATGGTACACCAACTTGACAGACTAGTTGGATACTATCACCCTCAGGAGAGAAAAGGAAAGTGAAAAACAAAGAGGAGTTCTCCTCAAAGAGCTAGACTAGAAGAGGGTGAAATCTTGGCACCTCTATAACAACAAGCAGAAAATGTGTAAGGGCCAGAAGATACTAGAGCTTCACAAGTCTAGGTAGACCCTTAAGTGGCACCAAATGGACCCAGCCAAGAAGAAATAGATGTTGAAATTCAAAAATTTTCTCCTCCTTGATAGGTAGAATAAGTATCCCCTTCCATGCCTAAAAAGGGAAGAAAAATTAAGACTCTTATCAAGAATAGGATAAGGGTGATCAAGAAGAACCTAGCTAGCTAGAGCCAAGGAGCAAGAAAGAAGGAAAAGTTCCACTATTACACCGCCATCAATTCTAGAAGAACCTCTGTAAACAACTACATCAGAGGATGAAATGCAATAATGGATTGATGTGTAGGATGTAGAGGGTACTGACATTTTTAAGATGTTAGATTTTGATTTTATGCCTATAGGGACAAAATTGGTGGGGGACAAGATTTAGGATACATCAACTAATGAGCCTCAACAAGAAGATTGGACTCAAGTACCCCTAGAATCACAATGTCCTAAATTCCTCCTCCATCCCCATTGCAAGTCACTACTATAGACAAAAGGCTCTGCTACTCCCCTACCTTCAAGTACTAAAGAAGAACAAATTCAAAAGGAGCAAGAGGAAGAACCATGACAAATATCAATCGATGAATTGTCTCAGGAAGAGCAAATGGTTCAATATCCTTAGCAAACTCCCCAAGACACTAAGGTAAGAACTATGGGATCCACATAAATAGAAACTACATAGGAAGAACATTCACAAAGGGAAAAGACCCCAGAAAGGAGCGATAAGGGAAAAGGGGTAGCAAAATAAACTCCATCATCTTCAAGAGGCACACCTTCAGTGGAATGAGTCCCAAGGTGGTTACACAAAGAAATGATAAGAACTAAAAGGCCATAATTCAACACTAATGAAGAGGATATGATTGAGTTGATTTAGGTTCTAAGGAAACCTGAGTCCCCCTCAAGAGAGGCAAGAGCATTGGCATATATCAATAGTGACTGAAATCAAGATTTATTCATGCAAGTGGCTATCCCTCCTTGTGATTTAAAAATAGAAGATTTGGGTCCACAAGATTATCAAATCAGAGAGCTTATGCTTGGGAGGCCCACACTAGATACAGCCAAACTGATGGTCACAATGTGGATGAAGGAGGTGTTCAAAAGTTTGGAATAGGAAGGCATAGAACTAATGACACTTCATAGGTAAAATGAAATCTAAAAGGGATATTTAGTCAAAATGGTTGGTCCCTTGGATATAGAGCACCCCATGGAGACTTTGAACACTACACTGGAGAAAAGAGATGGGGGAGGAGTATAGTTGGATCTATTTTTAAATGCCTATTAGCAATGGAGGGAAAATTTTAAGGAAAGGGGTGTGCTTATCATCCAAGGAAACCTAAAGCTACTTCATGCTATGCAAGAAAATGTAGATGAAATGGTAGCAATTTTGAAGCAAGATTTTAGTATTATGGATGAGGTACATGCACAGGGTAAGGATTTATAGGTACTATAGGCCATAAAGGGGCAAAGGTATAGAATGATTGTAGATGTATATATAGTAGAGGAGTTAGATTTAATTAATGATTGGATTGAAAGGATAGAAGATAGTAATAAAGTAATGGAAACATTACATGCAAAGATCCACCAGCTCAAGGACCAAGCCCGAGAGAAAATTTTTTTGGCAAAGAAACATTATAGTGATGCATGTCTTGACATATTTGAAGATGATGTGTAGGAGAGATTGATGCCAATAGAGGTAGTAGTAGAGAAATTTAGGAAGGTTTTTGAAGAACCTACTAGTGATGAGGATATTCAGTGAGTGTTTAGAATAGAAGAAGCCTTGCTAGAGTTGGATACTAAACTTGGGGATTTTCATGAGATAATGGGTGTTGCACACATTGCATAATATTGTTATATTTTATTATTTTATTTTATCATGTAATGTTCCACTTAGATAGACGTGCAACATGTAAAGATTCCCATGGAATATTCTTGATGAGTTGTATTGTAACATTGTGATACTATTTCATGTAATTATTTAATATTGGGGAAAAGAATTAAATGCCCAATATTAAATGTGGGGTCAGTGGGTTAGGCAGCACACGGTTTTAGCACATGGTTTATGTAATATCACTTAGTGGTTTTGTGGGACTTGCTACTATATAAGTAGTCACAAGGGTAGTTGTTGTAGAGTAAGAGTGAGAGTGAAAAAAAAGGCAAGAGTCGAGCGGGACAAGGCTTGATAGGTTAGCCAAGGGAGCATTTGTGAAGGTTGGACACATGGCATGGGATGTGTGGATTCATGCTTGTTCACATAGTTTTCTCAGTTGTGGCTATGGCCATGAAGGCTTCCATGGTTGTATTGCAATGGTTTTTTTGTGGAATAATACATGGTGATGGATGCTTTTGGAGGCTGGGTTTTTTTCCTCAATGAGGGTTTCCTAGGGTATATCTTGTGTCACAATTTTGTGGGTATGTTGTTTATTCTCTTGCATGTGGATTTTAATTCTGTGTTGATTTTAGATCTATTATGGGTTATGTGGAAATGATTATATTCTTTCTTGTCAAATTTCCTTACAAGTGGTATTAGAGCTATGGTTTTATTGTTTGTAACCCTAGATTGAATCCATGAGAATGCATGAGAGGATAAAAGAAAAGGGCAAGATATATTAATGATTTATTGCAGATCTGAGGGTTTTGGGTTTGCTATTATGATGGGATGTTGAAATATTTTGGGCATGTGAAATTGTTGGACAAAAGAGTTTTTCAGATGTTACATTTAAATGAGGGTTTTGGGGGATAGCTTGCAAAAATGACCTCCTGGGTAAAAACAAACCTCACCATTGGATCCGGGTTGACATTTTCATAAATTTTGATATATAATATGCCCTAGTTTGGCCATGTTAAGAGGAAATGAAAGAGTTGTTTGGTTTCAGCCCATGATGGTTGTCAAATTTAATCCCGTCAGAATTTTTGTCACAAAAATAAAAAATGAAAAATCGCATTGAAAATAGTAAAAAGACTATCTTAGTAAAATGGCCATAACTTTCTCTCAGAATATCGAATTTCAGAGTTCTTATAGGCGTTGGAAAGCTAATTCAGAACACTAAAACTTGGTGTAGGTTTGGTTCTGTACTTTTGAAATTTTGGCAAGTTTTAGGAGCCCTAAAGTTAGATGTTATTTATTTTAAGCACAGATTAGGGCATAACTTGGGCATACAGAGTCAGATTTTGGACTTTGAGTAGTCAACGAAAAGCTCTTGAAGAGCTCTATACATTGGTTCAAATTTGGTATAGGTTTGGCATGATTTATTTGTTGATATATTTATTTGAACAGTTTACAAGTATATTTTAACTATGGTAACATTGTGAGTTTATGGCATTGGAGATTTAAGATTTGATGTCATTGTATACTCAAGTTTGGTCTCATGATGATATGGTTATCAGTGTTTGGATATGTATGATGACTTGTTAGAGCTACAAGTTGTGCAATGTTGTAAGCGGTCTATACTTATAGGTTGCATTTATAGTTTGGTTATGGGTTGTCTTTGCCCATTGATCTCTCATTATTGATGCATATTCATATTGGTGGCTTGGATTTGGGTTGTCTATACCATAAGTCACATGATTTGTTGATTTATCTTCATGTAGAAGGGATGAGATGTTGTTACTAGGTATAGTGATGGTGGAGATTAATGGTTGACTATTTTATGTTGATAGGTTGTTAGTTGCTCAGTTCATGGATGTGATCATGGTGCCATGGATTTTCTCATGACATGATTGGTTATATAGGTACATCCTTGATGTTCATTAGTTTGGATTTTTTGATTCAGTTATGGTGGTATATCTTCTTGGTTGAGGATCATGGTTATTTGGTTTCTTTTGAGGAGCTCATGATGTGCACTTTGAGTTTTTTGATGGTTTGATGCCTTGGTCAATTCTCATGGTTAGAGGATGGTTTTTCATCATGATGTCATGGATAGCTTAGATACACAGTTTAGTGGGAGCTTGTGATAGTGATGGGGTGAAAGTGCAGGATTAGTTCTTGGTTTTGTTTGGATCTTCATGTAGGAGATGGTTAGATCTTGAGGACTCATGGAGTTCTTGGTTATCTTCATGGGGTGTGGAGATGGTTCTTCCTAGTATGTGGAGATAGTTTTCTTCATGGTGTGTGGAGATGGTTGCATCTTGAAGACTCACAAGGTTCTTGGTAAAGGTATGGTTTATGCTTTTATTTGGCATGTTATCCTTGGTATGAAGATGGTTTCATTATTATGTCATGGTATACTCTTGATATGCATTTAGAGTTGTGACATGTTATGGTATGTTCATATGGAGCATGCTATCTCTTTGGTTGAGATGGTTAGATCATGTTGTCATGTTTATGTTCCAGAGGCCATGGTTGGAACTTTGACATTGATCTTGGTTTAGTTTCTTGGTATTGAGTACAATAATCATAAGCTGGATACTTCATGATATTGCTATGTTGCATTTGGAGTTGGCATGGATTGATTGGTTAGAGGTGCTCATGGATACTTAGAGATGGTGGTGATGTTGATTTCTCTTGGATTAGAGAAGTATTTGTTGGGATGGTCGATGGTTTCAACAGGAAGTCCAAGGGCCAGTCACCTGATATGGACTTGAGAGGAGATTGTTCTTAGATGAGTCTTGGTTGGAGACTTGGGTATCTTGATGAGAATTCTCATTCCCCACTCTTGGTCTACTCGGTGGTTTTCTACTTAAGAGGTATAGCCCATTGTTTTTCTTAGGTGCATTATATTTATGCTTGTCTTTCATGGATATGAATCTTGAGCTATGGTACATGAGTTAGTTTCAGAGGGTTCATTTGAGAGATGGTTTAGAATTGGTTATCTCCATTTGCATATGTTGTTATGCTAGTTGAGTTTGGGAGATGGTTTTATATTGGGCATATTCTTTGAATTAGGAATGGTTTATTGAGTTTGATCTTCTTGTGAGAGGCTTAAATCCATGATTAGTTAAATGGAATGGTTTGGGTGTTGTTGTGGCTTCTTGTTGGGGTTTTATGGAGGAGATCATACTTGCATAGTTTACATCTAGAGGTGTGTGTAGAAGGACATGATACAGGTTATGATTTGCATGATTTCTCTGGTCTTGGTTATCTTCCTAGATGTTCAGTTTTTCTTACAATGGATTTGAGATTGGTTGGAAATTGTGATCACTAGTTTGTGCTCATATATGTCATGTGAGAGATGACATGGTTATTTCTTTCTCTTTCCTTTATTTGTTGTGGAGAATTTGGGAGAATATTGGAGACTTGTTAGAAGAATCGTTCTTGTAGGATATCGGTTTATGTATTGTGGATGTCCTTGATGCTACATGGATTCACTTCTTTGAGATGTTGTGAGTGGATTGGTTATAGATTTGACATTATCTTTTGCAGTGGGAGCTTCTTGGTATATATGTGGTAGATATTGCTCTTGAGGCTTGTGATTGCAAGTTATAGATTGGATACGTTGGTGATATGAGATTCACTTGTTATAACTTTGAGGTATGGATAGTTGGATGGGTTTGGCACTTGCTGTGGGTGCTATTTCAGCTATGGATATTTTGACAACTATGGATACATGTGATTACCTTTGGATCAAGTTTTTTTTTTTTTTTTTTATGTTCTTGGAATTTTAGTTGGTATAAGATTTTATGATCTTCTAATGCGACAGGTTGGGTGGCTTTCTCTTTGGATGGCTTCTATGTATGTCCAATGGCACTGGCATAATAGGAGGAGAGATCATTCATGTTTGAGATGCTGGATACTTTGATTTTGTTGTAGGTACCAGGATGGAGCACTTGGTGTACTTTGATCCATGATGGTGGATGTGCTGGGAGGGATTGTTCCCTTGTTCATTTATGTGGCTATAGATTGACCCTATGCAATGTATACAACAAGTGGGAGATTGTTGAGATAATGGGTGTTGCACACATTACATAATATTGTTATATTTTATTATTTTATTTTATCATGTAATGTTCCACTTAGATGGACGTGCGACATGTAAAGATTCCCATGAAATATTCTTGATGAGTTGTATTGTAACATTGTGATAATATTTCATGTAATTATTTAATATTGGAGAAAAGAATTAAATGCCCAATATTAAATATGGGGTTAGTGGGTTAGGCAGCACATGGTTTATGTAATACCACTTAGTGGTTTTGTGGGACTTGCTACTATAAAAGTAGCCACAAGGGTAGCTATTGCAGAGTAAGAGTGAGAGTGAAAAAAAAGGCAAGAGTCGAGCAGGACAAGGCTTGAAAGGTTAGCCAAGGGAGCATTTGTGAAGGTTGGAAGCATGGCATGGGATTTGTGGATTCATGCTTGTTTACATAGTTTCTTCAGTTGTGGCTATGGCCATGAAGGCTTCCATGGTTGTATTGCAATGGTTTTTTTATGGAATAATACATGGTGATGGATGCTTTTGGAGGCTGGCTTTTTTTCCTCAATGAGGGTTTCCCATGGTATATCTTGTGTCACAATTTTGTGGGTATTTTGTCTATTCTCTTGCATGTGGATTTTAATTCTGTGTTTATTTTAGATCTATTATGGGTTATGTGGAAATGGTTATATTCTTTCTTGCCAAGTTTTCTTACAGATTTTGTTGAGACTGTATTGGAATAAACAACTACAAACAAAAGGTCAAGGATAAGTATGATGCTTTAGATTTACTAGATGTAAAAAAATCATTGAGATTATTAAGAAATTCAAGGGAAAGCATCCAAAAATAGCTCTGGTATAAAGGGTGACAAAATACAGAAGCCAGAATTTCAATTTTGACACTCAATGAAATTTTGCAATTTTAGACCTTTTGAGGTGCACTGCTATGCTGGTGCACTTTTTGACAATGAAGTGTTGGAAGAATTTTGGTGAGTCAGAGGTGTGTAGGTGTGCTTCTTCCGAGTTGTGCTTCTTCCAAGGTGTGCTTTTCCAAAGGTGTGTTGACAGTTAATTGCTAGTTCCAAAATTAGAGCTTTTCATGCATCGAAAATACATTCTAATAGTAGTTTGACTCTGACAGAAGCCCAACGAAGGAGGAACTTCTATTTTTGACACTTCTATCTTCTCTCAATTTCTTTTTTTTTGTGACATGTAAAGGCTAATGCATCCAATTAATGAATATAAAAATGGATTGAGTCCTACTAAGCACCAATTACATTGTTAGTTTCTACATAATTAGTTTGATTTATTAAATTAAATGTATATTATTTCAGGAACATATCTCTCACTCTCAACACAAATTAAGGAGATGATTTCTTATAAATAAATGATTGTAATATGTAATCGGGGCCACTATTATTTTGCAATAATATTATGCTTTTGGTGCTCACATTTGGACTGTAGTGATTCTTGCCTAAATGTGTCATTGTTTTGTGAATTTTTGTTCATGGAATTGTGATTGAGCCAAAATTTTATTGCATTATTCCTGGTTGCATGATCTCTTTTAGTTCTTGTGTTTTTTATAGTTTAACAAATTCTACTGATGCATCTAGGTCAAGAAGAAATCACCAAATTGTGCTTGCATAACTTTTTGTCTCGCATGAGCACACCTTCTGTGGCATTGTGATTTGATGAATAGTGAAACATCATATGGTTATCAAGTTTTTCATCGATGATTGCATTAGTGGAATCAAGGAAGCACTACTCCTATTTTCATTGGTTACCCACCAATTTCTCTAAAAGCTTAACTTGTAGATGTGTTGTGTCTGTAGCTTATGTCCATTAGGATTTTACTTTCACATTATTTTCTTTAAAAGCTTTATTATTTTCTTTACTAACCCATTTTCAATTTAGGAATTCATATTAGTTGCATATGTTAGATTGCATTCATATTAAAACAAAAAATATGAAAACATAGTCCTTTTTGCATGTTTTTTATTTTGAAGCAGTGAGTAGATTTTACCTCACATCCAAAATCATTCAAACCAACAAAGGCCTCCTCATGAAAAAAAAAACATTTATCTTCAATTGAGTGGATTCTATTAGGTCACAAGATCATCCAAAACCTTGGAGTTTATTCACAAGATTTACTTTTCAAGAGAGGAGTTCAAAAGAATTCCTGCCATTTAGCATTGTGCATAATGCCAACTCAATAGAAGTGGCACTAGAAGTAGGGTGCCATTTTGATTTTCAAAATAGAAGAAAAGTCTGCCAAATTTTTGAAATTATGCACTTTTTATAAGTTTGAAATTTTTTTTGAGCTTTTTTGAAAATTTAGGTGTGCTGCTATGCTAAATTCTGAATTGCACCTTATTTTTAAGAAAGTGTGCTTCTACAAAGGTACACTTTTTCTAGAATTGATGCAAACTAGAGGATATTGATCCAAAATCCCCATTTAAATGAGCTTTGAGATCTTCCCCAACTACACACGAGTTTCTCAAGCTTAAACAATTCTGCAAGCTTCACAGTGATAAATAGATAACTTGAATTCAACCATTTCCATTCAACATTTCATCATCTTCTTCAACTCCACCTCCACAAAAACCACCCTTGGGTACACTAAATCTTCCAATGGCCCTTTTAAAAAATGTTGTAGACTCACTAATTAACTTGAGGTGCAGTCCATGACCTCCCTAATAATTCTGAGAAGTTTTGCCCAAGGTTCATCTATGGAGAAACACGAACTGTAGAAGACCATATTAAAGTATTCAAGGAAATTTGTAACCAAAAATAGATTGCCAATGAGAATGTGATGCTTCATCTATTTCCTTACTCTTTGGGGGAAGTTACCTACAATTGGTACATCAATTTTCCACCTAGATGTATTGGAGATTGGGATACCTTCGAAAAATTGTTCTTAGAACAATTCTAAACTTTTGTCAACTCAGCAGTGTGTGATGACCCCTTTTTTAAAATTTTAACCTAATATTCAATTTTTGGCATAAATTAGGAAATCATCAAATTTAAACAACCTATGATCCTTTCTGCTATTAAGTTATGTGAGGAGTTGAGCATTAACATTAATTTATTGGTTTCCATGGAAGATTTCTCCTCATAGTGTTAGGTCATCTTCTCTTATCCTGATTATGATCATTCTGAGATGGTAGAATGATAGTGTAGAGGGTATGTGAAAAAAGCTCCAAGTGTATCTAACAAGTGCTCAAAATTACTTTTCCTCTCCCTCCACCAACTCCCTATCTCAAGATTTCATAACTCAGGTGAGGATAAGACTTTTTGTACTATAATTTGAAATACATCTCGATGTTATTTAAGTGTTAAGAATGTGTGTATATATATAAGTATAATGTACCAGTATCCTCTTGAATGCAATATTTATTAATATATCACATGTTGAAATAAAGGGGGTAAAAACTTTATTAAGAAATAGAAAACACTAATACATAGAGATCAAGGACCAAAGGTCCCAAGAAAGAACAAAAGAATAGACCCAAACAAAGGAAAGACAACCAAAATCATCATCTGTCACCATTCTCCACCCTATCCTCATCAAGAATGCTCCTTAAGTCTAGACATAGCTCTTGAGGAACCAGCTCCCATTCATCAATTCTCCATCCATCAGCATACTCGAAAGCCCATTTCACCAAGCAATTAGCTACCCTATTCCACTCCCTTGGAATATGAGCAAAAGTCACCATGTCCATCAAAGAACTAATATGCAAAATTTGTTGTACAATCCTAGCCAATTGCCAATTAACATCAGTCACCCTCCGTTCATTAAGAATGTTGATCAAAACTTGGGAGTCAGACTCGCAAAATAATTTTCTCCATCCTAAAGCAAAAGCTTTCTCAAGAGCAGCAAGAATAGCCAAACCCTCCACCAGGCTAGTGGTCTGAATCCGATCATAGATGGAAAAGATAAAAATCACTGAACCCATAGCATCTCTACCAATCTCGCCAATACCAGCTGGACCTGGATTACCCCTTGAAGAACCATTAGTATTGATCTTCAAGATACCCATGGGGGGCAGCTGCCATCTACCAACCCTATCAATTTTTGCTTCTCACGATGCCTCCTCTTAGCTTTGGTTAAGACCAAAGAAGAACCCAATGTCCCCAATCTCTCCACCAACTCCATATCTTGTTTCCCCAAAGGAAAGTCCACTTTGCACTTAGCCTCCATTGTCTCTTGAATCATGCCTAATAACCTCTACCAAATTTGTTGTACAAGCCTTTGCTCTCCTCAAAAAATCCTACGATTGCTCTCTAGCCAAATCTGCCAAAATAAGAAGATAGGCCCCACAAACCACACCTCCTGTAGAAAAGGAGCCATAGAAGGGGGATGACCCATCTTTTGCCAAAACTCAATCAAAGAGGAAGCATGGATACATGAAATTGCCCAAACTCCCCATAAGAAATGCCAAAGTTATAGAGCAAAGGAGCAATGAAAAAACAAATGAGAAGAATCCTCCTCATTAGCCCTACACATGACACAAATAGAAGGGCCATGAAACCCTCTCTTCCAAATATTATCCCAAGTCAAACACTTATTCCAGGCTAGCATCCAAATAAAAAAATTGCATTTTGGCCAAGAAAGCTTGTTCCAGACCTTCTTCCACCACTGTACTTCAGGAAGAACCATCATATGAGACACCAAACTGCTATATCCAGTGGCAACTGTATAGATCCCCTTAGCATTGGGAGACCAGGCAAGAACATCAACCTCCTGGAGAGCACAACATCTTTTACTGGAGAGGATAGTTTGCAACATAGCACATTCCTCCTATAAATCAGCAACTGGCCATTCATCTGGAGACTTCCAATTAGCCATTTCCAACTGCCCACAAGGGAAAAAAGACTTAAAATCACTTATGTGAGACCACTCGACATCCCAAAACCACTGAAAAAGATACCTTAGGTTGGGGAACTAAGAAATGATTGGGGGATAGCCATCCGAAGAGTCAGACCAGAATTGGGCCTCTGCCCCATTGTTGCAAATCTAGAACAATCCATCTTTAATAAGCTTGGCCCCTTTCTTTAGAGTATCCCAGATCACCGAGCCCTTCCCTCCAAGTGGATACCTAGAAATATTAAGATGAGGAATCCCTAGAAGATAATTTTGAGAAAGAATCATCACCCAACTCTTATCCTACTCATTGCACCATCTCCAATAAAGTTTGGCAGCCAACACCTCTCCAGTCAAAGCTGACTACCTCAAACCTAATCCCCCATGATGTTTCAGAATGCATACCACTTCCCATCTAACCAAACTCCATTTGGAGGCCTCCAAGTAGCCCACCTAAAGAAATTGGTGCATTATAGAATCAAGGTCCTTAAGAAAGCCCTTAGGAGCAATCTAAAGCATACATCTGTAAATGGGCAGAGCCTGCACAACTGACTTAATCAACTGGACACGACCAGCAAAGGATAACTAGCAGTGAGTCCAATGATTAAATTTCACCCTAAATTTGTCCAAAATAACCTACCAAGACTCCCTAGGAAGCCTACTCACAGAGATGGGGATACCCAAACACTTCAAAGGAAGACTCCCAATCTGAAACCTCAAAGTGTGGGCAATTCTCTATTGAATAGAACCCGGAGTATTGAAGAAGAAGATGGGAGATTTTCCCTCATTAATCTGCTGACCTAAAGTAGCCAAGTACACATCCAAGACCCTATAGAGATTATAAGCCTCCCTCATTGTATCCAACCCCATCAAAGCAGTGTCATCCACAAATTGCAAGTGAGTCTGTGGGGGTAACGCTCCTCCCCACCTTCAGCCTTGAATAAAACCAAACTCCACATTCTGCTTAATCCATCTCCCCAAGCCCTTTGCCAAAAGAATAAACAAATAAGGGGAGAGAGGGTCTCCCTAACAAAGCACCCATGAAGCCCCAAAAAGTTCAGAATGGCTCCCATTAATAAGCACCGAGAAAGAGACTGAAGTAACACAACTTCAAACCCATTGAATCCAATCTTTCACAAAGCCAAAAGCACTAAGAGCCTGCTGCAGGAAGGACCACCTTACTCTGTCATATGCCTTCACCATATCTAATTTGATAAACATTACTTTTTCTTTTGATTTGGCCATAGAATGGATGACCTCAGATGCAATAAAAATCCCATCTAGAATTTGTCTGCTAGCCACAAAACCACTTTGCTCCTCGAAGATTAAATCAGCCAGCCCCTTTTTTAACCTATCTACAATAAGTTTGGAAATGATTTTGTAGATAACATTGCATAATGAGATGGGTCAAAAATGACTCACCCTATCAGCACCCTCTTGCTTGGGAATAAGAGCAAGGAACGTAGCATTTAGAGCCTTTAACATCTACTTATTATGTTGAGACTCATGAACCACGGCCAAGAGATCAAATTTGATGATATCCCATAACTCTTGGAAGAACTCTATAGGGAATCCATCTGGTCCAGGTGCCTTCCATCTCTTCATGTTAAAAACAACCTCTTCAAGCTCCTCAAGCGAGATATCTCTCATGAGTTGCTAATTCATATCCTTGGTCACAAGAGTAGGGATGCATGAAATAACTTGCCCTTCCTCGGGAGACCCTCCTTGAGAATCCTCTCTAAAAAGGGATTCAAAGTACTGGATTGCCTCCCTATACATTTCAGGAGAGGAAGAAAGAAGCTCTCCCCTATCATTCATCAATCCCATGATAGAGTTACCACGTCTCCTAGATTTCACAGAGTTGAAGAAAAAAGCTATATTTTTGTCCCCTTCCTGGAGCCACTCAATTAGTGCCTTATATTTCCACTACATTTCCTCATGCAGTTCCCATTCTTTGAGCAATTTCATAGCCTAAGCCTCATCTTGAAGCAAATCATCAGTTACCCCTTCCTCTCTTATCCTTCTAGTGATACCATCCAAATCTGCCTAAGCTCCTACCTTTTCATGAAATAAATTCCCAAAGTGCAAATGATTCCATCACTTGAGCTCAAATTTAACATGTTGAAGCAGCTTTGCAAAAATATACATTGAAGTGCCATAGGCTGGTCTACCTTTCTTCCACCAATCAGAGACCAAATCATGCAAAGATGAGTCCTGAAGCCACATAAGTTGGAACCTAAAGGAAGGCTTCTGTAGCACCTGAGATAATTCTAAAGTAATTTTGATAGGCCAATGGTCAAAACCCCTCCAATCCAAAATCTTAGAGAAAGATGACCACATCGCACCAATCCAATAACAAGAAACCAAGAATCGACCTAACCTTTTTGCAATACAAAACTCGCCACTCCGTCAGTTGTTCCAGGTAAACTGCCCATTATTTGGTTTAATATCCACAAGATTTAGAGATTTGATATTGTCTTGGAGTAGTAGTGTAGAAGGCTCCAATCTACCAATACCACCCTGCTTCTCAGCCAACTCACAGATAGCATTGAAATCTCTAGCCAAAATCCAAGGATGAAAGGGCAACATACTACGAACTAGCTTGATGTGGGACCACAAAGCATGTTTACCCTGGATATCAATAGGCGCATAGATATTGGAGAATAAAATGACCTCACCTATCTCTAGGCCAAAAGCAACCATGGATAAAGAGGATTTGGAGGAAATACACCAAAGGGGTTGTATTTTTCTAGGATTCCATAAGCAAGCCAAACCTCTAGAAGCACCATGGGCACCAATGCATTGGCACTCCCCACTTCTCCACACCCTAGATTTTAGACCTTTCATACTTTCCACAAATAACTTGGTTTCCTGTAGGAATAGAACATCAGGACCTTGTCTTCTAACTAACTCAAGAACAACTTTTTTTCTGGGGCTGCTATTCAAGCCTCTCACATTCCATGACAAAACAATCATTTCAAGGGGCTTGAAAAAATAGCATCCAGGGGCTTAACAACCCCTGACTCCACCAAATTTTTGTTGGCCAATTTAATCTTTTCCACATCCTTTTTTCTGTTGTGTTTACCAAATTTTTCTATCCCACCCTTCTTAATATCTTTCTACAAAATACCAGGCTTGGGAGGAGGATTATTCTTCACTGTTGAACATGAACCAATGTGTTGTCCAAGAGCCGGAGAGTCCATACCTGTAGTGGAAACAATAGCCAGGGGTCCTTGCATCTCAAAAGTCCCCTTTTGCTGATCAACATCCAATTTCTTACACTTCTCCCTTGGAGGATCCATAGTAGACTCAATAATAGGATCATCTTGAGCTAAGTCCACAAGCCCTTGATCCAAATTGATCAAACTCAGGTTCACCTCTTGTTGGCTAAGCTCATCCAAAATCTCAAACCTATTAAAGGTATCATCCTACCTTTCTTTAAATGACCTCTTTGGACCCCTGTTCTTATTCCAAGCCTTGACTGGAACAAAACCATCAGAAGCCCCTGCCTCCGTAGAAGCAATGCACTTCCCTTTATCTACCTCAGGAGGCTTGATCTCAGGCTATGACGAATGGGATTCCCGAGGATGATTCCTTGGGCATCTTCACTGCAAGTGACCATATTCTCGACAAAGGTGACAACGAAATAGAAGAGTTTCATAATCCAATTGCTGCACCCAAGAATAAGAACCTGCACACATCTTTATTGCAACTAGTAAGGGTCTACTAAGATCAATTTCAACACAAATGTGAGCAAAGGACATTACCTTTTTACCCAAGGTCTACAAAGAAGTCCCTATAGGTTTTCCAAGCACAGAGGCCAAAAGATGTAGCACATCCTCCTGAAAACATTCAATTGGCAACCTCGATAAGCGAACTCATAATAGGACATAATTAGGTAGCTCCTCTACAGGGTTGAAGCCAGCATGCCACGACTTGATAAACAACCTGACCTTATTGTGGAAATAGGGACCTCCCTCAAACACCCTATTACAATCGGCAATACAGTTGAAAGTAATCATGAAATAACTATTCGCTAGCAACATTATTTCCATTTCCCCTTCCAGCTCCCAGGTCCTCTGAGCCCAAACCTCCAAAAATTGCAATGACACCCTCATCCCTAAGAACTTACAATAAAGGGAATGATGTGAGTAATATTCAACGTCATCCGCTATCATTTCAATTGGGACCACCAATTTTGGCCTCTCCTTGTACCTCTCAAGACAACCATTGGTCTTTGTGATCCTCAAACCATTAGATAATCCCAAATCAGCATTCGCAGTGTTCAGAGTGAATAGATTGTTATTAAAGGTTTTCATCCCTTGATTTGAAAACCTAGAGCCTAAAGCCGCTCTAAAATCCATTCGAGGGCTCAACATCGTTGTTTCCCCCCTATCATCTGCCATTTGTATAAGCCAAGAATGGTAAGGATAAACCCTCCACCCTTAAATCAACTCCAGCCAACTTCAGTGCTACCTTAACACTCCTTTGTCCTTCACAATAGCAAATAGAACAGAGTCATGGGAAAAAAATCCCAAACAGCCCTGTCCACTGCCCACGCACATCAAAGATTAGTAGGGATGAAGAAAACTATCCCCATGCACAACAAGAAGTTTCTTCCCCTGCAACATGACCTAGACCTCGGCTCGGCAGGAAGAACCGCCCAAAACAATGCCCTTTGATCCCCCAAATGCCCACCTACGCAGCAAACAGATGAAGCAATAGCACAGAGCTAGGGAACAGGTGCCCTAGCTCATGACCCAGTCTGCACACAAGCCATCAATATCATATCATATTATAATATATCACATGTTAATGTCTACTTTGAATCTTATATCATCACATCTATACAGGTATATGTATACATATATCCTTTGATTCGATAATTATTATAACTCACATCTTAATATAATATATCAGTGTTCTTTTAATACAATATTTATTTATATGTCATACATTCATATTTCTACTTATATATATATATATATATATATATATATATATATATATATCATTAATGAAATTCCCAATATAACTCAATGCTTCCTTGATGTAAGAACTTAATTTCAATCGCTTTCTATTTAAATTTTATTAGTCACTTAACTATATCTATATTGATATATCTATATTCTTCGGTATTGGATTGGTGGTATTTATTCTTACCTAATTGTATTAGCCAGAAAACTAAACCTGAGGTTAATCCTTTTTGTGGGTACCTGACTATACATACCTAACTCTACCCTTCGAAATATAGACTATTCTAGTTTGGGCACAAAGGCTCTCAGTCTTTGGCACCAATGGTTATTCGTACTTGTGCATAGGTTTAACATGGACGTGGAGGATACCTTTGACATTGTTTCTATTTCTTACTACACTTCTTCCTATTCCCTTCTTGCATCCATGATATCTTTAGCAATTGACCTAAGCCTAATTAATATGGCCTAGGAAAATATGAATGAAAAGTCGTGTCCTATATTTGTCATTGTTAATAGAATGTTATTAATTGGTTTTATATTCATAGAAGTTATGTTTATTTGAAAGTATTTGTAATATGATAAGAGTGTTAATATGATTATTATTATTTTGAGTTGATTATTGTATTTTTAGATTAATAAAGTATCTATACTATAATTAAGAGAGATGAATGATAAAAACCTTTTTTTTTCTATTGAATGATATAATTTAACAATAGTGCTATATTCAAAGTGTCAGCTCAAATAATAAAACAAATATAAGTATATATTCTATAAATAAGGAATACATTAATCATGACTCATGACAGTCCCCACTTCCTGAATTTTCTTGTCCCCAAACAATGTTGAGAAATGGCTTCTTCTACTCATATAGTATAAACCTAACTGTAACATTCTGTCATCATGAATTGGTTAAAAAAAATATTTTGAAAATAGAAATAATAATAAAAAATTGAATGTGGAGGTCTAAGGAGAAAGATACAAGTTCTCAAATTATTAATTTTCCTATTGGTGGGAGGAAAAAAAATTTAGATAGCAAAGAAAAGCAATGATGCCAGTGTAGAAGTCATAAATGCTTTGAAGAAATAACTAACATTTCATTGCAAAGTGAAGCAATGACACTGGTGCAGAAGTTGTAGATGCTTTGAATAAATAATTGTCCTTCGATTAACATGTTCCTTCCTTTTCTTTCATTGTTGTTCTTTATTGACTAGTAGGAAATGAGCTTTATGTGTTTTCTCGTCCGTTGATTTTGTTTACATTTATTTCATTGGCATCAAATATTCATAGATGAAACAATGTTTTTTTAATTTTTTATTCTTATCTCATTTACATATAGCAAACATTATCTCTGAAATGTCTTCTTATAAAGCTATATTTGTTTATCAAAATTTTAGTTATCATTTTCATACCATATTTATTTTGAATGTGTTTTAACTAGGAGTGAAAATTTAAAAATGTGTAAGAGAATACAATAGATGGTAGATTTTACTCTATCAAATAGAAATGGATAGAGTTCTCTATTCTTTTAAATTCTAAACCACTAAACCCCATTTAAAATAGCAATTTAATGCCGAGAAATGAGGGAAATATATTTTCTATTGAATCGGTTCCTTCTCTTTATGATTTGAAAGCCTTTACTATACCATTAAAACTTAGATTAAGTTTGTTTGTTATTAAGCTTACCCCTTTTCTAATTAAAGGTGAACTCATCATGAATAGAAGTTGGTTCAATAAATTTTGGTTATAGTTGATTTGTGTTTGTATGGAGTAATTCTTTTCCTATCTGAAATGAGTAGATTGCCAATAATGCCCAATTTCATTTTTAATCACTGAATGAATAATCTTGCATTTCTAATTATCTTATATTACTCTAATCAAAATCATTGTTGACAATGTGTCTAATATTAGCGTTCCATATTCAGATATCAAGCTTTAGTTATGTATCTCTAATTATTCTGGGTTCTTTATGTGATAGATGCTTTCTTGATGTTTATATTGTTAGTATAAGTCATTGAGAAAAAATATTCATGGGCTGCAAGGAAAATATGCTTGTAATTAAGTCAAATTGACTTTTGGTCATAGTTCATGAAGAAATGACTATAATAGTTTCACTAAATATCTTTCCTTATATTCAAAGGCGATTCATCAAAATATTAGACAGATTAAAATATATGGAAGTATGTATGGTCTCTATCTTTATCATTTCATATATCTATTAACTTCTATGCTAGGAGTAATTGTCAATTACCTTATAATTTATTAGTTTATTGATGTCCTTCTTGTAATGTGCCCTTTATATTCTTGAATGTCACCTTCTAAAATATTAGATCATTTTCTTTTCCAAAGCCTCCTTTACAAATGTGTTTTACTAAGATCTATATCCACATATAATAAATTGCATAAAAATTATTATATGAGAGATACCTCAATTACCCTTGTATCATGGATTCTCATGTCAAGTGGGCTAGTTAGACCATTCTTTTCATTATGTTTGATTTTGTTCTAGCATTCCCACATTCTTGTATGCTCGATCGTTATATTCTTTGAATATAATTTTTGCTCAAAGTTGAATGTGTAACCATTCACCCTAAGTTCTTGACATAGAGTTATAATGTTTTAGAAATGCCCTTTATCTAAGTTGGCCACTACATATTCACTTCTTTTGCATCATATTTGATTCCTTCTATACACCCAATTACAATGGATATAAACTTCTATTGTTTGTAATACACAATTCTATAAACTTTGGATAGCCATCTACTGCTGCTATCTATTGTTGGATTATTGGTTGTGCATTGCCATAGCATGAGTTGAATGAGTGTCACTAGTAATTTCTTGATGCAAAATTGTAATGTCACCATTGTCCAAACATTAAATCATTTGTTATAGAATTTTCCATTTAATCTTTTACAAACCAATAATTTATATTTTTTCCAATCTTCTTCATTAGGAAATAATTTTTCCTTTTGAGTTATAGTAATAATGAGATTGAAGAATATTTCTATGATCATTTTCTATCACCATAATATTAAGAGTTATTCGTAATAGGTATTCATAATAATAAGAAAGTTTTATTCAAAATCAATAATTTTAATTTTAATTTTAAGAACACTACATATGATTAACTCCATATTCTTCTCCTTCTTTCTCTTCTTTATTGCTTTTGCCACATTTTTCATTTTTTTTGGTATTTTCTTCCTCAAGCTCCTCTTCCATTCTTTGGATGCGGCCCCTTTTTTCACATCTATGTTCGAGTACCCAGTCTATTCCACAATGGCAACACGTGTTTCTTTTTTGGTTGTAGTTATGGCCTAGTTCCCATGGCTTTTGGCATTTAAAACATAAATTTTTCTTCTTTAGTTCTTCTTGATCCTTCATAGGAATGAACTTTTTGTATGATTTATCTTCTTTGTGATAATTTGTATTGGACTTATTCCATGATTTTTTGTTTGTGGTTGAGATTTCCAATCTTAGTGCTATTTCAAAAGCATCATCTAAGGATGAAGGTTTTAGGGCACTTACTAGACCCTTTAATGAATCTTTTAATCCTTCTATGAACAAGTAGGTAGAGCATTTATCATCTACTCCTTTTGACTTGGACTAAAATCTTTTGGAATTCTTTAATATAATCCTCTACTGTTCCTTGCTATCTTATTTGAGTTAATTTCTTAAAGTTTTCTTGAGGATGCCTTCTATCAAATCTCTTAATGAATTTTTGAGAAAATTCTTCATAAGAAGTAATATTTTGGTGCCCTTGATTAATAAGGCCATGATGCCACCAATCATTTGAAATGCCTTCTAGGTGAAGGATTGTGAATTGAAGTGCATCTTCTTCTGTCATTGGACTAAGGGTAAGATAGGTGTTGATTTTTGTAACCAGGTGTGTGCAATAAACTTTTTTGATCCATCAAAATTTGGGAGTGTTACTTTATTTACTTTACTTCTAAAGTCTTGATTTTGATGTCTCCTTTCTTTCCTATGGGTTTCATGTCTATTGGCTTCACAAAATTCTCTGAATGTTATTAACTCTATGATTTCTAGTTCAAGGTTGGCATAAGTTCTTGCATTCTCAATAGCAGTGTTGGTTGTCTATCCCTCTTCTTCCATTGAGGGGCCTTCACTAGGTAAGAAAGGAGGTTTGGGTACTTGAGATGGCGTAGATCCATTATTTTTTGAATGGTTTGAACTTATGTCCCTTCCAGCAAAATTATTGTTTTTAAGATTGTTTATGGAATTTCCCATGTTTTGCAGTGCTTGAAGAAGTGCTTGATTTGATCTTTCTATTTTCTCTGCTAATGTTTAGTTTGTCTATTCCATAACATTCCTAATTTCATTAGATAATTGCTCACTCATTTTTGCTCCTCTTTTCATTTACTATATTTCCAGGATGGCAAGATCAAGCTCTAATACCAATTGTGATAACCCCTTTTTCAAATTTTTAACCTGATATTCAATTTTAGGCATAAATTAGGAAATCATCAAATTTAAACAACCTATGATCCTTTCTACTATTAATTTATGTGAGGAGTTGAGCATTAACATTAATTTAATGGTTTCCATGGAAGATTTCTCCTCATAGTGTCAGGTCATCTTCTCTTGATTATGATCATTTCGAGATGGTAGAATGATAGTGCAGAGGGCATGTGAAACAAGCTCCAAGTGCTCGACATTACTCTGCCTCTCCCTCCACCAACTCCCTATCTCAAGATTTCATAACTCAGGCAAGGATAAGAATTTATGTACTATAATTTGAAATGCATCTCGATGTTATTTAAGTGTTAAGAATGTGTGTATATATATAAGTATAATGTACCAATATCCTCTTGAATGCAATATTTATTAATATATCACATGTTAATGTCTACTTTGAATCCTATATCATCACATCTATACTGGTATATGTATACATATATCCTTTGATTCAATAATTATTATAACTCACATCTTAATATAATATATCAGTGTTCTTTTAATAAAATATTTATTTATATGTCATACATTCATATTTATACTTGTATATATATATATATCATTAATGAAATTCCCAATATAATTCAATGCTTCCTTGATGTAAGAACTTAATTTCAATCACTTTCTATTTAAATTTCATTAGTCACTTAACTATATCTATATTCTTCGGTATTGGATTGGTGGTATTTATTCTTACCTTATTGTATTAGCCAAAAAATTGAACCTGAGGTCAATCCTTTGTGTGGGTACCTGACTGTACATACCTGACTCTACCCTTTGACATAGAGACTATTCTAGTTTGGGCCAAAGGCTCTTAGTCTTTGGCGCTAGTGGTTATCCGTACTTGTGCGCAGGTTTAACATGGATGTGAAGGATACCTTTGACATTGTTTCTATTTCTTACTACACTTTTCTTCCTATTCCCTTCTCGCACCCATGATATCTTTAGCAATTGACCTAAGCCTAATTAATATGGCCTAGGAAAATATGAATGAAAATTTGTGCCCTATATTTGTCATTGTTAATAGAATGTTATTAATCGATTTTATATTCATAAAAGTTATATTATGTTTATTTGAAAGTATTTGTAATATGATAAGAGTGTTAACATGATTATTATTATTTTGAGTTGATTATTGTATTTTAAGATTAGTAAAGTATTTGTAGTATAATTAAGAGATATGAACGATCAAAACCTTTTTTTTTGCTATTGACTAATATAATTTAACAATAGTGCTATATTCAAAGTATCAAATAAAATAATCAAACAAATATAAGTATATATTTTATAAATAAAGAATACACTAATAATGGCTCATGACACAGTGATACATCAAAAATTCATATCAATCAAAAGGGATCTAGTTGAGATAGTTTCATGCTTCAATCATCATTGACACCATACACTATACCAATTGAAGAAACTATTCAAATTTACCTAAATGCTATGGAACCTCTTACTGCTATCTTTTTGAGAAGACTTCCTACAGAAAATATTGATACATTGGAAAAGGTCTTCATAGAAGCAATAAATTTTACTAAGCAAGCCAATCGTAATGAAGGAGGATTGATGCTTCTAGCCCAAGCTATCACAACAATGCCAACATACCCTATTGGAGTACCTATGATGCCTAGCCCATTCATACCTATGAATCCAGTTCCATTACAATAGACACCTACTCCACAAAACCCTAGTCTAACATATCCAGGGTATGAACCTCTAAAAGCTACCTTCTTTGAGCAAAAGGTAACAGTACCCACTGAAGTAGATAATGGCTTTATTTCTAAATTTGGTTAGATGAAAATGAATATGTCAAAAATGAACAAGTTGACTCCTCTAAGGTTGTCATAGGGATAGAATAAATTTTTTCAAAGGAACAATGGTGGTCCCTACAACAACAATTATGGCCAAAATTATATTGAAAACTTTAGTGGGAATAATAATAGTGGAAAAAACAATACGAGAAACAATAATAGAGGGAACAACTTCAATTCTCCTGATCACAATAATGGCTTCCAAAGACAAAACCAATAGTGGAATACTCATCCAAATAATGGAAGCATTCCTATAGACAATAAAAACAATAATGTTTAGTACATAGATATCAATCAATATGATGATGGTCGAAATGCACTAACAATGATGGTTCATATTATGATGGAAATCAATAAATGACTCAAAATCCATGAGTAAACAACAATGTTACTCCTATGCAATTTAATCCTATGTCATTAGAATCTTATGATTATTCACAAAGTACATAGGTAGAGCAACCAATCAATGAAGAATTTTCATTCCCATTTAGCCATGAACCTGACCTTCAGCATGAAGAGATGTTTGCTTTTTGCAATGACAATCGAAATACATATAGCTTGAGAAGTAGGAAGGAACCTCTAACAGATGGAATTCCCCCAGCACTACAGCCAACTCCTCTCAATCCAAGAGCAAGTAACAATCCAACACCAATTAAACCATCATATGGAGGATAGTAAAATCAAAAACAAGGAAGTGTACCAACAATATCAAAAAACCCTACTTGGTCTATAGAAATGTATAGTGTTGTAGAAGACCTAAAATGAACAAAGGCCAACATGTCCATGTTTAACATATTGCAAAATTTCCCATGATAATAAGAAGTACTTATGAAGACTCTAGATCATACAAAGACCTCATACAATATGAGTACTACCTCTCAAAAGACAACATTCCAACAAGTTAATGCTATAGAGGCATTACCCACCATGTTTAAAGACAAGGTTGAGGAGCCCCCATTTTTGCTTAGTATCAAAATATATGGGAAGAATCTTCATAATTGCCTTATTGATTTAGCAGATTCATGTAACGCCATGCCATTGTCCATATCACAAAATCTAGGAGTTAGCCCTTAACTTACAAACCAAATAGTGATATAGTTGGACAAAATAGAAGTGAAAGTCATTGGCATACTAAAAGATGTGCAGATATAGTTAATGATTGACCCACAAATTCAAGATGTTATTGAAATACATGTGGTTGATATCCTAGAAACATATGGATTACTCCTACGTAGAGAATGGACAAATTACTAGCTTTGGTTACCATGGAAAGGTCTAAACAATCAAATCAAAATGGATGCAGAGCCAAAGCTAAAAAAGATGATTATAGAATATAATGCTCCTCATGAGGTATCCTTGTTACAAAAAAATTTAGGCTCCTACAAGGTAATGGTTTTTGATACAACTTCGGCCAAAATATCAGATGATCAAGATATTGACTCCATAATTTTAACCCCAAAAGATGCGGTTGTAACACAATTGATAGATCATATGATGGCTAATTTAAAATGTCTAGGAGAAGAAGCTAACCCCAATATCCTCCTTCTTCTAGGATTTTGTTGATTACATAAAGTGATCCATTCAGAGTTTGAATGTTCATCATGTCAAAAAGTCATTGCTAAGGTGTTAACACAAATGATGGGAGTAGAGAAAAATCAATGATCCACAAAATGAACCCACAAGAAACCAAAGTCCTACAAACACATTTGGTGCTATCAGAGAGATTGAAGAGGAAACTAAAGATCTATATGCATCATATAGCAATACCTCTTCAAATGGCATAGGTTTGTCTTCTCCTGCACCTGAAATGATTAAAGTAAAAAGAAGAAGACAATATATAAAAGATTAGGGATGGAATTTAGTTGTAGTCCATCCTAAACCCAAAGTGGATGAAATCAAAGAATATATAAGTGAAATTCAACACAAACTAGAAAAACATACGCTCTTAGTTTTGAAGAATGACAATGGAAAATTAGTAAGCCTACCTTGTGAAAGATTACAATGGGTACCCAAGAGACAATCCCTCCAAGCTTAGGTAAAGGAAAAATTGAGGAAAAATAAGTATAAGGTTAGAAAACCCAAGGAAAGCCCAATTTGGGCACTTTGCTTCTATAGTTCCAAAAATTAGGAGCTGGTACAGGTATTGAGTTGATTAGTCCAAAAGGTAAGCCTTTCTATGCAACATATATATTGTATTTAAGATGTACTAACAATATTGTAGAGTATGAAGCATTGATTTGAGGACTTGTTTTTGTGCTTGAGAAAGGAATTATAGCTCTCATAATCGAAGGAGATTCTAATTTATTATTCAACAAGTGAAATCATTATATTCCTGTAATGGTAAGAGGTTGCTTTCTTATAGGAAAAGGGTATGGGATCTACTAGATGACCTTGAAGCTTTGAACATAAAATCCATTCCAAGAAGGAAAAACATGGTGGAAGATGCCCTCACTATTTTAGAAAGTTCATTGCAACCAATCAAAAGAACAAAATTAAAATGATTTTTAGTCAAATTGGTTGCTGCTCCATTTGTTCCCAACAATATAAAAAACTTTCAAGTCTTTCAAGATGATCAAAAATTTCTTGAATTTATTATGTGCAGCAACCACTTTAAGGGGCAAGAAATTGATGATACTCTAGATGACACACTGGAGGATAGTACAACTCAAGATGAAGATGGAATCTTGAATTTGAAAACTAATACTATTTCGAAGGTGATGATCGAGTTGGAGCACATTTTGTATTGTAATAAATAGGCATTTAATAAAAGGACTATTGAAGCAAAAGGGACCAAGGAATGTGATTCATATAATTTAGGAATAGAAGATGATCCCAAGATGGTAAGAATTGGGAAGGCCTGTAGTCAATAAGAAAGGGAAGACATGCTCAAAATGCTTACAAAATATAAGGATGTTATTACCTAGAGCTATGAAGAACTAAAGACATATCACCCTCAAATTATCACACATGATATTCCACTCAAACATGATGCCAAACCTTTCCAAAAAATTCAAAGACCTATCAATCCTATCCTCAAGCCCTTGATAATGAAGAAAGTTGAGAAGTTACTAGATGCTAAGATCATTTTCCTTGTGTGTCACTCTACATAGGTGGTTAATTTAGTTCATGTACAAAAGAAGATCGGGGAGATATGACTTTACGTGGATTTTCGTAACCTAAACCTGGCATCTCAAAAGGACAACTACCCATTACCCTCACTGGATGAGGTCTTACAAACTATGAATGGTTAAAAAATGATGTCTTTTTGGGATGGATATTCAAGATATAATCAGGTAATGTTACAAGAAAAAGATAGGCTAAAGAGTGCCTTTACGACCAAATGGGGAAACTTCACCTACAAGAGAATGTCATTTGGATTGATTAATGCAAGGGCTACATTTCAACAAGCCATGGATTAAGCTTTTAAGGGATTGATTAATAAATGTATAGTTATCTACACTAGTACATCTGAGACCACTTTTCGACCATTATTGGTCGAAATTTTGACCCACTTTTCGACCAAAATTCAACCAAAGTCGACCAACCCATTGGTTAGAATTTTTTCGGTTGAAATTTTGACCAACCTTTTGGTTGGTCAAAATTTCAACCAATACTTTGGTCGAAAAATGTCCATAGCCATTGTGTTAGTTTTGTCAGGAATTGGTCAAAATTTCGACCAAAGAAGGTAGAAATTTTGACCAAAGAAGGTAGAAAATCTTGACCAAGAAAGGTAGAAATTTTGACCAATGAAGGTCAAAAATTTTGACCATTGAAATTGTGATTGTCCTGGTAGACATGCATGAAAAATCAACAATATCAGATTTCCACAATCCATTTGTGATGCAAGTTCATTTTGGATTTGATTGTGTGTGTTTTAGCATCATCGTTTCAGATCACTCTCTATAATCCATCATCAGCCAGATGAGAGAGTGCAGGATGCATGCAAAATCTCATATCATACGCAAGGCATGTGAACTATTTTATAGAATGCCTAAAAAAATATCGACAGTAACTAATATGCTTCTTCATTAATATGCCTGATACAATAAGAAAACTTTGCAACTATGTACATCAAGTTATACGCTAAAAGGAAATCATTTAGGAGATATAGAATTTGAACAACCATATGTTAAGATTCTACAATTTGTATCACTTGCCTGAGTCTGATAGTTGAGAATAAGTTCATCATCCTCCCTACAGTATGTTCCAATGGCCTGCACATCCACAAAAGTTCTAGTGTCTTGAATTTGTAGAATATGAATTGTTTGGTAGCGAATGGACATGATTGACAATAAATCATCATATAAAAAAGACTCCCATGTGAAGCATGAAGCAAAGGAAATGAATATGGGTGATAGGGAAGAGAATTCAATAATATAGGCTCTTAACTTTAGTCACTCTTCAGGTCAGCTCGCCAAGTCACTCCCACCCAGTCACCTCAATGAGTTGACTCTTTCAATCAGCTCACCAAGTCTATTGTTCAAGTATGCATGCCAAGTCGGCTTGCCAAGCCAGCCCACCAAGTCATGTCACCAAGTTAACTATTTGAGTACGCTCACAAAGTTGACTCTTTAAGTTCACTCATCAAGTCACCCCACCAAAGCACCTCATCAAGGTCAGTCTTTAAGTCCACTCACCCAGTCAGCTTGCCAAGTCACTGCACCAAGTCGACTCACCATCTTGCCTCACCAAGTGGGCTTGCTAAGTCAGCTTGCCAACTTGCCCCGCCAAGTCAACTGTTCAAGTATATTCACCAAGTTGACTCTTTGAGTTTGATCATCAAGTCACCCAACCAAAATGCCTCATCAAGGTCAATCTTTAAGTCCACTCATCGAGCTTTCTCACCAAGTTAGCTCACCATGTCGTGTCTCTAAGTGGCCTTGCTAAGTCGGCTCACCAACTTGCCCCACCAAGTTGCCACTTTAAGCCCACTCACCATGTTAGATCGTCAAGCAAGCTCGCCAAGCTAACAATTGAAGTATGCTTACCAAGTCGACTCTCTAAGTTCACTCACCAAGTCTTCCCCCTAGGCCAACTCTCCAGGTCAGCTCTCCAAGTCACCCCCACTTGACCCACCAACTCGCCACTTTAAGTCGACTCACCATGTTAGCTTGCTAGGTTGACTCCCTTAGTCAGCTCGCCAAGCTGAAAATTCAAGTACGCTCACCAAGTTGACTCTTTATGTTCATTCACCAAGTCTGCCCCCTGGGTCAACTCACCAAGTCACAAACTTATCTTATCTTGTGTAAACATGGTTGTTAAGTTTTGTTTTGTCAAGTCTTGTGCTTGTGCTTATCTAGCATTGTAGGAGATGTTCATACTCTTGACTAACTTATTTGGGCCTAGAATGACCAAAAAAAACAATTCCAAACTCCTTTTTCCAATCGCTTTCCAAACTAGCTGTATATTTCTTTGCTGTCCTTTTTGTAACTAGCCCTCCTATGTAGGTTTTTTATCATTATCTTGCAAACTTTCTTAACAACCTACAAGACAAACAACAATTTAGGATACCCATTTGGACTTTGTAAAGGGTTTTGGTGGTTTGGACCTTTGATACTGCTTGTACAACACATTTCCCAAAAATATGGGTTTTGTGGCTTTACAAAGATCTTTGTTGTATCTTGCAATGCTTTTGACCACTAATGTCAATAAGTCATAATATAAGTAACAATTATGAAGCTATCTGTTACTGATACTAACTTAAATAAAAACCAATGCACCAGAGAAGACCTATGAAGTATACTTAAGAGTGCCCTCAGCTATTTTTAATACATTTGAGGACATAGAGGAATAGAAAAGAAGCATAAAATAGATATCTTTGCTGCTACTCATAATAAACAGAAGACATACTCAGCCATGGCTGCATGATATAATCACAATGTTACACTTATTAATAAATAGTATGAAATGCTTGCTATAACAATAATCAATATAGTCTTAATCAAAAACAATAATTAATGTTGCCTCAAAATAACCAATATTTAAGAGAATTATATGAGAGCTTCTAAAAGCAGAATGATTTTTCACCACCCACACTGCCCAATTAACAAAAGGAAATTCAATGTAATAATGTGATCAAATGTATATAGAATGGAAATCTCTCCAGACTAAAGGCAGGCTTATGGGTTAGAACAAAAAGAACCTAATGCCCACACTTATTCTCAATATGGTAGAATAAGTTGAAATCAACTCTGTTGCTCTGATAATAAAACTTCCTGGAATAGACTAAATTACTCAAAAGTTTCACAGACATCAGATTCGGTAGCTGTATAACTATTATTTAAAAGGAAAAGCTTATAATGCTCCAACAACAAAATTTACAATATCTTCGTATTGATTGGTATCCATGTACATTTAAATGAAGCACAGAAAATAAAATTGGTACATATAAGAACTTCTGAAGCTGAAATGTATACATCTAGCACCAATATAATTCTAACAACCAATTCCAATGGCACACCCCCAACATCACTTGAGGAAAGGCAACAAACAATTAAGTACACATACATCACAGACTTAGGAATTAAATTGCAATACAATAGTCCCATAGAAGAACAACCATGCACTGAGTCATGTCAACGAACCTAGAAATTCCTTGTGGCAGTGGCAACATAGCAAATACAACATTCGGTTGATTTGAGAATCCATTTGCTAAAGGGTTCACTGGCTGGCCTTGACTCTAATTTGTCTGATACTGTGGTACACGTTGTGACCTTTTCTGCTCTTGATTCTTGGGCTTGTCACCTGAAGGTGAACTTCCTAGCAGTCTTTGAGAAGCACTATGTGAAGGCTGAGCCTTTTTTGATTGATGATAATGATTGTTTTTCCTGTGCTGAGGATATCTATTTGGGTAGGAACCATTTGTCACTGTCGCCCACTGCTGAAGTTTTTGGAAAACTTCTTCTATAGGAGGAGGTGGATGAGGCATCTTTTGGTGCCTATATCGACAATCAGCTCCATTAAAAAAGATACCATGTTTATACCTATTAAATAGTAAAATTACACATTCATTTAGTACTATTACCATTTAGGTTCCAAATATATGACAAAAAAATCTTAATCACTAGCATGAATGTAAGAAATATTCTTGATCAATGATTGGAATCATAGCACAATCAAAGAGCAAAATGGTAATTCAATATATTGTACACAATTATTTCTTAATCAATCCTTTCTTGTAATTATCTCTGACAAAATAGGATAAGCCATATTCTTCAACAAGACACTAGCAAAAAACTGATATAAAATTTAATGAAATACTCAAAATAAATTATTAGCACATCTAATGATCTATTGGTAAAAGCTATGAGTGCTAATCAGAAAATGTGCTACCACACAGCCAATTTATTGATTATAGAACAAAAGTTTAGATTAGAAGCTAAGATTGTTTGAACATAGCTATATCAATTTAGGTCCATAGTTTACAAACACATAAAGTTCTTGCTGGAGGTGTGATTTTTCCTGCCAAAGAATCATGGATCAAATTAGTGGAAGAAATTCACAGTTTTCTCAGTGGGAATCAACAAATTTTGCCAACTTATCTCATGGTAAATAGCACCACAAATCTGCAAAAAATACAATTTTTTGGTTCTTTTCATATTTGCCAAATGTAAACGAAATAGGTCGAATTCACTGATGACTGCTTGGAGATGTAGTTTGAAAATTTAATCAATGGTTGGTGTGCATTTGTATTTAAGTTTCCTCTCATTTACATTGTTTAGATACCAGACCCCTAAAAATTGAAAATGCTGCTGTTAAACCGCTAAAAAATTCTTTTCTTTCCAACTATCTTATATTGTTGAGCATTTTTTTAGCTTTATTGTGCAAGCTTTTCTCAAATATTCAATATTCAAATGAATGAAAAATGTGCTTGTGTGCTTCTGGGGAAAAAGGTAATATCTAGATTCTACAACATAGCAATGCAAGATGGCGCAGAAAGGACTCTCTACAAAAACCTGTCATACCAAGTGCAATCCAGGGCATAGTAACCTATAGTTAAATCAAGATCCTTATGAGAGAAGGTATCATCAATTCAAATATAACCTTGACCAAATTATTGGTGAGATCTAATGTATCCAAGTGTATGGTTATAGATGCTAAAAAATTACCAAATTTATCTACAAAAATAATTGGATCCTTATTTAATATTAGAAAACACATCATGCAAATAGTGTTTGCAATGAAATGTGATGGAATCATAGATGAGAGGAAACTCCATCTTTTGTAACTACAATTTCTAATGATTTCATTTACAAATAAAATAGTTGTCTCCTTAATCATTTAATTACAAACCCTAATTTGGTTTACACTTCAATCCTCATATCAATACCAATATCCTTATGTCTCCTAGTAATTATGGACAATATTTACCACAAACTTTTGCTTTAGAGAACATCTTAGGGATAAAGGCATTGTGTATGGGCCTCCATTTTTTTCTCTTTCATCTCCAAAAGAAACCATGTCACAATCTTTCTTCCTATGCATTTACTAGGCTTATTTTGCCATTCATTTCTAGCCGGATTCACTGTCAACCCGCCTAGGGCTTGTTGGTAAAATTCACAAACTGAATTTTTTTAGCTCCAACCTTTTACATTGTAAAGTAAAATGAGTCTACTTCTTTTCCCCAAGGTTTCATCAATTTTCAGCCGTCGAAAACAAAGATAGACTATATTTTGTAAAAATTGCCAAGTTATGAAGGAAAACTGATAGCATTCAATGACCTTGAAGAAAATACATATGAGGCTCAATAAAATGAAATCAAAACCTATGCAAAAAAAAGCTAACACATATTACTAACCCCAATTTACAAAGAAATTTCAAAACTAATGACTGTTCACATGATTGAAGGTTACAAACAGCATGAAATCTATCAAAAACTCAGCTTTGGCATTCAATCTTGTGCAATAACTTGCTTCCAACCTGTACAACTACCTTTTGAAAAGGCTTATATATGTTTTAGTGATCATTCCAACTTTTAGAAGGGTAGAGATAACTTTTATATGAAAGCCCACCAAGTTGCACAAAGTTGCAACATTGCAATTTTTCAATTTTTGCAAAGTTGACATCTTCATGACAATTTTTGGCTTCCTTGCCACAAATGGATGTAGAATGCATGTTTAAGACTTATCCAATCATATTTTACCCATCTCTATGTTTTTTTCCCATGTTTTTCCTGTTTCACCACCTTTGACCGCCTAGGAAGATCTTTGAGGTTTTGATAAGGAAAATGCTTCTAAGATGCAACATAAACCAAAATAGGAAATCAATACAAAATCATACTCTTATTTGTTCCATTTTTATTGTAGAATCTATACCATGACTACATCTACTACTTCCAGTACTAAAACATATACATCATATCTTTCCATGTTTCTCCAGCTGTAGTCTCAACCTTTTAATCATATTTTTGAAATACTTCATAGCATCATTGGCCATTGAAACTTGAAGATTTAATAATAGAAAATCTCTTTGGTATCATATATCCACATCTCTAAGATATTTGAGTATTATTTTTATATTCCATTATTCCTTTGAGTTTCTCTGCTGACTGAAGATATTATATCATATTATTCCTACCATGGAAACAAGGGAGATGAATGAAATTTTCTATTGTTATTGGTCATCCTTATGTGTTTTCCTCTATTTCTACTATTACTTTATAAACACTTCCAATATATTCTTCTTATCTTTTAATACTTAAGGAAGCACACATATACCTATGGAGCATTGACTCCTGTAATATTAGTTTTGTCAACTTTTCAAGGAATCTAGTCAAAGGTAGGCAATCTAAGAAAGAATATTTTTGTTAGAATATCTATTGCAATTCTTCTACTAGTACAAGTAAAGTGAGTTTTATGCTCTCACCTATAATAATTGTCTAGCACATTATACTAACAATGATGTGGCTCCAAGCATGGAAAGGGATAAGTTTCTAACCCATGTTATCAAGAGCATAAAATATCATATCATAAATGAAGAACATAAGGAAGGTGCAAATGATCATCTCAAAAATCCAATTGCAACAAATAATGTTGAATATGAGGAGCTGCAACAACTTGATTTGGTAAACAATGTAGAGGTTGTACATGTCTTGGGAAAGACCATACTAAGACTGCCAATATGAAGATATTTTTTTTTCAGGAATACTTATTTATGAATATCATTTTCTTCATGACAACTATCAATCCACTATTTCTACCTAGAAGGTACCACCAGATCATCTACTTCAAGTTGGAATTGTATATGAAATCAAGAGTTTAGTGCAAAATATTATGTAATACTAAAATAAATGGTTTGAAGATGGACACGATAGATATTTCAAATTGTATATTTGAGTCTTCAAGTAATAATTTTCTACTCGAAAAGTTTATTTCTTAGAAAAAAAAACTACAACATGCAAAAATAGAAGGATGATCTTACCTCTTTAATACTCTAAAGCCTACTCCCTTTGTATCTTGGAATCCCTTGTGTGTATGAATCAGTAAATCCCCATACCACCTCTGTGCTTTAGTTGGATACAATGAAGCCAAGAAGTAGGGGGATGACCTTTCTTCTTGCCCCCTTTGGCCTGAATAAAATACCTAAACAATTAAGTCTATTCATTGTAGCATTATTTGGAGGGCAATCAAAATGATGAAATGTAGACATGGCTGGCAAAGAGAATTTTACTAGTGACTTGGATGCAGCCAGTCATGGAAAGAAATCAAAGTCTAGCTCACAAGTTTGCCTCTGAACTTGGTCATGAATCATTTCCAAAGATCTTCAAGAGAGACTCTAATAACAAAGGGTATACCAAGTAATCTAGTAATCAAGCCATGCTTATGCAGCATTTTAAGGTATCCAATGGGGATTTGAGTTAGGGAAGATCATAATAAATTCAGTTTAATGAATTGCAAGCTTGGATCCTGAGATAGTGCAGAAACATTGTCGAATATCTAAGGTATGTATTACTTCATCAACTGAATTTTAAATAAATTTTTTGTAATCAGAACATTGGGAATCAGGCACTGTAGCATTACCAAGCAATGAGATACGATGGACAGGTTTGGAAGAGAGAGCATGTTCGAAAAGATAGCCAAGAGCATCAGCTGCTAAAAAAAAAAAGGAATGACTTGGGAAGCAATATTGGCAGACAGAGTTTTTGTGAGTGGCATTGGAGGGGCAAGGTTCTATTGACAAAAAAACTGGCATTATCATCAATGATTGTGATCTAAAATTCTAATAGTAAAATTGGAAGTGTGTTTTCATTCTCAAGAGCTTCTTTCAATGCAAATCTTGTGGTTCATAAAAAGTCCATTTTCAACTATTGATGATTGACAATAACAGTAATGTTCCTTGACAAAAAAATTGGGCATTAGCTTCAATGGAGGGATAAGGTCCCATTGACAAAAATACTTGGCATTAGCATCAATGTAGAGGAAAAATGATAAAGGGGGCAGAAAAACCAAAGTAAATAAATGATAACTGATTAAAAGAGAACAAGAGATTATAAAAAGAAAAATCAAAGAACAGGAAAAGTGGTAAAATACTAAAACATGATATGGTGGGGAAATAATAAGGAGATTGCTATGTTGCAAATAATACACTAGAACAAAATGTAAAAATAAATAACGGAAACATAAACTAACAAGATTGAGATTACAAAATGGATATAAAGACTGAGATTACATGATGGAGATATAGATGATTTCTCCTTTTAGTTCAGTATACATGCACAATAAATGATTTCTTCTCTTCATATCCTCTTCATAGCATTTTTTACAACATTTACCATTCTTTTAACATATTTTATATTCCCACTCTTCCTCAATTGGTTATTGTAATCACCTAAAAATGGTCATCTAAATTGTTAGCCCCCTTTTCAACGTTTTGGCTAAATTAATTTAATCATTTACCTAGACCAAATTGCTAATAATCAATTTATTTGATTATAACCTATAGTTTGACTATGCTATCCTAAGTTCATTATTTGATTAAAAGAACATGTCCCCTTTTAATTAAATAAAAGACCCCATTCTTCTAACCCACTTAAAGTGCACACATAAAGTCCTTTTTCTATTTTCCAATTAAAAGAAAAGGCTTTGTGACTTTTGTCTTATATGACAAGTCAACTTATATTCTATTGGTTGAATTGTGTGTGCACATGGATCACTCCTCTTTTCGAATTCCACCGTTGATCATCCATCATCTTCATCTTGATCTCTACCATCCGTATGACTTTAAAAAGGAGAGAGCTTTCCCCCTCAAATTATCACATCCTCATTTTGAATATTGTTATGTTGTAGGTTTTCTAACAGGTTTCTTTGGAGCTTTGTGGAGAACTTCTCTTTCTTGTCTACATTCTCTCATCCATGGAATTCTAGCTTAGCTTAGCTTTTATTTTTACATGTAGCTTAAATCATATAGTCTAGTAGTTGGATTGTAACACTCTCATACATGTTTTAGCATAGCTGCATTTTGCATCTCCATTCTAGTTTAATCTTCCATCTTGCATTACATACTTGAGGGATTCCTTGAGATATTTGCATTCTTGCATCTTGTCTTTAGAACCTCCCATTGCATGGTTTACTAGCAAGAAGAGTATCTCTAAGGCTCATCTGAGAGCCTTCTTATTCTTGAAATATACTCTCTTGCACTCCATGGATAGGGAGCTCTAAGTCAGCATCCAAGCATTTCGAACTCATGGAATCATTTGGATAGAAGGGTTTAGAGTGGGACACTTTTGAGTGTACAATTATCAGCTATTTCCTTAGGTTTCTATGGTTCCACCACTCATTTAGCATCTTGTGTATACATATGGCTTTTTTTGGCAACCTTTTTATCACAGTCTTTTCATAATGATAGATTACAAAGTGTGAGGCAAAAGTTGATAGTTAATTTTCAAGTGCATGGTTACTTTCCATCTATTATCATTTTTGGTTTTCTTAATAGAGGGCTTTCCATACCCAAGTCATTTTTGCAACCTCATTCAAAAGCACAAGTCTAAGATAATCTCTTTAGCTAAGAGTGAGAGAATGAACAAAAGAAATTCTTCCAACATTGTCCTTTTAAGCTTTAGAGCCTAAGAGTTAAGGATTCAAATGTACCCATTTCACAAAAGTTTACCTTTTAGACTAAGGGCCTAGGAGTAAAGGATTGAAAAGTACCCATTCTACCAAAGTTTCCTAGGGCATGATCCCAGCCTCATCCCTTATTGCATTGAGGGCCTCATATGTGATATTTGACCTCTACTGAGCTCATTCCCAACCATTCAACTTCAGTAGTAAGAAAAGGCCGTTTGACATCTATTACCAAGAATAATAAACCTTTTTGAATAGTTCACCTATGTACTTACCATATACCCACTTCCATCTCAAATTCATAGGCTATGCTGAGAAGATAATGGGTGCAAAACTACTGAACAATTATCTAATTCATACTATTAAGATCTTGTCAGAATAACAACGAAATTGAACTCAAAATATCAAATTGTGAACTGGAAACAAATTTCAAGAACCATATTTTAAAAAGACCAAAAGAAAAGTTACCTCAAGATATAAAGATTCAGAAACTTCTATCAAGATGTTTATGGAAGAAAAATAAACAAGGAATCTAAATAGTAATCAACTCATTTTTTAACAGAGACCCTCAATCAACAAAAGAACAAAAGAAAAAAAAAAGCAAACTTCTGATACAACTAACTCCTCTTTGAAAAACATCTTTTTCAAGCAAAGAAGACCATAAAGTACTCTTTAGCCATAATGGACATGTCAGCAGAGCCCAATGGCTTCCTATATTTTCCTAATCAGGCTTTACAAAGCTTGAGCCATCAAAATAATTGGGCATGAGCATCTTTATGTAAAACCCCATTGCCATTCTGGGATCCAAATTTGTACTCCACAATCTACTTTGGAAGTGGAAGCCTAACCCTGATAGACTTACTAGGGGATTTCTACAGAGTTGAAAGCTCGAGATCACTACTTAATATATATAGGCATGATATATTTGAAAATAAAAAATCCTTAGAAAATAAAATTATTTTTAGCTCTCGAATGAAAGATGACCATAAACTACACCTCGGGCATTATTGGTAACAACAGGCTTTTAAAATATTAGATGCTCAATGCACTACAATGAACCTATAGGTAAATGCTATTTTCCTAAGAAATTAGAGCCTTTTGTGTACATATTCCAAAAGAAAATGAATTTTTCTCAAGCTAAGCATCTTTATATAGAACATAGTTACCATTCTGGCCAGGAAGTTTGGCAGGGCCACATTTTTTCTAGTACGGTGTTTCAGGAACCTCCACTATCATCTCTCAAAACCTTAACAGTATTCTATGTACTAGATTCCTTCATTGATGGCATAGGCTTTCACAATGAGAGTATTGCCTCTCTTCACCAGAGATCAGCTAAACTAAAATGGTAGAGGATGATACATGGATATGCAATAGGAAAGATACATGGATGTGCATACATTGATGTTAAGTAAATTCAAGCTACAAGTGTGCTTGTGTCCATAATTTCTATCAAATTTGGATCACTAATTTCCAAATTTTCAACATATAGCACATTCAAAATAAGGATTGAATATTAGACCATAAATAGTCATTGTTAGAAATAGGGAATACTTGGGGGTGAATCAGTACTCCGCTAACTTTTGCCCAACTATAGATATCGTTAACAATATCTATACATGCATATCACACAAACCTTTGATCCATCAATTGAATGCTACTAGAGCACATTGTTTGTGTATTATAAACTTGCATATATTAAACATGTGTAAAATAAAAACCATATGTAAAACCTCCTAAAAAGCAAGTTATTGTGGCACTTTTTAGATGTGTTTACACATGCAAATTGTTTTGAAAAGCACATCATTATCAACTTTAGTTATAAAAGACTCCAAAGTGTCGATTTTGAATGCATATACATGTGTGTTTCTCATTTAAAACCTTGTCTTAGTAACTAAGAAGACTAAGTGTCAATTTTACACACAAAAACAAATGCAAAGTGCTTCAAAAAGCATGCCTTTATGACTTTATACCATGCATTTTGAACTCTAAAGGTAAAGTGGTGATTTTTGAAGCAAATTTGTGTGTATTGCTTCAACAAAAATGCATCATTATTCCTTGCATAGCACTGTTTGGATGCAAACAGCTTAGGCGATGATATTGATTGCATTTGCATGGTTTCAATACTAGCATTTTGGTGAATACAAACCGTCTAGGGAATTTTAGGGCCAAAAATACAAGCAATTTCACACAAATTGTGATGCGGCCATTGCATGAGTTCTAATAAAGCTCATAGGCATTGTACTATTTACACATACAAGATATCCAAACCAAAACATCAAATTATAGGATAAACACAACATACAATTGTATATAATTTTTGAGAACTTTAAAAGAAAACTTCACCCTACTTTAAATTTTCAGGTGAATAACTTCAAGCTATAGACAGGGAGCTGGAAAGTACCATTTGGATGTCGTAAGTGGCTGGACAAGATGCATATAGAACAAAATAGAAAATGTATGAGAAAGAAAAGTCCTACCAACCTCTTTATTTAAAGTAATTTGAGATAGCAGGAGAAATTAATGATGATTATAGTATTTTGAATAGAATGTTATGTAGCTACCTTAAAAGTGATATTTCATTGCAGAAATCTTCTGTGTTCTCCTCTATCAAGTCTTGCTCCAGTAAAATCTTGATTGCAACTTCTATTCCTTTCCATATGCCTCAAAAAACTTCTCCAAATGAGCCTGCATGCAGAAGGAATTCCACATCAAAATTCTAGCACTGTAGTTTACAAGTAGAAACACTTATCAAATCAAGGTTGATTAGTTTGAGAAAGAAACCAAGGGACTCCAAATAAGAAACTCACCTTTATGTAGAATATATTACCATTTAATTAATAGTGTACTAGGGTTCCACCAATGTCAAAAACTTTATGACTTTGGTTGTAACCAATCCTTAAAAAATTATATTAACACAACTCATTTAAACGTTTCCTTATGCAACCCAGATTAGTGGATGACACACCTCAAGAGCAGATGCAGAAAGAGAGAATGGATGGAATTGAGTCCATCAATAGGAATAACTCTATGGAGAAAAATATGTGTCTGTGGAAAGAAATTATTGCTACTACTGAGAGGGGGATGCAATGTTGTCTAAGAGGTGAGCTAGATATGCAAGATGTTAACAAAACATTGCGAGATCCTATTTATTATAGATGCAATCCTATCCGCCATCACCATGTTAGATCTAAATATAAGATATATCCAACATATGATTTTGCATGCCCATATGTGGATATCATTGAAGGTGTGACACATGCTCTCCGGTCAAGTGAGTACCATGATCGTAATGAACAATATTATAGGGTCTTAGAAGACATGGGTTTGAGGAAAGTGCATGTGTGGGATTTTAGCCATTTAAAATTTTTTTATACTCTCTAGAGCAATCAAAAACTATAGTGGTTTGTAGATAATGAAAAAGTGGAGGGTTGGGATGATCCTCACTTCCCAACAGTGCAAGGAACATTGTGAAGGGGATTGACAGTAGAGGCCTTAAAGCAATTTATTTTGTCACAAGTTTGAATGTTGGACTTTTTCTTTGGAACACCTTTTTTTCACTTAATTTTCTATAGTTTCCATATAGATTCTTATAACCTATACCAATTAAAATTATAAATCTAAGTTTTCTTTGGCACTTTTTTTTCAAGGAGCATAAAATAATCAAAAAATCTAAATCTAATGGAGTGGGACAGACTTTGGACAATGAATAAAAAAATCATTGACCCTGTCTATCTTAGACACACTACTCTTTTTGAAAATTGTGTTCTTCTATGCTTAACAAATGGGCCTGAAGAACCTTTTGTCAAAATTCTGGCTAGGCATAAAAAGTATGAAGGTGCTAGCAGGAAATCAACTACTTACACAAAACACATTTGGTTGGAGAGTGTTGATGCTGCTCTTGTATCAGAAGGTGAAGAGGTAACATTGATGGATTCGGGAAATGCCATAATAAAAAATATTGAGAAGGAATCAAAGGGTATTATTGTATGGCTTCATGGCATGCTCCATCTTGAAGGATCAGTCAAAACAACAAAGCTAAAGCTGACTTGGCTACCAGAGATTTCAAAGCTTGTCAACTTGTCACTTGTTGAAGTTGAGCATTTGATTACTAAAAAGAAGGTATATTTTTCACTGACTCAAAACCTTTATGGTCAATAATGGATGAATTTGTGTATGTTTCTATACATTGTGTTGGTATTTTACATTGATGTCCAAATATGACTCTCATTGCAAGTTGTTGATATAGCTTTCAGTAGTCTATTCGAACAAAGATGTCCAATTTGGCTCTATGTCACATACACACTGGTAGGGGAGCTCTCATAACTATCAATGTTCTAAATTATTTTGTATGGGAAGGTATCCGTAGAACATATACCGGTGAACATTTGAGAATTTATACTTCAAGCAATTGTACAAGAGTGTATTCTAATAATATATGAAAGTCTTGAAATTCAAACTTAAAATGCCTATTTTGTGTGACTTCAGGACATATTCCCACCCTTTCATTCTCTATGAAATAGTCTATAGATTGTTGTTCAGTGGAGAACGAAGAAGTAACTTGGTTCAATTTAATAGCATATTTAATGTGGTTAGAGTTATGTTACCTTATAAACAGAGCCGAATCTCCCTTCTCCAAGCTTGTTATCATCATGAAAATTTCTAGTTGCAGCCTTTATATTTTCCAAGTTGAGAAAAATTCCATCCCCTTCCCAATAGTAGAGTACATCTCTATATCAGGATGATCTACTAATTGATGCATGGGAAAAATATTACACATTTTGTATAGAGAAGATTTTATTTTACAAGAAAAAATAAATAGAATTTTTTCTCCCTTATTTCCTTTTTGAGTGAGTAGCTCTTATATAATCAACTAGCCAAAAATTTTGTTGACATTTGAAAGAACGATTTACTAAAAAATAATCACCTCAAAAGTACCTTTCCTTAACGTCGTAGACTTGAATCTTCTTCTGAATCCAAATAGGCATAGTAATAACATCAACAAGAAGCCCCCAACAATACCCAAAACTATACCCACTTTTTTTGAAGACTTGCCTGCACAGGAGATCAATTCAAGTGTTCAGTCATAAAAAATAAACCCTAAAAAAACCCTATTCTGGTCAATTAAAAACATCAAGACATAATTAAAACATCGATGGTTGGAATCAATACTTCATGATAAGTTATCATTCTCATTAAATTTGAAGATGAATCATGAGTATGATTCGAAACTTCTATTGAATCTTAAAATATGATGCAAAACTTCGATGCTAAAAATGCACATACAAAATGATTCAGAAATATATATACATTACATTTCATAGATTGTAAGATGGGAAGGTATCCGCAAAACATATTTTTGATCACTATTCTGCCATAGCTCTTTTATTAAGTCACGACCAAACTCTAAATAAGTCTCTCTATTTGAAGTGGCGTCTTGATGTCCAGATGGGTTCTGCTCAGGTTTCCAAAGACATTCAAACATGGTTATGATCAAAGAAAAAATAAAAAAAGAAAAGGCCTAGTTAGATACTCATAGTAGAATTATTAATATTGTTCAAGTTGGTTCAATCCTCTGATCTCTGATGTGCTGAACTTTCCAACTATTGCCTTGAGATTAAGCATTCGACAGACCAGATATGAAGCTCATGTTTGGCATAACGATGCAGAGTGTTCATAACAATGAAATAGGGTGCGGTTTTTTACATTTTCAAAACAATATGAAGCCCGTGTTGGTCAAAATTTCAACCAACTCTTAGTGTTGGTCAAAATTTTGACCAACGCGGGCATGGATATTTAAAAAAACACATTTTTTCTTGCCTATTCCGACCAATTTGACCCCATTTTAATAGATGGTCAAAAAATTTGGTCTAAAAATGGGGTCAAATGTACTATTTCTATATGGATGACTTGAATATATTTTCAAAGGATTGAACTACTCACATTGCCAATCTAAGATAGGTATTCAATAGGTGTCATAAATATGGCATATCTCTCAATCCCAAGAAATGTTCATTTGGGGTCACTAAGGGAGAGCTCCTAGGTCATGTCATTTTTGAGGCTAGCATCTCCATTGACCCTGATAGAGTTGAAGCCATTTTGAAGTTATCACCCCCCAATAGTTTGAAGGAACTCAATTCTTTCTTTGGAAAGATAAATTTTGTGCAAAAATTCATAAGAAAATTTGCAAAGATAATGTGTCTCCTTAATGATTTACTCAAAAGGGGGCTAAAATAAAATGGGTTCTTGAGGTAAAGAAATCATTTGAAGATATCAATTTAGCCATTTCCATGGCTCTAGTATTGGTAAGTCCTGATTACAACCTTCCCTTTAAGATTTATTTCTTCACTTCTGAACATTCGTGTGTTGAGATCCTAACCCAAAAGAAGCAAAAGGAAGATGAAAGACCTATTTCTTTTATGAGCTACCCTCTAAGAAATGCTAAGTTAAACTATTCCAACTTTGATAAATAGTATTTTGCCTTGATTAAAGCAGGAAAGAAGTTTTTCCATTGCATACTAAGGAGCAAGGTGTATGCTATTGTAGCTGATCCAAGGGTAAAGACATTAATAATGCAAAATGAACTTGGTGAAAGATGATGTAAATGGATGGTGATATTGCAAGAATTTGATTTAGAGATCCAACCCATGAGGTTAGTTAGGGGACAAGAATTATCAAGAATGATAGCTGATAACCAAATTGGAAATGAAGAGAAATTTTAGTCTGAGAATGAAACAGTTATAGAAGATCAGAAGAAAATGATAGTATCTCAAGTTGACATTGGTCAAGGTGTAGTGATGGATGTCTAGTACCAGGATATTGTTTACTATCTTCTACAAAACCATTATCCCAATTGGATGAATAGTTCATAATGTAGAGGACTTAAAATGAAGTGTACATCCTATATGCAACATGATAACAAGTTGTATAAAAGGAACTATGAAGGAGTCTACCTAAAATTCTTAGGACACGATGAAGGAAAGGAAATTCTAGAAAAATTTCATGATAAGTATGGTACATGGCATGGTTCAATAGAAGTGACTACTCATATGATTTTCAAATCAAGTAATTTTTGGCCCATGATATTTAAGGACACTTTTGAAAATGTGCATTATTGTCATGTTTTCTAGACTAGTGCTAACAGAGAAAGACACTTGGTGATGTCCTTACAACTAGTGTACGAGGTGCACCCCTTTGCAAAGTGGGGGTTGGATTTTATTGGTCCAGTTAATCCACCATCATCTAATGGACACACCTATATTCTCATAGCCATGAATTATTGTACAAGATGGATAAAAGCAGAAACTTTCAAAAATTGCACTACTAAGGTGGTAACGGACTTCTTGGAGGAACACATTGTTACTAGATTTGTGATGCCATTCGTTTTAGTGTGTGATAACAAATCAGATTTTAGATTAGTCTTCTTGATTTAATGGGCATTTGAAAATTAGGTTATTATCAAGTTCTCATCAAATTATTACCACAAGCAAATGGGGTAGCAGAATCTACAAACAAGAACTTGATTTTAGTAATAAGACAGTTATTAAAAGAGAATCCTAAAGATTGGCATACACAACTTAAATATGCTCTATGGATAGATCAAGTTAGGGTTAAAAATTCTTTAGGGACTTCTCCATTTTTTCTCATCTATGGACAAGAGGTTGTATTCTTGCTCAACCTCAGGATTCATGTTTTGAAATTCATGAGTGGGTATGCTAAAGATGTTAAAAAAATATAGATTAGATTGATGAATCTTTTAGAGACAGATGAGAAAAAAATAGTTGCATTGGAGCACATGGCTAAACACCAAGTTGTCGTGAAGAGATGGTTTGACAAGAGGGCCACGAAAAAATCCTTTAGGATTTCTAACCTTGTTCTACTTTGGGATAAGGAAAAAGAAAAGATGGGCAACCATACCAAGTTCCAACATTTGTGGATTAGTCCTTATAAGATTGCATAAATTCTCAAAGAAAATACTTTTAGGCTCAGTTCCTTACAGGGGGAATTAGTTTCGTTGCTAGTCAATGGGCAATTTTTGAAACATTATTTTGAAGCCTTAAAAAAAACCAAAAAAGAAGAAGTTAGATTTCATTTTTGCAAGTGTGTTTATTTTCTACAAGTGTGTTTTCTTTTACTTGTGTGTTTTCTTTCAAAGTTGTGTTAGTCTAGGGGGTAAGGTGCACTTGAGATTTTATCTTGACATATCTTACTAACTACTCTTTTGGTTCTAATTTTAGGAATAATTATTTCTTTGTCAAAACATTTAGACAATTGTGTGTCTTATACCAATTGATGAACATATGTTAATTGCAATAATAGGGGGACTTTTAGTCTTGAATTCAAGATTATAGACCCAAAAATTCTCAACACTTTGCAAATTTAAAGATCAATTATCTTAGGTGTTGTCAAACCAAGGTTGAAACCAGCAAGGGATAGTCTAGACCCCAATTAGTTCAAATAGAGGGGTCTTCTCAAATGATTGCTAAGATCATTGTTTGGCATGAGAGTTTCTAAAAAGTTCAAAAAGAAAAGGGATGTTTACAAAAGGATCGAATCTAGGAAATGACACTGATGTCTTGGCTACACAGTCTAAGCATAGTTAGGATATAGAATAAAATAAAGAAAAAGAAAAAGAAAAAAGAAAAGAAAAGAAATGATTGTGTTAAGACTAAAGGATTTTAAAGGATCTAAAAAGGTGTTAGTTGTGTGTAGAGTCACCTAATTCTTTTCCTAAGGACCTCTTTCAACCTCCCTCTACCTATATTTGTTTGAAGTCTTCTCCCCATCACTTTTCCTTCTCTGCCCCTTGAAGTTGTTGTCACAAGCTTCCGTGGTTGTGATCTCCTTTCTTTGAACCACTTTGAACCTTAATTCAAAGTAGTTCGAAGTAGTTCAACCTAAGATTTTCATACTAATGCTTCTTCCTTTGGCAGGCAGTTCTCTTTATATGGTGGCCTTCATTGAAGCACTTTGAACCACTTTGAGTCTTAGTTCAAAGCAGTTCAAAGTAGTTCTTGATCAGAATGGATGGCAATAATTTGTTTCTAAAATACGGTGCACCACCTTTCCACAATCAATTAAGGCTTGTGTTAGATATCAAAAATCAAAATATTTTGTTCTTTTTCCAAGGAGGAAGTCATCATCATTAGGAATGGGAGAAAAGATCTTCGTCTTGAAGGATGATCGAATATTGTACGAAACCAATCATTGTTGATTTATGTGAAAAGGGAAATCATTAAATGAAAAGCTCATGCTACAATGTTTCGAATGTGCCAAGGTTGATATGAGGTGATATGTCATCATGTCCATTAATGATCCAATACTTCCACATGCAAATCTTTCCTTTAATAAAACCATTCAGTACCTCAGTAAACTACTTTGTAATAGAGAAGGAGCTATTAAGGAAAGTAGAAGAAGTCATTTGGTTTTCAGCGAAAAGCATGTGAGAATTTAGACATCTTTTTTTTGTTCTGCAAATCTATTGTTTTCCAAAGGATTGTCTAGCAAGGGTTTTTCTTGTTTTGTTGAAAATGAAGTCAGTCTTGCACTTTTTTGGCAATGCTTCTAGCCTAGAATGTAAGAGGCCAATGATCTGTGATACAAATTTAGAAGGGGTAAATGTGGAAAAGCTGCAAACAAATTTTCTTGAGAATACCAAAGAGGTTAAGGGGTGCATGGAAGTGTTAACAAGTGGGTTGATTGAAGCCGCTACCTTTCCTCCTGCTTTTGTAAGCCCTGAACTTCTATAACTTTGCATTGACCATTACAATGTGGAGTAGAAGCATAATAGATGCGAATGGCAACACAATACTTTCTATCTCAAGGGAAACCATTTCATCTATTTTACGATTAACAACAAATACCTTTGCCACATTTTCACCCAATCAAGCTTTGGCTGAATACCAGGAAACCCCTAACGTTTTTCGAAACACCCTTGCCAAAAAATGGACCGAAGTTAACAAAGTCATTACGAAAGATCACATGAAACCCCATATAAATGACCTGGTTGTATTATTGCACAGGGTGAAGGGTTCAACTGATGTATATTTGTTTGAAGAATGGATGTATAGATATATTGAAATTATCTTGAAAGGCGAGCAATGGATGGATTGGGCGAAGATCATTGCCAATGCCTTGAGGAATCAACTCAAAAGGGCCAAAGAATCTCGCGAGGATTTCTATATGGCTTCATATTTGACTTATTGTATTGTCTGTACATGTGATCTCACTATCCTTCCACATGGGGTATGGAACAAAGAAATAATCATTTTTCAGTATTATCCTTTATTGCAAAAAGACTGAGTTTTAGAAGATTTTCATAAGGTGCATGATGTAGTGTATGGAAGCATTTATTTGACTCTAAAGTGTGTTCAGGTGCCACGACTTTCTTCTGAGGCACAGAAGCTAGTTCAACAATATGGGAGTCATTTCATCCAATTTCCCAGGTTCACATATTTAAGAGTTGGAGGCTTTGAGGATGAACCTCTAAAATTACCTCGATATGCTCTCGATTGTTTCATTTTGGCCGAATTATGCAGACAGCTTTTCTCGGTCATTAAAGACAATCTTCCTCAAGAGAATTGGGAAATAGATTTCCCTATCACACTGGACTCCTTAGTCTATGCTAATATGAATAATGCTTCCATCATTGGAAACAATTTTTTGGGATTCAATCTTGGTTTCTACCACAGCAGGAGAAAGTTTGATAGTAGGGGATATGCGGCTCTAACCCTTGGCCTTGAAGTAAATCTTTCGAACACACCTCATTTAGAAGATCTATGGAGAGACTATGGAAATGAAGAAGAGGTCTTGAAGAAAGACCATTCTAGATTAACTATACAAAAAATCAATTCATTCAGATTGAAGTTCAAAACACAAGGAATTATTGAAGACAATTCATACTTAATTGAACCTAGTTGGGAAGAATCAAATGAGGCAAAGTTTCTAGCAGTAGACTGGAGAAAATAGGAGGAAGATGATGTTAATTTGAGAGATAGATCCATATTGACCTATACAGATGAATGGCTACAGAGGAAAAAAGGAGGAAATATCAATGAGTCTGCTCCTAGGGTGATTTCTTCCCTAGGACCACTTCAATCTAACATTCCATTTTCTCATATTGCAGGGGACACACCGATTCCAGAAAAGAAACTGAGATCCTCTCCCCATTTGCAAGCTACGGCTCCTAGGACGAGATCCCAATCCAAATTCAAAGTCTCAAAGTAGCCTAGTGTTCAGAAATAGAAGATGACATCTTAGGGGCAAAGTTCAGATGATAAATTTGTTTCCCCAGACGAAGTAGATGGTGAAGTCCAATTCATTGAAGCCCCAAGAATAGATCAGCCTAAATTCTTAACTCCAACTTGGGACACTCAAGTAATGTCATCCACTTCTTCTGTCCCTTCGTGGTTGTCAAAGTCAATCAACAAGAAATGGAGTCTGCAGCCAGTATCTACACCAGTAAAGGACACAGTCACTAGATATGCGGCCAAAGGTTCTAAGACAAAGAAAGTAAAAATGGATGCTTGTCTCACCAAAAACCTAATGACAGGAAAAATCATAGCAAAGGTTGCCACTTATAAACAAAAGAAAGAATCTGGGGAGATCGAGGATGAAGGGTTCCAAGTTACTTCTTTTGAATTAGGTTCTATAAATAGGAGTACTGGCAACAATTTCTTTAAGTTCTCTGCTGACCACATGCTCACACAATTAGAGAGAGATTCCAAGGAAAAGAAAGAGCTAAAGGCAATGGTGGTGACGATGGCCGCATATATCGATTCTCTGATCAACCTAAGCGATTCTCCTATAATTTAGGTTCCACAACCTTTTGACCCCAACTCTGTTGAGAGCCAACAATTGATGAAACAGATGCAGAAAGGAAGACTGTTAACTGATGCTATGACTAACTGGGTGAATAACATAATAAATCAAGGAAATAAATTCATTTCTAAAGTTTTCAGCATCTACTCTGAAGGTGAGATGCTTCTAGGGGAGATTCAAACCTTGATCGCAATATGGGAAACAGAATTAGCACGCTGTCAAGTTGTGGTTCTATAGGTCTTAGAGGTTGAAGATTTTGGGGTCCCCAAATTCCTGAGTGAAAATCCTATGAAAGTCGTGGACCCCTGCATACTTTTCATTCTGAAGAACAATATGTGTTGGAAAGAGTCCATTTACAAAGAGACCATCAAAGAAATACAAAGCATCGAAAGTAAAATCACCGGAATGCACGAGGAGCTAGTCAAGGACATAAATATTGTCAATCCTACTGGCATCTTACAATTTGAGGAAGGGAATATGGACACTGAAACATTAATCAAGAGTTTCACCAGGGAAGTAGAACAGATCAGGGTAGAAGAATCACCCAAGGCCAATGATTTCACCTCCTTGGCAAGCATTGAATCTATGTTGCATCTTAATGACAGCTTGATGCCACATCAGAACCAAAAGATAAAAGAGTATAAGTGGCAGAAAGACGCATGCAGAGCTCGGGTGATGAGCTTGAAGAACCCATACTCCCATGCTATGCAGGAGTTTGTATCCACGTTTCGCAATTGGAAGCTAGTGCGTCAAACTATTGGAGGAGAGGAGAAAATTGACGTTGATACTGGGAGTTGAACAATCGCAGGTTGGGGCTTTCTTTTTTAGAACTATTTTTTTTAGTTTTATAACTGTTTCTTGTACCAATCCGATAGGGTTGGGTTTTAATGGAGGCCCTTCGGGTTTGAAAAACTATAAATGCTGGGGCATTGAAAGGTGTATTTTCTTTTTTTTCGACGGGGAAGCAAATAGGAGATAGAAAATAGAGATTAGATAGCAATATTTTGACATAGATTTAATTTTAATAATAGTATTTTGGGAATCAGTATATGAATTTTTTGGCTTTCAAGGACTTGGTGCATTAAAGTTTGAATATACATATATGGAGAATTTCAAATTATGCTTTGAGACTTTGTGTTCAAAGTGTTGAATTATTATTACTTTGTGAATGTGATTCGGCGTTTCGGAAATCCCAAACTACTGTTGTTTGATTGTAAGTTCTTTAAAAGTTCTTTTTTCATTCATTTTCAATGATACATGTTAAAATTTTAAGTGGAGGTTCATTCTTTGAAGTGAATTTTCATCTCTACATTAGTTCAATCTGTTCATCTTCAAGCATTTCCTTTTTTTTATATAATTACCTCACTACCCAGGAGTAGTTGAGAGATCTTTATGCACTTTGGGAAAAGTGTGAAAATGATTTCAAATTCATTTCAAATATAATAAGGGATTTGTACCTTTAGAAATTTAGAGAGGAAGTGTAAAGTAGGATAAGAATGCTTCCTCAACTGCAGTGAATGATTTTGTTCTTTGTGATATTTGGGGTATAGAGTCAATTTGGTAAACCAATTAAAAGGACAAAATCTGTTCACTAACAAAAGGGTAATCTGATAAATAGATACAAATGAAAACATTGCTTCATCCAAGAATCAAATGGTGAAAATATGAACCATATGGAGCAATTATCCAAAGGATTACCAAGAAATTTAAAAAGAAAAGGGACAACCTGCTAAGAGCCCTCGAACTGATTCTCTCATCTGGTCAAGCAAAGGATCAATAAATAACCTTCACGAAGATTCTCAATGGTTGTGCCAAGAGGGGTAGAAGATTGTTTTTGAGTTGTCAAAAGATTTTGATTGATCAAATCCTAAGATATCAGAGGAAATGAATAGGCTAAACACACTGAGCTTCAAGGTTTTGGATCCTAAAGTTTTGATTGCGAAGTCATTTGAAATTTTCTTGGAATGTTCAGGATTTAGTTAGTGTTTGACACATGTTGAAAGAATGTTTGCTGATGAAGAAATGCCTTTGTCGTTTCTTACTTTTGTCAGGGCTATTTGTTGTGGTCTCACAATGTACACCCCATTTCCTGTTAGAAATGGGGACCCACTACTTTATTCTAGGCTTTTGGCACTCCTAATCCAAGATTTGAGCCATTTTGAGGACTCCCCTTGTCCCTAAGGTCATGTCTTTGTACTAATGAAAAGATAAAAAGTCATAAATTCAAGAAATTCAAAAAATGAGCTAAGTATAAGAATTTTTTGCACACTAGGCACACCTCATAAGGTGTGCTAGTGTGTTCAAAATTGAGAAAACATGTTTTTTCATGCACAATTGTGTAGGTACGCAGTTGGCTCACCTGTGCAGCTCCATAGTTGCACCAAAGGCCCCCCAAGTCTATATAAGGGGAGCAGACTCCTCTTTCTTCCTTACCAAGTCTTTCATTACATTCATTTTTTGTCGTGCAATCATAGCTCCACTTCTCCTCACAACTTGATACTAAGTGCATCGATGAACTTTGTGTCATAGCTCCCACATCCATAAGGTGCACTCTCCCCACTCTACCTTTAACTTAGACCTACAAAAAAGAAACATAAAAAAATGTGAGGTATGCATTAGTGCACCTAATCAACTGCAGTAATGTGCACCTTTCTTTTTCCCAAATCCTACAAAATCTTAAAACAAACATAACAAACATAACAAACATAAAGGAAAAATAGGTGCACACTGGTGCACCTAACTAGGTATGCTAGTATGCACCCCAAAAAAGAGAAAAAAGATAGCTTTAAACAAAAGGAACTAGAGCTAGGTATGCATTAGCACACCTATCTTGGTGCACTTATGTATCCCAAACATGATGGCAAACACATAAACACCAAGTAAAGGTGCACATTAGCACACCTAACTTGGTGTGCTAGTGCATACCTTATTTATCCAAATTTTCTTCTAGGGAATATGCATAGGCACACCTATTAGGTTTGCCAAGTGCACCAATAAGCTTTCAAAGGATAGTGGGTTTTGTTTTCATGTTTTTCTGAGCATCTAATTGTCAAGATTTTTATAGGACTAAGCATTATAGTAATATTTTTCCTTAACTCCACACTAATGGGTGTTATTTTGTACAGATATTATGGCCTCCTCTTTAGCTTCCATGGACAAGAAAATGGCACCAAAAGTCATCTTCAAGTTCCAAGGTGTTCCTTCAGTGAAACCAAGGTTTCAATATAACTACTTGGACATCAAAGATATGGAGCTAGGGAAAACAGATTTGGAGGAATTCCTAAAGATTTGTAACAAACCCACTAAGAGATTTGCTATGGTTTTCACTTTGATTCATTCAAGTTTAGTGAATGCAACATCTCACCTAGTGTTAGTTCAATCTTTAGAGCTTCTTATGACACTTGCATAGAACTTTGTCCTTAAAGAGAGGGTTTTTAAGAGTGTTATGGGAGAGATCGTTCTTGATATATGACCCAACAACATTGAGAAAGTATTCCATCTCCTGAGGGTAGGTCAATTTATCAAGTTAATTTATGAGGCAGCAGAGAGATGGTATAGAGACCAATTAGAAGAGGCTTCTAAGATCATCCAATCCTCTTATCTTATAGAGAAGACTCCTCTAGGGAGGATAACTAGTAGAGTGGACATGACAAGGGGATATATGAAGGAATATATCATGTACTCAATCATACTTTTGAGTAGAGTAATGGGTCTACCAATAGTCAGACACCTAAATATCTTCATGGTGCATTTTATTGAGACTATCAAGATGGAAAAGATACCACTTGACTAGGCTATTACTTTGACTAAAAATTTATGTGAATAGTTGGAGGAGGTCAAGGAAAAAAGGAAGTTCTAAATGACATCCTACCTAGTGTACTTATTAGCTATGTAGGTGATAGACTACCCAGGGCTATACAAAAGAGGTAGCATGCAAGATCCTAATGCTTGGCCATACAATGTCTATCCACAATTGGTGAAGAAGAGACTTTTAGGGCAAAGAAAGGAATACAAAATTGTTAATGATGCCTTCATATTCACCATAATTAGATTCTTAAAAGGAGATTATGTGAAGAGGTTATCAGATGATGTTGTGGCACAAATAATGGTGCTTAGAGCATATTACATTCATTTCAAAACATTCACATATCTAAGGGTATCTAGTACCATGGTCAACCCTAAGAAGCTTCCAAGATATCCTACTGATAGACTTATTCTTTTAGAGATTGCCTAACAACAATCATTTGCATATGACCTAGTTAGAAAACAACATAAATAGTGTTGGGCATGGCCTCTAACCATAGGGCCTTTCCAAGTGAAATGGAAGCAATATATTCCTTCTTTTGAGTGTGAATGGGATCAGTATCCCTTGGAAGAGTACAATTCTCCATCACTATGTTTTGATAATATTGTGAGAATATAGTATCTAGCAAGAAAAGAATTCACACATGAAGAAACTATTGAAGACCATTGGATGACTGTGAAAAATGACTATGGTGTTTGTATTAGGGATTATTGTAGGATGACTTTGAATTTGGGAAAAAAGACTTTAAAGATAAAGATTCCATTACAGATATTGCAACAAGACTCAAGGGAGCTCCTTGACCCTTTGTTCAATGAAGATAAAATTGGGGAACAACCCATTATGAATGCTAAGGTTGACAGGGAAGAGAGTGATGATATTAACCATCAGGTGAGACACATCATCAAAATGATGTAGGATTGGATAAAGAAACCATTTAAACTTGATCCAATATCCAAGACATTAGTTTTCCATCCATAAGCCCACCTAGTCAAAGGTAGAGGGAAGAAAGTCACCATCCCTACCTTTGTAGCTTAGTCACCCATTAGGCCCAAAATGGTATACCAACTTGATATACTAGTTGGATACTATCACCCTTAGGAGAGAAAAGGAAAGGGTAAAAGAAAGAGGAGTTATCCTCAAAGAGCTAAACTAGAAGAGGGTGAAATCCCAACACCTCCATAGTAACAAGAAAAAAATGTGCAAGGGTTAGAAGATACTGGACCTTTACAAGTCCAGGTAGACCCTCAAGTTCCACTAGCTACACCCAACCAAGGAGAAATAGAGGTTGAAATTCAAGAAGTTTCTCCTTGTCAATAGGCAGAACAAGTATCACCTTTCACACCTAAAAAGGGAAGAAAGATTAAGATTCCTATCAAGAAGAGGCAAAGGGTGATCAAGAGAATGGTTTCTATCCCATCAAACCCCAAACATATCCATAAATATGATGAAGAGGAGGATGATGAGGATGATGTTCCTTTAAATAGAAGAACCTAGCTAGCTAGAGCTAAGGAGTAAGAAAGAAGTAAAAGTTCCACTGTTACACCACCATCAATTCCAGAAGAACCTCTGCAAACAACTACATTAGAGGATGAAATGTAGCAATGGATTGATGACCAAGATTTAGAGGGTATTGACATATTTAAGATGTCAAAATTTGATTTTGTGCCCATAGCAATGGAATTGGTGGGGGACAAGATCTGGGATATGCCAACTAATGCGCCTCAACAAGAAGATTGGACTCAAATACCCCCAGAATCACAAGGTCTTGACTTTCCTCCTCCATGCTCATTACAAGTCACTATTGTAGACAAAGGCTCTACTACTCCCCTGTCTCCAAGTACTAAAGAAGAACAAATTCAAAAGGAGCAAGAGGAAGAACCATAGAAAATATCAACAATGAAGTGTCTAGGGAAGCACAAATGGTTCAATATCCTTAGCAAGCTCCCTAAGACACTAAGGTAAGAACTATGGGCTCTATGAAAATAGAAACTATAGAGGAAGAACATTCACAAAGGAAAAAGAACCTAGAAAGGAGTGATGAGGGAAAGGAGGTAGTAGAAGGTTGTTACGCAATGAAATCATAAGAAGTAAAAGGCCACAATTCAACATCAATGAAGAGGATATGATTGAGTTGATTGAGGTTCTAAGGAAACCTTTGTCTCCCTTAATAGAGGCAAGAGCATTGCCATTCATCAACAGTGACCAAAATCATGATTTATTTGTGCAAGTGGCTATCCCTCCTCTTGATTTGGAAATAGAAGATTTGGGTCTACAAGATTATCAAATTAGAGAGGCTATGCTTAGGAGGGCCACACTTGATATAGCCAAGCTGATGGTCACAATGGGGATGAAGGAGGTGTTTAGAAGTTTACAATAGGAAGAGGTAGAACTAATGATTCTTTATAGGCAGAATGAAATCCTAAAAGGATATTTAGCCAAAGTGGTGTGCCTCTTGTATCTTGAACACCCTGAGGAGACTTTGAGCACTACATTGGAGAAAAGAGATAGGGGAGGAGTACAATTGGATCCATTTTTGAATGTTTGTCAGCAATGGTAGGAAATTTTTGAGGAAAAGGGTGTGTTTATCATCTAAGGAAACCTAAAGGTACTTCATGATATGTAGGAAAATGTAGATAAAATGGTAGCAATATTGAAGTAGGATTTTAGTATTATGGATGAGGTACATGCATGGGGTAAGGATTTACAGGTACTACAAGCCATAAAGGGGAAGAGGTATAGAATTCTTGTAGATGTATATATAGTAGAGGAGTTGGATTTAATTGATGATTAGATTGGAAAGATAGCAAATAGTAATAAATTAATGGAAGTATTACATGTGGAGATCCACTGGTTAAGGACCAAGCCCGAGAGCAGATTTTACAGGCAGATAAACATTATAGTGATGCATGTCTCAACATATTCAAAGATAATGTGCAAGAGAGATTGATGCATGTAGAGGTAGTAGTAGAGAAATTTAGGAAGATTTTTGAAAAAGCTGCTAGTGATTAGGATATTCGGTAAGCATTTAGAATAGAAGAAGCCTTGCTAGAGTTGGATACCAAACTTGGGGTTTTTGCTGAAACCCATATTGAAGTAGACAACTACAGACAAAAGGTCAAGGATAAATACAATGCTTTATATTTATCAAATGCAGAAAAAATCACTAAGATTATTGAGAAATTCAAGGGCAAGCATCTAAACATAGCTCTGGTATGAAAGGAAACAAAACCCAAAAGTTGGAATTTCACTTTTGACACTCAGTGAAATTTTGCAATTTTGGACCTTTTGATGTGCACTAGTACACTTTTTGTCAATAAATTGTTGGAAGAATTTTGGATAAGTCACAGCTTCCTAGGTGTGCTTCTTCTAAGGTGCACTTTTCCAAAGGTGCATTGACAATTAACTACTAGTTCCAAAATTGGAGCTTTACATGCATCAAAAATGCATTCTGATAGTGGTTTAACTCCGATAGACACCTAATGAAGGAGGAATTTCTATTTTTGACACTTCTTGACATTACTACTTCAACTAAAGGCTTTCTTCTTATTATGTTCTCTCAATCTCTTTGTTTTATGACATGTAAAGGATCATGCATCCAATTAATGAATATAAAAATGGATGGAGTCCTACTGAGCACCAATTAGATTGTTAGTTTATACATAATTAGTTTGTTTTATTAAATTAAAAGCATATTATTGCATGAATATATCTCTCACTCTCATCACAAATTGAGGAGATGATTTCATATAATTACACAATTGTAATATGTAATCGGGGTCACTCTTATTTGTCAATAATATTATGTTTTTGGTGCTCACATTTAGAGTGTAGTGATTCTTGCCTCAATGTGTCATTGTTTTGTGAATTCTTGTTCATGGAATTGTGATTGAGCCAAAAGTTTATTGCATTATTTTTTATTGTGAAATCTCTTTTAGTTCTAGTGTTTGTTATGGTTTAACGAATTTTGCTGACATATCTAGCTCAAGAAGAAATCACCAAATTGTGCCTACATAACTTTTTGTCTCGCATGAGAACACTTTTCGTGGTCTTGTGATTTGATGGAGTGAAATTTCATAAGATTATCAAGTTTCCCATCAACAATTGCATTAGTGGAATCAAGGAAGCATTGCTCTTGTTTTCGTTAGCTACCACTGATTTTTCTAAAAGCTTAACTCATGGACGTGTTGTTTTTGTAGATTATGTCCATTAGAATTTTACTTTCATGTTATTTGCTTTAAAAAAATTTTATTTTCTTTACTAACCCATTGTTAATTTAGTAATTCATATTAGTTGCATTGTTAGATTGTATTTATATTAAAACAAAAAATACAAAAACATAGTCCTTTTTCATGTTTTTTATTTTAAAGTAGTGAGCAGATTTTACCTCTCATCTGAAATCATTTGAACAAAAAATGGCCTCCTCTTGAACAAAAAAATTTATCTTCAATTGAGAAAATTCCAGTAGGTCGCAAGATCACCTAGAACCTTAGAGTTGATTCACAAGATTGACTTTTCAAGAGAGGAGTTTGAAATAATTCCTGTCATTTAGCATCATGCATAATGATAGCTCAACACAAAGCTCTGATACCAATTATTGGACGAATAATTGAAAACTAAGATGTTGAGAGTGGGGGGAATGAATCTAGATCTATAAAAAAAATTATCCTTCAAAACAACTTTATTGTATTGACTATATTGACCTTCTCATATCTAGTTTATGTGTAACATAACTTGTAAAATCAAATGCTAAAATAAATAGATCTAGCTATTAATTACATCTATAAAATATAAACTCATAACACAAAATATTTGGTTACCTAGAAACCCTGCAAGGTGAAGGTAAAACTTGGGTGGTGATGATGCCAACAAATCTTTACTACTAGAGTAACAAAGTTAACCTATTTACAATTTTGATCACTTTTGATATCTATCCTATGAGGGGTCTGCCTTGCTAAAGGCATTTAAGACTATTAATTCTTACCCTGTTAAAGGATTTTACACTTAGAATAAAATAAGGACTCTATTAGGAGATTTACAAAGGTCTATTAAAACCACTATGTTAAGAGATTTTCCCTAATTCAATCTGTTAGAACCGTCTCAATACTTAAACCTATGGTCTACACTTTAATTGCTGATTATAGATCTCCTCCTTCCAATAGTTGATTGTCGGGCCTAGTTTTCAGTCACCATTGTAGTTTTCCAATTTCTCTATTAACCCCAAAATCTTGTGTTAACAAGTTTCTTTCTTTTCCTTCTTTTCAAAAGTCACAATGCGTTGTATTTGAAAATCTGCCTTGTGATGCCTCTTTATGAATATTTCTTTTGAAACACTTTAAACCTTTTTGAACCTTAGTTTTGTAGATGCTCAAAAATGGTTCACATCTATGGTTTCATCACTTCTTCATACTAATTTGTCTCATTTTATCATTCTACTAACTTTGATCTTTTGGCCAAAATTGATCATACTTTATCGTCTATATCCTCTTTCACATCAATTTCATATCACTTCAAAATTATTTCATATCGACTCAAAACCATTTCATATCAACTCAAAATCACTCAAAATCAATCCCAATCAACCTGGAACATATCAAACATCCCAAATCAATCATCATTTATCCATTCCTAGGTATTGTTGTTGCTTTTAGTGCCTTGGAAACCTATATACCTATCAATCTTATCAATCTGACCTTAGTATTGTTGTGGCTCTCAGTGCTAGGTCAAAATATCATTCATGTCATTCAATATTTGACATTGTTGAGGCATTCAATGTTAGATCATGGCATCATCAACCATTTTAATAATATTGGCAGTGTCCTTTGATGTTATTATGATCAAACCTTTTTAATCAATTTTGATCTTGTAGCATTTACAATATCGGTTAAATGTTACATATCAGTCACTTCATGTCATGTTTCCTTGGCATGTTATCAATTTCCATCAATCAATTTGACCATGGCTTTGATCTACTTTTCATCATCTTATTTGATAGCCATTATCATTAAATTTTTATCAAAGGATACAGTTGCATTCATTTAATCAATTTGGCCAATCATTTACTAATTTTCCCTATAGGATTAAACAACCCATAATTTAATCCTATTATTCTTTCTAATTATTCTTCCTAATTATCATCCTCAATTAATTAATTTTATTAATTAATTGATTTATCATCCACAAACCATGGAAATTCTTAATTTCCTAAGTTTCGTTTTCCATCATTCATTACATTTTCTACTAATTCTTATTTTGTGGAATAAAAGGATTTTTAATTCAAATATTCCATAAAATATTGCATCATCATGACACTTGGATGTGACACCTTACAGATTCTCCTTTGACATTTGGATAAGATGTGTCATAATCATATATTCTTATTGTCTTATGCATGTCTCTATTTGGCTTATTTGTCATAGATTCTTGGCTTTAAGTGGGTTGAGATGTCTTATGACATGTCATAGATTCCCTTCCACATTTAGTCAATTTTGACTTCCATGCATCATAGAATCTTAAAATTGACATCTATTTTCATATGCATCATGGATTCTTAAAGGAATCTCTTGCCACATTTCATATCTAAGGGTGACAAATCCAATGCTCTCATCCTCCATGCCCATTATAAATGGGCATTCTTCCTCTCATTTCCAGTCTTGGAAGTCCTAATTTATTTTAGATTTTTCACTCCATCTCTCACATTCAATTCACTCCTCTAATATTCTCATGGAATTATCCCTATCATAAACTTTTCTTCAATATTGTGTGCACTATAAGACAGTTGGAGCTACAATCATTTGGAGAAGAAAGAAGGACATGGGAGCTACAAACGAAAGGGGGGGTTTCTAACCTTGTGTTTGCTTCTTTTGATTAGTTTGGATTTCATGGTAAATTAGTGGGTGCTAACATATGTTGATTGATTTTTTTTATTTTCTCATAGTATGTTATGCATTTAGCCCATTTTCTAGTTGCTACATTTGGTGAACTCGACATGAACATGCATATCTAACTTGGGTTTTCTTGTTTTGTGCTTGTATGTGCAAGGAAGGAGCTCACTTGGGAGGGTATAATGACTATCTACTCTTCCTTTTCACACCTAGATTAATTAGGAGGTCTAGTACTATGGTTAAATTCTTTCATTCTATGCATTTTTTCAGCTTCTTGTCCTAGGGTGTACTCTGCTCTGTCAGGGTGCACTTGGGACTCCTAGGAGCAGTTTTAGGAGTCTAGAAGCCACCAAAACCCCTTTCTATTGTTTTTGACTTCCAAAATGCATCCAAAACTTACCAACTATGTCATTGACACAATTTTCACTATTTGGGTGTACTTGGTAGTATAGGTGTCAAAGTTTGCAATTTTTGGGTATCATCTAGGGCACCATTTCCCCACGGTTTGCACCTGACCTCCCAACTGTGCCCTAAAACTACCAACTATGCCAACCTGGGCCCCAACTACATCATTGACATAGTATACACTATCTGGGCACACTTGGGGGTGTTCTGAGCCATTTTGGCCTTCTGGGGTGCAATCTTCTTTGTCAGAGCACACATGGTTCATAGAAAACACACACATCAATTAGAATCTGCATGTAAGGTTTCCATTTCCTTCTAGAAAATAGATTAGATGATTTTGTGTTACTAATGGTCTATTTGCAACATGTGGCAATTTTTGGATGAAGACATGATCATGAAAAACTACTAATGCTTGCTTTGTAGGACATTGTTGAAGACCATTGTGTGTTAGTCAAAACTATGTGTGTGCATTTTCTAGCTTAGATAACACTTTTTTTGGTTCTTTAAATGAACTTTTTCTTTTTTTCCTAGTGTGTCTAGAGTGTTTAAATCTCTAGGGGTTACATTGGACGTATCCTCTCCCCTTGCCATTCGTGGATCTTGGGTGTAAGAGAAATTCGTGTAACTTCTATAGGAGGCCTGCCTTGGACCAAGATACTCGATATTGGGTATGCTAGGGGATGACCTCAGAGTGGTAATAGGCCAAAGCCAAGTCAATTTTCTAGCCACTATATAAAATTTGATTACAGTGAAAGTCATGTCTCTGGTATTGCTGTGTGATAGCTCTCCTCCAGTACCCTTGTGGTGCATCAAACCCTAGTTCTTGCAGCTGGGACACCTCCTGTAGAAGTTTATCATTCACTTTCTGAATGGAATGCCCTTACTAAAAACCACATTTTATTGGCCAAAATATTTTCTATCCACTGGCTCAAGGGGTCACCCATGCCCGTGAAGACATCATACATTCTTGCAGTCCTTAGTAGAGGCAATAGTCCCTTGGGAAGTCATGCCCCTTGGGAAGCAAATCTTGGTAGCCCCAAGAAGTGAGTGTGTTGTAAGGGGGAGCTTGTGGTGCCAAGATCCTAGGTTTTCCACTCTAGATAAGCATGGCTAAACTTTAGTTCAAGTAGGAATTCAGTGCCTACAATCCTAAAAGCCTAGGTTGTGGTGTGTTTTTTCACTTTTAACAATAGCTATTCTTATCTTAATGTGTCTTGCATGTGTGTAAAACATAATCAAGATAACAACCAACATTCAAATTTACACCTTGAACCTTCTCCAAACATTACACATTGTCAAAACTTTACAACCTTTATCAAACTTTGCAAACTTTGGTTCAACACACTCAAACCTTGGAAAACATGGCAACTTGTGCTCCTAAATGTGCTTCGCAAAACGTAGATTTCATTCTTGCATAGACTTCACTTGCATTCACCCTAGTCTAGACTTCATTATTGCATCATATGGACTTCATATTGCACCTTTTAATCCTCATTTAGTATCTATTACCTTTCATATTGCATCAATTTAAGTTTAGTTTACCTCCCTTAGTTTTTTGCATTCCCATCTCAAAATTTGCACTTTGCATCCACCACCTTACATCTTTGCATACCTAACCATCATCTTGCACACTTTAACCCTCATTCTAGGTATCCTAAGCATCATTTTGAGCATTCATACTAGTCTTAACACTATCCCCTACTATTTACCTCTCTATAGCATCAATCTAGAAAACATAGCTCCCAAAATTGCCTTAGTTTCAACCCAGTTTACCAACTACGTCATGAAACTACCAACTATATAATTAATGTATTTTGCACTATCTAGTTGTACTTGGTGGTCCTTACACCTAGTTTTGGATTCTAGATGACATTTTGGGGCTTCAACTGTGTCGTTAGGTACCTAGTTAGTTCCACTTGCATTAGCTTGCCCAGATCTGCATTCTACATCACCTAATGTTCATCACCTTCACTTAGGACATCATTCCTTAGGTCATAACCTCTTTTTTACATCTCCCAACCCATCATAAAAACAACCTCAACATCTTAGCTTCATGGCATATCAGTTTGGCAACCATACCACTCAGAATCAACAAACCTTCATCCTGACTTACCAATTGTGCCCAGAAACTACAACTGCACCCAAACTAGCTCCAAGTGCATCAATGATGTATTTGGTACTATTTGAGCACACTTGGAATCATTAGGGAAAACTTGGTCACCTACAAGACCATTTTGGGCCTCTAAACTACACTTTAGAACCCTAAAATTGCATCTAGGAGCCTTCGTACCTCCCCATTCTACACTTGACCTAAAACTACATCTTGCACCCAAAATCCCATTTTTCATCATATTCATTGTCCATATTACATATTTTCTCATGATCACCACCATTTAGAGTCCCTAAAACATCATTTTGAACCCCAAAAACCTTTGAATTTAGTCAAAAAATCTAGACAAAGTTTGAGTCTTAGAGTATCTCCTGGTGTTGACGGATAATGGATCTTGACTAGTCTTTTTATCTTTTCTCATCATTTTATTTGGTCAAAATATGTCTATTTCTTGATAGATTTGACCTTTTCATCTTTTATCAATTTGATCTTTTCGTCTTTTATCATTTTTTGGTCAAGATCCAAAGTCCTTTATCACAAGGTTAAACTCCTAGACAAAATACTTTCTAAAGGTTTTACCTAAGTTCAAAAATTTCCATGTACCCTTGTCATTGCATTATCAGTATTCTTAGTGTTCCTCAATGTCATTTTTACTTACCCTAGTGGTATATCCCCTTCATCTTGCATTGATAAAAATCCTAGCATCATTTTCATTACCAAACCCTATCAAATTTTCCATCAACCAAGTTGCCTTCTTGAGCATTTACCCTCATTTTTCATATCCCAAACATCATTACAAACCCTAAAACACCATCCTTTGTATAATATACCTTTCATAAACCTACCTTTAGTGTCATTATCAAGTCCAAAACATAACCCTAACCTTCATTTTGGATACCCTCAAAAAATCACTTGGCATTTGCATTTGCATAACATCCCTAGGACATTTGCACTTTGCACATCAAAACCCTAATTCATTTAGCATTTCATCACATTGCATAACATCTCTAGACACTTAAAAATCTCAAAAAAAATCATATCTTGCATACCCACATCTTAGTTATCAAGTTTTGACCTCTTTTGCACTTGGGAGGCAGAAAAGTCCATTTAGGTTTCTCCCCATTGCATCTACATTCTTAGGTGTCATACCAACACTTACTAGGACACAATCAGCTTAGATACTTGAAGAAATTTATCAACCTTTGTTTTATAAGTCACAAGCACAACCAAAACCTTTTCCAAGATAGAACAAGGGCAAGAAAACCCAACTGACATTTGACGAAGACCAAATCAAGGCATCACAACCATTGCTAGCATACCCCTTGAACATGTATCCACAAGATCCTCATAATCAAGCTATGACACAAAAAATTGTGAAAAATTCACCTACCATGATATTTCCTCTAAAAAATTCCCCCACACATGGGATGGTTCAATGGAGTCCTGAATTTGAACCTATATTCATGCTAATACCACCTGGAGGAGGAAGTGTGCCAACCACACCTGAGGATGAACAATCACATTCCATTGAATTTAGCCAACCTAACACAAGTACCTTCAACTATAACACATCAAACATACAAAAAGGTACTATGCACCTAAGTGATGACTCTGACACTGATTATGGCATCACTGATGAAGAAATGGCTAGGGTATGTCAAGATAAAAACTTTCATAAAAACTTCAAACTTTTGGCAGCCCAAGAAATTGTCAAATTCAACCCAAAAGTGGAAGGAGCTAAGTCCAAACATCAAACCAACACAACCATTGAAAACATACAACCCATGATCAATTTAGACTTAGATAAGGGAAAACAACCTTTGGAGTTTTCAAACACGATAATGGCACCTATAAGGTCCCATCAAGAATCAACCATCAAAATCCTCCAAAGTACATTTCAACACATCAATATTAATCCCTTGTTTGATGAAAGACCACCAACTCCTAAACACCCCAAAAGGACATTGAGGCTTGATTTTAATCACATGATGCAACAACAAGATGCACCTAAAGGGATTTGTGCTCTAGGAATGCCAAACATATCTTCTTTGGAGGCAAATCAACAAAGTGCACTTTGCTCCTAACCCTACCAAGTGGTATGACATCAAATGTTATGAAGCCTCCCATGAGTACACTATGTGCAACATCAACTACAACAATCCCTATTGAGGCACAAAGGAAAATCCTTATTGACATTACACCCATTCCCAACAAGAACACATCTCATTGTCAAGTCAATATGATGTCACAAGGAGGAACCTCTAACACACAAAGGAGCCAAATCAACAATACCAACATGATGATCACTTCTCAAGGACATAACCAACTACCCCAACAACATCAAACTGTGATAAGGACCTAATCTCTCCAACACACATCCAACATATCAACAACAACATCAATCACAACAACAACAACCTCAAGTGGGGCAAACATCTAGCATTCCTAATATGTAGTCCCATGTGACCCCACTTGACTTACACACAATTTATCAACAACAATTTCAACAACAATTCCAATAATTACAAACCATGTTTACTAAACAACAAGAACAACTCAAAAAAAAAATGGAATATCAAAGATGCCTTGAGCAACAAATTGCATACCAACAACAACCTCAACAAATACCTCTACAACAACACTCACATACATGGTCTCACATAAAACCAATAGAGGTATCCCAACAACAACCACAAAAAATGGCACAACAACAACACATGGTACAACAATCATAGTCAATCCTACAACAAGTGCCACATCAAATACCACAACAAGTACCCCAACAACAAGGACCCTTCTATATTTTAGATACCAACATACCTCCTCCACCTAGTGACACATTACTAGACTCATCAGACACATAAATGTCAAAACGGAGTAGACATAGCTCCCACCATAGCAAACGGTCTTCTCACAGACACAAAAGACTTGAAGGAAAGACCATCATGCAAAACCCCAATGAAGAACTATTACAAAAATTCAAACAAGTCAAGGCATTGGGATTCCAAAAGAAATAGGCTCTATATACAAAACGGACCTACATCCTAATCCATTCAATAAAAGTCTGTATATGCCTCCATTCCCAAAACATTTTAAAGCTCCAAGGTTCGAAAAACACCAAGGAAAAGGAAACCTTGTTGATCATATCAAAGAATTTTTTTCTTCATGTACCAAACTCAGTGATGAGCCCACTTACCTTATGAGATTGTTCCCTCATTCTCTGGGTGGGCCCACACTTGAATCGTACTCCAAATTTCTTGGTAATATCAAATCTTGGTCATAACTTTCAGAAAAGTTCATCTCCTAATTTTCCTTTAATATTACAAATGAGGTAACACTTTTTGACTTATGCTCAACTAAACAGAAGATAGGAGAACCATTTATCACATTCTTACTATGTTGGAGAAGCTTAGTCTATCAATGCTCACTAGACATTCCTGAAGAACAACAAGTTAACTTGTGCATTGAAAATTTAGTCCTAGACTTAATGTATGAACTCAAAATCAAGAGCCCAAGCATTATTTCTAAATTGATGAAAAAAGGGGCTAGTATTGAAGACACTCTTATCCATAAGGGAATCCTCAAGATAAACAAAGAAAACACAAGCACCAACTTGTCTAATGAAAAGCCAAAAATTTTCTCCAAAAACAAGAATGTGACTAATGATGGCATTGTGGATGCCCACACAATTAGCACATCATAACCTCAATTGACTTTGAAATGTGCAAACCCTACAAATTCACAAACTCCTAATCAAACAACACCTCAACAACAAAAAACTAAGACTTCCATGCAAGACAGACCTCGAAGACATCCTAGAACTAAGGACATGAAATTTACACCATTGGGGATACCTCTTGAGACTACATTACAACAATTACTGAGTAATAACTTCCTATAGTTACCCCTAATCAAAGATGAACCCTTGACTAAAGCCAATTGATGGGATGACAAAAAGTAATGTGATTACCATCGCACCAAAAGACATAAGACTTCATCGTGCTTCCAATTGAAACATGCAATACAAGACCTTATTGATGATGGTGTAATCATGGTTGATCCATCACTATTAGCATCCACCTTTGATCACACTATTTTCAAAGATCCTTTGGGTAATCATGACAAAGAGAAACCCTCAAGTTCAAAATCAAACTCACAAGGTAATGTGAATTACACACACACTGGATATGACTACACCATCAATTGCTTTAATGAGACTGATTCTTGCATATCCACATTCACATTGAAGGTTAAAGACCCTTGTTCCACTGTCACTACATGTCGTAACAAGATCACCCTTCTTGGAGCTCCATTTAGACCTACTACTTCTACTAGAATTGTACCACCTAGTAGACTTGTTGCTCCCACTTCATCTAATTATAGCCTTGTTGAAAAACTTGGCAAGACCCCTATGCAAATATCCATTTTGGACCTACTACATACATCTACCCAACATCAAAAGATCTTGGAGCAAGCCCTTAAAGAGTCAGTCATCCTAGATAACATTGATGTTGCCTAGTTCCAAGCCATGGTTGGGAACCTATCTGCATCACAACATATCACTTTTTCCCCTCGAGATATTCCTAAGGAAAAACCTAATCACAATGATCCCCTTCATCTTGAAGTCTTCATCCATAATGCCAAAGTCAGACATTTCATAATAGATGGAGGAGTAGGACTAAACATCTACACTCTTAAGGTTGTCAAAAGTTTGGGTTATTCTAAAGATGATGTGGATCCCTCTTGAAGAATCATAATAAAAGCTTATGATGATGGTGAACACTTCTCCAAGGGTATCATGACATTACCTGTTAGAGTTGGCCCGGCTACTAAAGACATATTGTTCCATGTCCTAGATATCAAAACGAACTACAACATGATACTAGGATGCCCTTGGCTTCATGGTATGAAAGTAGTCCCTTCTACATATCATCAATGTCTAAAGTTTTCATATGACAATGTGGAGGTTACCATCCCTGGTGATCTAGATCCTTTACAGTTTTTTGCTAATCTAAGAGATGCTACTACATACCAAATCCCAACAAATAATGAAGCACAACCCATAGATTCCTCTAATTATGTGAATGCTGATATAATCCTCAGTAAGGCCAAGGAAAAGATTAAGATTGAAGATAATGGGTGTGGACAATACTAAATGTCTCACGTATCCCACATCAGGTAGTCACCACTTTCTCCTCTATCTTATGGTACATCACAACTATTGCAAGACCAACACTCTAAGATCAGTACACAAAATATCACTTCTATCAATGAGAATACATCTGTATGTATTGAGAAAGTAAAAGCAGAACGAGAACCCACTTTTATATCTCCTAGCAAGTATGGACTTGGGTTTACTATCATGCAGAAACAAGGCTATGATGGCTATAGCAGTCTTGGATATCAAACAAAAGGTATAATTGAGCCCATCACTACAAAAGGATGACCTTCTAGTTTGAGGCTTGGATTTAAACCCTCATGTATAGGTCCTCCTAGTACTACAGTACCTACGTGTAAGACTATGGATGTTTTGAACAATGAAAAGGCATCTGAGGATAGCCCACCTGAAACCAACAATCCTCTCACTTTTGAGTATAACCCTAATGATACCATGGAATCTAATGTGCATATCCATAGCCTTAACCCAAGCCCATTCAAGATTGATGATGACATCCCCTCAAGTTATCTTGAGCTATTGGATTGGGACCAACATGGACCACCAATTTTTGATCAATTTGACAATGATGACACTCTTATAATAGACTTTGAAGGCATTATGATTGAAGATCATAAAGAAGTAATTTCTCCAAAAGAGAAGACATTGACATATATTATGAAGCCAACTCCACCTTCTAGTTACAAAGAAAAAAGAGAAAAAGATAGAAAGCATAGGTCTCTTGGTGAAAACCGAAAGGCACCATTAGGCCTTGAAAAATCAAAAGCTAAGCAGCTCCCAAGGATACAAAATGAAAAAGCCAATGCCATGAATATTAGTGTTTTAGTTTTCAACATGCCACAAAGTCTTTTGGAGCTCTCTCAATCAACATTCATGTGGAAGGTTATTGGTCTCAACCCTCCCTTATATCCAATTATTTATCCCCACATCCAGCTACCTAATTTGCCCAACACCCAAGATCAAATCCTTATCCAACAAGACTTTGCATATGTTATCATCTGTGACATTCCACATGGAACATCCTTTGACCCATTCATTCTCAGATGCCTTGATTTGCAAGAGGCAGACATTGTCTTACATACGGTACATGATGGTATGTCTCGAGGCCTTTTCAATGGTTTGATTTTAGCTACAGACTTGGAACAACTCCTATGTAGTTATGGTTAGTCATGGTCCTCATGATTATCAACTAGTACTAGCAACAATAGATTTCTTATCAGTAGTTGTCAGCAACATTCTTGATTCCATCTAAAAGTCCTGAAAAAATATTTTAAAAATAGAAAAATGTCCTGAAAAAAGAAAAGAAAAAAGTGAAAAAAGTCATGAAAAAATTTGGATGCCTTGATGAAAACCTGGAAAATAGGCATCTTGGAATGAAAATTTGAATCAACAGAAAAATCTTGTCCAAAAATGAAAACCTAGCAAATAGGTGCTTTGGGCAAGTACCATGGTGAAAACCTGGCAAATAGGTGCCATGTGTAATCATTTGTTGCTCCTCCATCTATCAGGATTCCATCTGGTCTTTTCTCCCTCTATCATTCCTTGATCATATCCTTCCTATTGCAAGACATTCTTGGCTCCTTGACCATGGCTCATGAACTAGTTAATGTCCTTTGTTACCTTGCCTAAGCATCACCAGTCTGCACACACTCTATCATTGGCCTTTGTACATAGTTTGTGTCTTGTTTGGGGGCATATTACCTACATGGTGCATGAGTTTGAATTTGAACTGCGGGCATATCCCTAAGCACTTTTTATCCATTGGACTTATCGCATAATGGATTGGAGCTAACACTTGTACATGCTTTTACAATCCTTAAAAAATCCCAAAAAAGAAAACATAATCCCAAAAAATCTATAAAAAACATAAAATGTCCTGAAAAAACCACTAAAAATCACTTAATGTCTTGAAAAAAAAAAGCACTAAAAATCATAAAATGTCCTGAAGAGACTAGTCACGCTAAAAAATCAAATATCCCCAAAAACCCTAAAAATCACAAAACCCATCAAAAATTTGCAATAAACCTTGTACATATTCATTGTGGATAACCATCCCTTTTGCGTACACACTTGCACTTTGCAAACTGAAACTCAAAGCACTACACTTCAATGCCAATCACACTATCTGAGCAATGTGAACCAATAATCACTCCAACATGTCACTATGAACTTATCAACTAAATTCACAATCAAAACTATCACACTGTCAACATGTCAAACACTATCTAAACACCTCAAAAACTCAAAAAGCAAGTAATAATGGACAAGAATAGCTATTGGCTCATGCTATTTAGTGAGTGATTTATTTTTGCTTTGATTTTCTTCCATCACATTCCTATGCTACTCGATGATATAAACTAATCTATGAGAGTGGCTAGGATGGTTCATGGTCATCTCTTTCTATTTTTGTCTATTACAATGTACCTTTGAGAGTTTAGGGCATGTACATATGCCTTAGGAAGGACAAGGTCATTTTCTATCTGCACCATGCTTGTTTATGCAAAAGGCGTTCATTTGCACTCTAGCCCTTTATGCCATGATGCATCGCATTCCATTTGCCATATCAAAATAAAGATCCATTTGACATATAGTGCACTTTTCAAAAGCAAAAGTCTTCCTATCATACTAACAATTCGTCATCTCTTCTCCTCAGTCTTCTATCATTCATCTCCTCATCCACCACCATGATCATGTCTTCTAATTCACCACATCATCTTCATCTTGCATTCATGCATTCCTACATCATCCTACACTGTTAATCAACACTCTGTGGCTTTCCACCTAGTTCAACCTCAATCTAACATTTGTCTCACCATTTTTGACCAAATATGACCATTTTTGATGATTTCACTCATGTTATGACATCTTTCCATCATTTTGGGCATGCACATAAAGTTTCAAGTCATTCCTAGTCTATTTGTACCCTTCCAAGCCCTTTGTAGAGTTTTCTATTAGCATTTACCTGAGTTTGACCTATATTTGTCCTATTTTTGACCAAATTCTAAGCATGTTGACCACCTTTAACTACATTTTATCATGTTTCTAACATCGCCCTAGGGTTATGCTAACCCATACCAAGTTTCAGCTCGATCTAGGACCATTTGGACCTCGATCAAAGCTCCAAAGCATCCTAGGGCATAGCTGGGGTTTCCAACTACATCATTGATGCACTTGGGAATGCCAACTATGTCATTGATGAACTTGGGGACCTAGGATCCCAAGAACTACTCCTGAAACCCCTATGTTGCACTTTAGAGCCCATAACTTTTGCGTTTTAACTCGGATTTGCAATCTGTCAGTTGCGTTGGATTTGTATCTTTGTTATGGACAAAATGATCTATCATTTTGTGTCTTTCTTGAGTGGTAACCCATGCAATTACTCTCAAGCTCCTAGTTGATCCTGTTCTGCACTCTAGGCCTCATAACTTTCACATTTTAGCTTTGATTTTTGATCCATCAATTGCTATGGCTCTGTTTTCTCATTTTTGATGAAATTGACCTATCATATTCCTACGTTGGTCAATTTCTTGAGGGGGCATAAATATATACCACATTTTTGGGGCATTCTTTGACACAATGCTCTAAATCACATTGTATCAAAGAGGGGAAAAATGTAGACGCTCAAAAATGGTTCACATCTATGATTTCATCACTTATTCATACTAATTTGTCCCATTTTCTCATTCTACTAACTTCAGAATTTTGGAAAAAATTGATCATACTTTATCATTTGTATCCTCTTTCACATCAATTTCATGTCATCTCAAAACCATTTCATATCAACTCAAAATCACCTCAAATCAAGTCGAAATCAGTCAAAATCATTCCTAATCAACCTAAAACATATCAAAGATCCCAAGTCAATCATCATTTATCTGTTGCTAGATATTTTTGTGGCTTTCAGTGCCTTGGAAAGCTATCAACCTATCAACCTTATAAATTTGACCTTAGTACTATCGTGGCTCTCAATGCTAGGTCAAACTATCATTCATGTCATTCAATTTTTGATGTTGTTGAGGCTTTCAGTTAGATCATGGCATCATCAACCATTTTAATAATATTGGTAGTGTCTGTCAATGTTATTATGATCAAACCTTTCCAATCAATTTCAATCCTGTAGCATTCACAATGTCAGTTAAATGTTACATATCAATCAATTCATGTCATGTGTCCTTAGCATGTTATCAATTTCGATCAATCAATTAGACCATGGCTTTGGTCTATTTTTTATCATCTTATTCGATATATATATATATATATATATATATATATATCATCCCTATTGGGGCATATTTTGGCTTTCTCACTAGTTATTCTTTGACACAACGCTCTAAATCACATTGTATCAAAGAGAGGCAAAATGTAGATGCTCAAAAATGGTTTGCATCTACGATTTCATCACTTCTTCATACTAATATTGGCAGTGTCCTTCGATGTTACTATGATCCAACCTTTTTAATCAATTTCGATCTTGTAGCATTTACAATATCGATTAAATGTTACATATCAGTCAATTCATGTCATGTGTCCTTGGCATGTTATCAATTTCCATCAATCAATCTGACCATGGCTTTGGTCTACTTGTCATCATCTTATTTGATATCCATTATCATTACATTTTTATCAAAGGATACGGTCACATTCATTTAATCAATTTGGCCAATCATTTACTAATTTTCCCTATAGGATTAAATAAACCATAATTTAATCCTATTATTCTTTCTAATTATTCTTCCTAATTATCATCCTCAATTAATTAATTTTATTAATTAATTGATTTATCATCTACAAACCATAGAAATTCTTAATTTCCTAAATTCCATTTTCCATCATCAATTCCATTTTCTACTAATTCTTATTTTGTGGAATAAAAGGATTTTTAATTCAAATATTCCATAAAATATTGCATCATCATGACACTTGGATGTGACACCTCGTAGATTCTCCTTTGATACTTGGATAAGATGTGTCATAATCATATATTCTTATTCTCTTATGCATGTCCCTATTTGGCTTATTTGTCATAGATTCTTGGCTTTAAGTGGGTTGAGATGTCTTATGACATGTCATAGATTCTCTTCCACATTTAGTCAATTTTGACTTCCATGCGTCATAGAATCTTACAATTGGCATATTTTGTCATATGTGTTATGGATTCTCAAAGGAATCTCTTGCAACATCGCATATCTAAGGGTGACAAATCCAATGCTCTCATCCTCCATGCCCATTATAAAATGAGCATTCTTCCTCTCATTTCCGGTCTTAGAAGTCCTTAGATCCTTGAAGTCCCTAATTCTTGAGCATTTTTGCAAGTCCTAATTTGCATTATCCCTATCATAGACTTTGCTTCAATACTATGTGCACTATAGGCAAGTTGGAGTTACATCATTTGGAGAAGAAAGAAGGACATGGGAGATACAAACAAAAGAGGGGGTTTCTAACCTTGTGTTCGCTTCTTTTGATTAGTTTGGCTTTGATGGTAGACTAGTGGGTGCTAATGTATTTTGATTGAGTTTTGTGATTTTCTCGTAGTATGTTATGCATTTAGCCCATTTTTTAGTTGCTACTAGTTTAAAGTAGTTCAAAGAAATTCAACCAAATTTTTGGGATTAAATTTTTTTTTGTAGGTGGGAACTACTATGTGTAGCATAAATGTTTACTTGAACCACTTTGAACCTTGGTTTAAAGAAATTCTACTACTGAGGATTTTGTACACAAGTATTACTGATTCATGATAAGTGGTGATTCCTAAAATATTATATAAGTTATGAGAGTAATAACTAAAGGGTCCTCTCCAATTCATCACTGCTCAATGCAAAGTCTAAGTTGTCATCATGATTAATCAAAACATGGATCTTTCACTTTGGGGGCTAGGTCTAACATCAGGAGTTTCATTATTATTGCAAGGACATTCCTATAACGTGATCATTTAATAAAGGAATCTAATCATAGTTTTAAGCATGTGTGTTAAGCTCTAAGGATCTCACCATAAATACCTCATTATGGGGTGGTACTTTTTCCAGTATGTTCTCTTGCCTTTAAAAATACTAGTTTCTCACTTAGTTGTTTCATTCTATGCCAAGGCAAATTGAAAGTGGAGTAGCAGTGAAAGTAGGGAAGTTTTTTGGTTTTCTTTCAACTAGTTATAGGTGAGAACATAAGAAATCTCTTGTCCTTTCTTCTATGTTTTTTCTTTCAAAACCAAAGGTAGTGTTGGGTATTTCTTTCCTTTTGATTAAAATGAGGTATGTTCTATATTTTTTTGGGAATTTTTCTAGTCTTGAATCTAAAAAGCCCATAATTTATTACATTAATCTAGAAGGTGTTAGGGTTGAGAAGTTACAAGAGAACTTTCTTGATCAAGCTAATGAGGTTAACAATTTCTTAGAAGTTTTGATGAGTGGCTTACTTGAAGTGGCCACTTTTCCTCCCACTCTTTTAAGCCCAGAATTGGTTCAATTATGTATTGAACATTATGATGCAAGAATTAGAAGTACTTTGAATAGAAATGTTGAGACCATATTGTCCATTAATAGGGAAACCATCTCATAAGTCTTACTTCTTATCATTGTATTTTTTCTACTTTTGGCCCTACCTAGTCTCTAGTTGAATATCAAGAAGACTTTACCAAGTATCGCAACATGATGGCTCAGAAATGGGTGGAGACAAAGTATAAAGGTTATTTGAGGTTACCCAAAATAATCACCAAGGACCACATGAAGCCTCATGTCTATGACGTAATGGTTTTGTTACACAAGGCTAAAAGAGTGTGTTGATGTCTTTCTCTTTGAAGACTAGATGAACTGCTATATGGATACTATCCTAATAGGAAAAAAAATTCTTGATTTGGTAGAACTAATAGCTAGCTCACTGAGGAATCAACTTAAACATTCTAAAGTCTCAAGGGAAGACTTCCATATATCCTCTTACTTAACCTATTATATTGCATGTGTTTGTAATATCACCTCTTTACCTCATGAACCTTGGAGTGACAATATAAATGTCTTTCAATATTGCCCCTTGCTCTAGAAGGACAAAGTGTTAGAAGAGTTTAGGAAAATAAATGATGTTTTGATAGAAATCATGCATTTGAACCTCAAGAAATCACCAATACTAAATATATCCCCCGAGGCCCAAAAGCTAATCCAAACCTATGAAAGCTATTTCATCCAATTTCCTAAGTTTGTGTACCTACAAGTAGGGGGATTTGAAGAAGAGCCTGTAAAGTTTCCTTGGTATGCATTAGACTATTTTGTTATAGCTGAGAGTCTATTTTTCCCATTAGACTTGGTCCTTTGGCTTGTAGTAATATGATTAATGCTTCTATGTTTGGAAGCAACTTACTCAACTTTAACCTTAGATTCTATTAGGGAAGGAGGGATTTTGATAGTAAAAGTTTTATAGCAAAAGTACTTGGCTTAAAGGGTCAGTCACTAACAATTCCTCATTTAGAAGATTTGCGGGAAGATTGTAGTAATGAGACAGAGGTTATTAAAAGAGATCATTCAAGATTAACACTTCCCCAACTTAATTCCTTGAAATTAAAGTTCAAACTAGAGAGAATATTTGAAGATGGTTCAAAATTTGTTGAACCAAGATGGGAAGAGGCAAATGAATAGAAGAAACTTGAGGTGGATTGGAATAGGGCTAAAGAAGATGATATAAACCTTGGAACCAGATCCATTTTAACCTACATAGATAACTAATTAAGAAGAAGGAGTATGAGATCATTTAATGAGAAACAAATTGCAAAATCCCCAGGGTAGTTTCTTCTCTAAAACATTAACTTCTAACATCCCAATTACATCTCATGTTGCAGGTGATGCTATGACTTCTAAGAAAAAATAAGAAGAAGCATCTCCTAAGAAAACCACAACTCCTAGAGCCAAGTCCAAAACCAAGTCTAAGGCACTTGCACAAGAGAAGGTACAAAAAGAGAAACTCATGGCTTAGGAAAAAGACTAAGGAGAAGAGCTCACTTTCTTAGGTCACCAAGATGGTTATGTGGAATTAATTGAAGCCCCAAGAGAAGAGTAATATAGTTTAATGGCTCCTCCCAAAGGCAATCAAGGGATGACAACCACTTCTACCATTCCACCCTAGTTATCCAACTTAGTGAGTAAGAAATGCAGTCTTCAACTAGTGTCCAGACCTAGTAAAGACATCATCACCAAGTATATGACCTATGGTTCTAAGAGAAACGAGATGAAAAGTGGCACACAACTAATCAAATATCCTATGATTAGATAAGTGACACAAAAGGTGGCTACCTAAAAATAGAAAGAAAATTATGAGGAAATTGATGCTAAAGATTTCAAATTTACTATTGTATAATTGGGAGCTATCACTAGAGATATCAAGAATCACTTCTTCAAATTCTCAATAGATCATATGTTGACTCAACCTGAAAGGGACAATAAGGAAAATAAAGAATTTAAGAGGTTGATAATCACCATGGCTAAATATATAGACTCTTTAATGAAAGTGGGTGCCCTTCAGTTGATTCAAACTCTACAATATTTTGATCCTAGCTCATTAGATAGCCAATACTTGGTCCAATAAATGCAAAAGGGAAGGTTACTCTCAGAAGCAATACATGAATGGGTAGAATCCATTATGAAGGAAGGGAGTAAATGTATTTGATATTTTACTACTACATACATTTAGGGAGAAGTATTGGTGGGTGAAGTCTAGATCCGCATTCTACTATGGGAGGTAGGTCAAAGTATGTGCCAAGCCATTTTGTTTGAAGTACATGAAGTTGAAAGATATGGTGGGTTAAAGTGCCTAAGTTAGAACCCCATGAAGACCATAGACTCATGCTTGTTGTTCATCCTTAAAAGTAATATGGGTTGGAAAGATTCAATCTACAAGGGATCTATTAAAGAGATGCAAGCAGTAGAGCTTGAAATTGTTGGAATGAATAAAGATCTACTAAAGGATATGTAGATTATCAATCCTATAGGTATCTTATAGTTTGAGGATGGTAGCATACACTTTGAGCTCTTAACCAAGAGTTTCAACAATACTATGTTTGGGATAAAGGATAGTGACACACCTACTTCCAAAGACTTCACCACCCTAGCTAACATCAAATCAATGCTATACTTGAATAGGGAGCTTATGCCAAGACAAAGTCACAAGATCAAGGAGCTAACATGGATGAAGGATGCTTGTAGATTGAAACAACTCAGTTTAAAATATCCCCATTCTCATGCAATGTAAGAATTTGTGAACACCTTTAGGAGCTAGAAGTTAGTCAAGTAGAATATTGCCGATTAAGAAAAGAATGGTGAGGAAAATTAGTTATGAATGATTATCTTGTGTATTCTAAGTTTTAAAATTGTTTCAAACTATTTTGCTTAATTTTTTTTAACTGAAAGGTTGAATTTTGATGGAGGCCTTATAGGTTTATAAAAAACTATAAGTGTGGGAGCATTAAGCTAGGAAGAGGCTAGCTTTGGGTTACATAAAAATACTTTGATAGTTTAGTACTATAAAAATTTCTTTTGTAATGGAGATAGTGATAGATAGAAAGTAGTGATATATGCAAAAGTTATCTCTTAAAGACTTTGTGCTTGGGAAACCCTTTTGAATATATATCTATCATATTTTATTTTACTTTAAAATTTAGAGTTTGAGTAGAACCATTGTTGGTTATTTTGAGAGTTGTAATGGTTAATTGTTTATGACATCTATTGTTGTTTCTCTTGATGTTTGTATTTGTCCTTTATTTGTGAAAACCAGCTTAAGTGGTTGTAGGATTTAAATTCATTTTTGAATCTTGTTCAATTGTGGAAAGATTGTGTGCTTTTATGTTTGATGTTAAAAATTCTAAAGCTTTAAAATATCACCTCTATAGCTAAGAGTAAGTGAGAGATGCTTAAACACTTTATGGAAAAAATATGAAACTTGTTTACTCTTGATATTTTAGTTTCATTGATAATTTATTTGTAAAGAGAGTTGTACCTATAAAACTTTAGAGGGAAATTATTAGCATAAAATTTACCCAACTCTTGTGAACATTATTGGATTTCTAGTCTTGGGCATAGATTGAATTACTAAATTTTATAGGAAAAGACAATTTGTTCACTAACAGATTTTTGGTGACTCTATGGGGACATCCTTGGGAGAAGAGGACTAAGTCCTTTGATGTGGTAATCAATTATAATGGTCCTACTATATGATAAAAAATTTCCTATTTTGCATCCTAATTTAGGGTTTGAAGATACATAGGAAGACATCACTTTTGACTTAACTTTAGTCACCTGGACACTACATAAAAATAATTAGTAGTTCTAACAAGTTTTGAACATCCTTGAAAAGAAGAAGAATTCACTAAGCTCTTGAGAGGTGTTTCAAAAGTTCAAGAAGAGGTAGTTGTTGATAGACTCTCCCAAGCACCTACAAGACCTTAAAGTGGGAAGAGAAGGAAGTAATTCTAGTTGAGAAGAGATACACAAGGGGAGAAAGAAAGAAGGATATTCTTGATGAAAATTTTGAGCCTATAAAAAAAAATTATTCCTAATTTCAATACTCCTAGCAAGAGAAAAATTGAATTTTGTAGTAGACCTAGTTCTCCTCCCAAGGATTCCCCTATCTCATCTCTGGTGCAATCTCTCCTTCCACTTAAAGCCCTAATCCCTTCTCATATAAATATTCAACCTCTATAATTTAGATTATCCAACATGGTCATTAACCAACCTTAGGGACAAAATATGGGTCCTTTGAACATCAGAGTCAACCCTGCTACATTGCCCAATTGTATAATAAAGATTTTGCCCAAGTTTAGTGGAAAATGAAAAATCTCTATAGATGATCACCTAAGTTCCTTTTAGATAGCATGTAGACTCATAAGTATCCCCACTCAAGAGATAGCCATGAGACTATTCATTTACACACTCACAAATGTGACTGTTGACTAGTTTAATTACTTGCCCTAGCATTCCATAGCTAGTTTGGATGACATGGAGACAAAATTTGAAAGTAGCTTCAGCTAAGCCAACTAAAGAAATAAATGCATGAACCCATGAGGTAATTCATAGCTAAATTCAATAGATTTATTCAAAGGATCCCTTCTACCTCTAGGCCAAATGGTGAAAATCAAAAGATATTCTTTGCAAATGTGGTCCCCCCTAATGTAAGCTTTCATCTACTAAAATATGTAGTAGCTGATTTGGTTTTTGCTCAAAGGATGGCAATTCAGTTGGAAGATGTAGTGATCAATCTATAAAGATTCCTATAAACAGAGAAGAGATGTACAATCCTTTGGACCAACTTCTACTTCTACACCTACTAACCCCTTCATGAAAAGATTGATGAATTATATGGTTATGTTAAAAGGCAACAAAATAGAGACAGTGGTCCTTCCCAATCTCCATACAAGGATGTTAACCAAAGACAACAACATCCAAGCCATGGCAAAACCCATTTTCTAACCATCCCCTAGCCAAGGTTTCAAATTCAAGAAGTACCTAAAGAGACTATGTGTTCATTTCATCTAACCATAGATCATGATGGGAAAACTTGAACTTATTGGCTAAGGTGTGTTCAAATGGAAAAAGATGATCTTGGCGTAGAACAACTGGTCAACTGTGAAAGAGGCAAAGTTAAAAACTTGGGTACCTATTTTCTTGAATATGAGTTTGACACAAAAAGGGGAGGAGACACTTTTGTGAAGCTACAAGATCTTTCATGCACTATATTGACTATGAATAAAAGAAATGAAAAGACTTATGTAGGGGCCAATGCCACTGCCACAGGCTCCAAGGGGAAAGAGTACATGCATAGTGACTCAACAAGGAGTGAAACTTTTAAAATATTGTCCAGAGCACAATTGGTGGCCAGTACTTCTACCTTTAAAATTATGGAATTCTATAAATCTTCCTCCATTTCTATCTCTTTGGTAGAATATTTGAGAATGAATCCTAAGAATTTAGATAAACTAGTCCAATATGTGAAAAGGGAACCTCTAGCAAATGCTCAATTCACTAATCATGTTACTAAAACCTAGACCACTCATAAGAAGCTTGTCTTTGAGTTGGAGGGCATTAGAAAAGTCCCTAATTTAGAACCTTTTTCTCATACCATGAAAGGAGAAGTTGAAGAAAGAAAACCCAACCCACTTTATGTATCTCTATTATTAAATAGGCAAAAACTCAACAATTACATTATCAATTTGGGGGCTTCTAATAACATCATGCCAACTCTAGTAGCCAAATCCCTTGATCTTGATCTTACTAAAACTTTCAAACCTTATTATTCTATGGATGGGAAGCAGGCCCCCCTTATTGGCCAAGTCAAAGATGTACAAGTCATCCTCTACACTTGCCTAGAGAAGAGGTTGAAGTTAACCATCTTGGTAGTTGATATCACTGCTAGTTATGAGATGTTGTTAAGAAGAACATTTCGTAAGAACATGGGAGGGGAGATCAAGATGGATTGGTCTAAGGCTATGATTTTGGTGGGTAGAAAGAAGATTTGAACCACAACCAATGAAAAAATATACTATAGTGCCTTTAGACAACCCCAAAGACCAGATAGTGTATGACGAATGCCAATTTGGGAACTATGTAATCCTACCTGATAATGAACTTGACATGTGAGAAAGAAGTAGACACAATAGCTCTATGGAAAATGGAATTTGATGGTAGTTTCTCTAATTTGGGATCAGGCACTAGGGTGGTTTTGATTTCTCCCTCAAGAGACATGTTCCCTTTCTCTTTTAAATTGAACTTCTAGAACACAAATAATATGGTAGAATGTGAAGCTTTTCTTTTAGGATTGCAGGAAGCTAAGGAAAAGGGGATAAAGAAACTAAAGGTAAAAGGTGATGTTGAACTTGTTGTAAAATAGATAATAAATCAATACTCTATAAAAAATGATAGATTGAAAAACTATAGAAACCTTTTATGGGATGAGATAGAATCCTTTGATGCTTTCTCCACTAAAATCATTCCTCATTTTCTAAACTCTAGAGTTGATTTCTTAGCTGTCTCTGCCTCTTTACTCATCCTGCATGCTGATTTCAAGAATGATGCATATAGGATAGAAATGATCTATATGCCTAGTATCTTGGATAATATAGATCATTGGAAGGCTTTTGATAATTATTCAAAATTAAAATATTTTATTGGATGTATTGGAAAATTTGCTAATATTTTTTTTGAAGGGTCAAAAAAAATGGCAAATTAGTAGGAAAATAATTGGTTGAGTCCAAAGAAGTGATTCAATTAAAAGGAAATAAAATTCCCAAGGGATAGGTTTCTTTGGAGCATCTGGTAAAATGGAAGGATGACAATACCATTAAAAAGGAGAGTGATCACAATGAAGACTTGAAGGAGCATGACAAAACTAATGTCAGAGATGAGGGAGATCCTAAATGGATTCAATCGGTCGAACATGTGCAAAAAGAGAGAAGGTAAGTTTTCTTAAACTTCTAGTCAAATATAAACATGTCTTTATCTAGGGGTACAAAGACTTGAAAATTTTCAATAATGGAGAGTTCATGCATCACATACCTTTAAAACCTGAGGCAACCCCTTATTGGAAAAAGGTTCAAAACTATAACGAAAAAGTGTTTGAAGCAATCTTAAAAGGGGAGAAAATGTATAAAGCCCATATAATCTATACAATTCATCATTTAACTTGGATAGCAAACATTTTTCTTGTGAGAAAAAAAAAGGTGAGATAAGAATTTGCATGGATTTTAGGAACTTAAACTAGGCTAGTCTTAAGGATAATTATGCACTCCTAACTATGGACCATGTTCTACAATTAGTCATTGGGTATGAGGTTATGTCAATACTCAATGGTTACTCTAGGTATAATCAAATCAGTATTTCTCTAGAAGACCAACACAAAAAAAACTTTCATAACTCATTAGGGAACCTTTTCTTATAATAAAATGCCTTTCAACTTGATCAATGTGGGAGAAACATTTTAGAGAGCAATGAATTCCTCTTTCAGAGACTTGTGAAATAAAATAATTACAATATATCTCGATGATTTTATTGTCTAGTCCAAGAGGGTGAAACACCATCTAAGGGATCTCAAAGTACTATTGGGTCAATGTAGACAACATGGTATATCTCTCAATCCTAAAAAGTCCATTTTCTTTGTAGAAGAAGGCAAGCTTTTAGGAAACATTGTTTCAAAGAAAGGAATAAGGATTGACCTAGAAAAAATAAGTGCAATCCAATAGTTGTCTTTTCCTACTAATAGGAGTGATTTAAAATCCTTCTTTGGTCAAATAAATTTTGTAAGGATCTTTTTTCCTAAGTTCTTGGAAAAAGTATGGCATAAGTTGAACATGATGAGCAAGAAACACCCTCTCATATGGCAAGAGGAAGGGAAAAGAGCTTTTGAGGATATTAAGATAGCTATTTCAAATGCCCCTATATTAGTAAAATCAGATTTCAAAAGATATTTTATTATTTACTATTATGCTTTAGAGTATACTCTATCTGGTATCTTGACCCAAAGAAATGATTAGGACAAAGAAGCACCAATCACTTTCATGAGAATTCCTTTGAGAAAGCATAAGATGAATTATACTCAAATGGAGAAACATGTATTTTCTATAGTTAGGGTGGTGAAAAAATTTAGGTATTATATTTTACATTCCCATTCTACTGTATATGTACCTAAGATAGTAATTAAGAGAATACTAACTTAACAAGAGATTGGAGTAAATAAAAGGGAAGTGTGGGTGGCCAGAATTCAAGAATATGATCTTATAATCAAACCTACTGACTTTTTTAGGGGACAAGTTTTGTGTAAATTGATAAAAGAAAATAAAGAGTCATTACCAAGAGACATAGCCACCACACCACCATTTTGCTAGTTAGTTTGACTAATCCCTGGTTTTCTAATGTAGTATACTTCTTGACCTATAGTGAATGCCAAAAGAATTTGAGTTATAAAGAAATATTCAACCTCAAGTTGAAAGCAGCCAATTATGTAATTTCTTAGGGGATGTTTTATAAAAGACATGTAGATGGAACCTTTTTAAGATGTGTAGATAGTGAAAAATAGAAGAATTTGTTGAGATTATACCATTCAGATGTTTGCGGTGGGAATTTATCCTCTACTCTAACCACTTTCAAAATTCTTAGAAATTGTTTCTACTAGCCAGGCATGTTTAAAGATGCATACTTGTATGTAAAAGATTATGAGAAGTGTAAACTCTTTATAGGCTACCCCCAGCTTGTAGTATTACCACTGAGGTTAATAGTGATTGATGAACCTTTCCATCAATGGGGTATAGATTTCATAGGACCCTTAAATCATCCATCTAGCACTAGCCATGTATGTATCCTAATCGTTAAGGATTATTTCACCAAATGGGTGGAAGCAATTCTAACTAAGAAGGCTAACTCACAAGTGGTGTGTGAATTCTTGATGGAGTATATATTTGTCAGATCTAGGGCTCCACATAAGATAGTGGTAGAAAATGTGACCTATTTCTCATCTAAAGAGATTTCTATGTTTTTCTATGATCATGACATATCTTTGGTGCATTCTTCAGGTTATTTCCGTCTAGGTAACAAGTAGGCAAAGTTTAGCAACAAGAACCTGGTCACCATAGTGAAGAAATTAGTAAGTGACAATGCTTAGAATTAGCATAAGAAAATCTATGAGGTACTATGGGCTAACAGAAACACACATAAGAGAGCTATCAGCATGACTCCTTTTGAATTGGTTTATGGAGTAGGAGATCAAGTATCCCTACCACTAGAGTTATCCACTACAAAGTTACAATTAGTAATTGAAGATCCCTTTTTTTTTTTGAGATTTTTTAGAAAAGAGAGTGATGTATATGAACAAGATGGAAGAAGAAAGGAATAAGCTTATGGATCATGTTACTGAGCACCAGATGAAAGTAAAGCAGATTTTTGACATGAGAGCTAGTGCCTACAATTTTACAAAGGGAGATGAATTTCTGTTATGGGACGTGAGGAAAGACCTAAAGGGGCACATGGTAAATTTGATTGATTATGGAAAGGTCCATTTTTTATCACAAAAGTCATTGGTTTGAATGTCTTTCACCAAGTTACGTAGATGGTACAAGTCTACCCTTTACTTATAATGGATAAGACCTTAAATTGCTAAAATTGTAGACCTTTAGAGAGTCTTTCCAATGTAAATATTCTTTGGCTTTCCTATTTTGTTTTGTTTTTTTTTCTATCAATCCCTATTTTGTGCGATCTTGATCAATTTTGTTTTGAGAATTCTAAGTTCTTTATGTACTTAACATACATAGTCCCTAGTCAGACCCCTATTGGCCCTAGTTTTGAGTTGCCATTGTACTTTTCTAGTTTCTCTATTAACCCCAAAATCTCACATCAACAAGATCTTCATTTTTCCTTCTTTTTAAAAGTCATTGTGCCTTGTATTTGAAAGTTGACCTTGTGATGCCTCTTTATGAGTCTTTCTTTTGAACCTCTTTGAATCTTAGTTCAAAATAGTTCAAAGTAGTTAAACCAAAGTTTTTTGGGATTAACTTTTATTCTGTCAGTGAGACTTACTAAGTGCAATGGAGATGTTTACTTGAACCACTTCAAACCTCTTTGAACCTTGGTTCAAAGTAGTTTTAAGTGGTACTACTACTAAGGCTTTTGTGCACCAATATTATTGATTCTTAAAAAGTGGTAGTTCCTAAGATATTAAATAAGATGCTAGAGTAATGATTAAAGAGTCCTCTCTAATTTTTCATTGCTCAATGCAAAGGCTGACTGTCATCATGATTAATGAGAAGCTAGATCTTTCACTTTGGGGGCCTGATCAGATGTTAAGAGATTTGTAGTTATTGCAAGGACATTCCCATAAGGTGATCATTTAATGAAGGAGTCTCATCACAATTTTAAGCGTGTGTGTTAATCCACAATGATCTCACCATAAATACCTCATTATGGGGTGGTACCTTTTCTAGTATGTTCTCTTTCCCTTAAAAATACTAATTTCTCACTTAGTTGTTTCATCCTACACTAAGGTGAATTGAAAGTGGAGTAGTAGTGAAAGTAGGAAATTTTTTTGGTTTTCTTTCAGCTAGGTATAGGTGAGAACATAAGAAATCTCTTGTCCTTTCTTCTATGTTGTTGCTTTGAGAATCAAAGGTAGTTTTGGGCATTTCTTTCCTTTTTATTAAATGAGGTCTATTCTACATTTTTTTGGGAATGTTTCTAGTCTTAAATGTAAAAGGCCCATAATTTTAACACTAATCTAGAAGGAGTCAAGGTTTATAAGTTATAAGAGAATTTTCTTGATCAAGCTAATGATGTTAATGGTTTCTTAGAAGTTCTAAGGAGTGGCTTACTTGAAGTGGCCACTTTTCCTCCCACTCTTTTAAGCCCAGAACTATGTTAATTGTGTATTGACCATTATGATGCAAGAACTAGAAGTATTTTGAATAGAAATGGTGAGCCTTTATTGTCCATTACTAGGGAAACCATCTCATCAATCTTAAGTCTACTTGAATGTACTTTTTCTACTTTTGGTCCTACCCACTCTCTTGTTGAATATCAAGAAGACCCTACCAATTCTTGTAACATGAAGGTTCAAAAATGGATAGAGATAAACTATAAAGGTTAGAGGTTATCTAAAAGAATCACCAAGGACTACATGAAGCATCACATCTATGACCTAATGGTTTTATTACACTGAGCTAAAGGGTTTGTTGATGTCTTTCTCTTTAAAGACTAGATGAACTACTATATAGATATTATCCTAACAAGGAAACATTTTCTAAATTGGACAAAACTGATAACTAGCACACTGAGCATTAAACTTAAACATTCTAAAGTCTCAAGAGATTACTTCCATATGTCCTCTTACTTAACCTATTGTATTGCATTTTTTTGTAATATCACCTCCATACCTCATGAACCTTGGAGTGAGGATATAATTGTTTATCAATATTTCCCCCTACTCTAGAAGGACAAATTGTTAGAAGAGTTCAAGAAAATACATGATTTTTTGATAGAAAGTGTGAACTTGAACCTCAAGAAATCACCAATGCTAAGGATATCCCTAGAGGCCCAAAAGCTAATCCAAACCTATAGAAGCTTTTTATTCTAATTTCCAAAGTTTACATGCCTACGAGTACAGGGATTTGAAGAAGAACCTATGAAACTACCTCGGTATGCATTAGACTATTTTGTTATAGCCAAGATATGTAGAATATTTTCTTTAGTGATTAAGGATAATCTACCCCAGGAGAAGTGGGAGTTTATTTTCCCATTAGACTTGGTCCTTTGACTTATAGTAATATGATTAATGCTTCTATGATTGGAAGCAACCTATTCAACTTTAACCTTGGATTCTATCAAGGAAGTTGGGATTTTGATTGTAAAAGTTTTGTAGCAAAAGTGCTTTCCTTAAAAGGTCAGTCACCAGCACTTCCACATTTAGAAGATTTGTAGGAAGATTGTAGTAATGAGAGAGAGTTGATTAAAAGAGATCATTCAAGATTAAGACTTCCCTAAATTAATTCCTTGAAATTGAAGTTCAAACTGAAGGGAATAATTAAAGATGGTTCAAAAGTTGTTGAACTAGGATGGGAAGAGGCAAAAAAATAGAAGTAACTTGAAGTGGTCTAGAACCAGGTTGAAGAAGATGACATAAACCTTAGAATCAGATCCATTTTAGCCTACATAGACAACTAGTTAACAAGGAGTATGAGATTAGTTAATGAGAAACAAATCACAAAATCCCCAAAGGTAATTTCTTTCTTTAAAACATTAACTTCTAACATCCCAATTTCATCTAATGTTGCAGGCGATACTATGACTTCTAAGAAGCAAAAAGAAGTAGCATCTCCCAAGAAAACTATGGGTCCTAGAACCAGGTCCAAAATAAAGTCTAAGGCACTCATACAAGAGAAGGTTTAGAAAGAGAAAATCATGGCTTAGGAACAAGACAATGAAGAAGAGCTCACTTTCTCAGATCACCAAGATGGTTATGTGGAGTTAATAGAAGTGCCAAGAGTAGAGTAATCTAGTTTAATGGCTCCTCCCAAAAGAAATCAAGGGATGACGCCCATTTCTACCATTCCACCCTATCTATCCAATTTAGTGAGTAAGAAATATAGTCTTCAACTAGTATCCACACTTGTTAAAGACATCATCACCAAGTATGCAACCTGTAGTTCTAAAAGCAAGAAGATGAAAAGTGACATGCAATTCATCAAAGACCCTGTAACTAGAAAAGTGACAATAGAGGTGGATACCTACAAATAGAAAGAAATTTCTGGAGAAATTTATCCTAGAGATTTCAAAGTTACTACTATAGAATTGGGAGCTATCACTAGAGATACCAGAAATCACTTCTTCAAATTCTTAGCAGATCATATGTTGACTTAGTCTAAAAGGGATGTTAAGGAAAAGAAAGAATTGAAGATGTCGATAATCACCATGGCTGAATATATAGACTCTTTGATGAATGTGCTGCCCTTCTATTGATTCAAACTCCATAATTTTTTCATCCTAGCTCATCATATAGCCAACATTTGGTCAAGAAATACAAAAGGGAAGATTATTCTTAGAAGCAATGCATGAATGGGTAGAATCCATTATGAAGGAAGAGAGTAAATTTATCCTAGATTTTACTAGTACATACATGGGGGGAGAAGTAGTGTTGGGTGAAGTCCAGACCCTCATTCTATTATGGGAGGTAGATCAAAGCCAGTGCTAAGCCATAGTGTTTCAAGTACATGAAGTTGAAAGATAAGGTGTGTTAAATTTCCTAAGAAAGAACCCCATGAAGACTGTAGACTCATGCCTAATGTTCATCCTTAAAAGTAATATGGGTTGGAAAGATTCAATCTACAAGGGAGCCATTGAAGAGATGTGAGCAATATAGCTTGAAGTTGTTGGAATGCATAAAGATCTACTTAAGAATATGCAGATTATCAATCCTATAGTTATCTTATAATTTGAGGATAGTAGCATGGATCTAAGGTCTTAACCAAGAGTTTCAATGATACTATGTTTGGGATAAAGGATAGTGACACACCTACTTCTGAAGACTTCACCACCCTTGCTAACATTGACTCAATGTTATACATGAATAGGGAGCTTATGCCAAGACAAAGTCACAAGATCAATGAGCTAAGGTGGAAGAAGGATGCTTGTAGATCAAAACTGCTCAATTTGAAAAATTTCCATTCTAATGCAATGCATGAATTTGTGAGTTTCATTAGGAGCAAGAAGTTATTCAAGAAAACTATTGTGGATGGAGAAAATCCTGATGAGGAAAACTAGTTATGGATGATTAGCTTGCACATTCTAAGTTTTAAAAACTATTTCAAACTATTTTGCTTAACTCTTTTTAACCAAAAGGTTGGGTTTTGATGGAGGCCTTTTCAAGTTTGTAAAATACTATAAATGCTAGAGCATTAAGCTAGGAAAGGGTTAGCTTTGGGATGCATAAAAATACTCTAATAGTTTAGTACTATAAAAAATTCTTTTTTAATGGAGACAGTGATAGATAGAAAGAAGTGATATATGCAAAAGTGATCTCTTAAAGACTTTGTGCTTGGGAAATCTATTTGAATACATATCTATCATATTTTACTATGCTTTAGAGTTTGAGCATAATCATTTGTGGTTACTTTGAGAGCCGTAATGATTAATTGTGTATGACATCTATTGTTGTTTCTAATGATGTTTGTATTTTTCCTTTTTTTTTCAAAATTATCTTAAGTGGTTGTAGGATTTAAATTCATTTTTGAATCTTGTTTAATTGTGGAAAGACTATGTACTTTTTAGTTTAATGTTAAAATTTATGAAGTTGTAAAATCACCTTCATGCCTAAACATACGTGAGAAACCCTTAAACACTTTCTGGCAAAAGTGTGCAACTTGTTTACTCTTGATATTTCAAATTCATTGATAATTTTTTTGTAAAGGGAATTGTACCTATAAAAATTTAGAGGGAAATGATTAGCATAACATTTACCCAACTATTGTGAACATTAGTTGATTTTTAATCTTGGGGATAGATTGAATTACTGAATTCTCTAGGAAAAGACAATCTATTCACTAACATTGATCTTATATTCAATCTGATATAGTTTTTCTCAGTCATTCACTGCTTGATAAGGTCACTGTACTTTGTTCTTCACAACTCTCTCATGAATGCGACATCCAAAACTCAACTTCTTCACTTCCTTTGTACACTTCATAGTATCTTTTGTGATAGCTCTCATCACTTATACAACATAAGGTTTAGACTGAATATTTAAAGACTTATGTGGAGCCTTTTAGATGCTTCCCTTTTTGCCTCTTCATCTGATTGGTTGTTCATTCCTCATAAGGATCAATGATCCATGTCAAAATATGTAACAGCCTTTGTAATAAACTATACAATCATTAAACGTTATGTCCATGTCAGCTTGAAATGGTTTACCTCAAATTTTGTAACATTATATACTTTTATGTTCTCTCTATATTATTCAACACTCACTATTTCTGATTCTTAATCATCAATGTGTTATGGTTATTTGGCATTCACTAGGCCCAGCTTGTACTAAAAATACTCAGTGACCAAAGACTTGCTCAGCTCCTACAGAGCTTGGCATATACATGATTATTTTAAAGTCTTTATATGATGTGACTTAGATTGAATAGCTTGGTCATAGTGATGACCATCTAACTCTACCTTATATATCACTAAGTGTTTGATAGTAATAGAGAACAAGAATTAAAGATATCAACAATAACTAAATAATCAACACAAAACACAATCTTTAGTAACATATAAACCCTCTAAGGTGAAGGTAAAACTATGGTGGGGATGGCACCCAAAAAAATTTTGCTACTACGACAACAAAGTGCCTATTAGGGCTATAATTATATCACTTCTAATGATCTACCATGTGAGGTTTGATCTTCTCTATAAAGAGCTTACAAAGCTATTAAGTCTACCTTGACTAAACGATTTAAAATTCACAATTAAGTGAGCACTATGTTAAGTGATTTACAATAGGCCTACTAGGACCACTCTATTAAGATATTCACCTAATACACTTGTTATAATGTAATAGTACCTCGATCCTTTGGTTTGCACTGAAATGCTAATAGAAGATATTCTCTATCCAAACTATAATCACCTCTCTATGCCTACAATTCAATATCTCCTCACTACACTTCTCTATTAGCTTACTTCACAACTTGTTGATTCTTCCTTAGCTTTTCATACACACACTCCACTTACTCACAAAAAAAAATTTAAACTCAAAACCCTTCTTTTATAACCATCTACAAAATCTTCTAGATTGCAATCAATGATCCACATTCATCCTTTTTGACAATTGACCTTTCTAATTTTTTGATTGGTCCATCGCACTACATAAGCATGAATGATTCATAATCATAGGCATAATTATCTTCTTTCTATTCACCTTAAACTTAGAAACATGATTCATGCTCGATAAAATGGTTTACATAATATTTTGTGTCATTCCAAACTAATATACTCAAACTATGTTACTTGACACTTATTGTTGGAAATAATCAAGACTAACAAGGTTACTGAGAGGGGAGGGGTGAATCATTAACTCTAAAACTTTAAATCAATTCAGCATAATAACATATTCACCATTCATCCATCTAGTCTACTGTATGCATGAAAAGATAAACATTCATAACACATGAACACACTGATTTGGTGACCCAGAAACCTTCCAATTAGAAAGTAAAACTAGGGTGGGGATGATGCCCACAAAACTTCAATACTACAGTATAAAGTTGGCCTGTTAAGGCTTACAATGATCACTTCTAGTGATCTGCCCTATTAGGAGCAAGTAGGATTGCTAGATCCACCTTGTTAGAGGATTTACAAACATATAATGAAGTATGCACTCTGTTAGGAGATTTACAAAAGACTATTAAGTCTACCCTATTAAAGGATTTACAAACTGATTCACCTGTTAGGATGAAGCATTAGATCTAGTTAGAACTGATTGCTAATAATATCCTTTATGCACTGATCACTTGATGTGATAGATATAAATTTTCTACATCTATGTTGACCTTGCTGTATTCCTCTGTTCTGCTACTAATTTGTTTTACTCTTCTCAAAATATTGCAATACAACACCATACAACGATACACAACATTTCATCATATTTTACAAATGATATAATACATTACACATATACCATTCCAATATTTACACTGGCAAGGTTGGCCAAACACAAGTGAAAAAAACATTACTGAGTCGGCCAGATAGTAGAAAACTCGGGTTCCTCAAACTGACTCGATGACCTTCTGATACTCGACATCCACTACAATACACTGCATCATCATGCACTCGATAAGAGTAGAGGCACGGTCCATATTAATCACTCTAAGTAGTTTGGAACTCAATAACCGTTGGTGACTCGATGAATATTGTGTCACTCGGTAAAAACTGAATCCATTGATAACTTTCTTCACTTGGTAAACACTGATTCCTTCATTTACCTTGATCACTCGGTAAACACTAAGTCCTTCATTTACCTTGATCACTTGGTAAATACTAAGTCCTTTGTTTACCTTGATCACTCGGTAAACACTAAGTCCTTTGTTTACCTTGATCACTTGGTAAACATTGAGCCCTTTGTTTACCTTGATCACTCGGTAAACACTGAGAACTTGGTAAACATTGCTGAACTTCCCATTTGCTTGATGACCACTATTCAACATGGTATGAACTGTTTTTCTCGGTAACCACTACTGAATGCTCAGTATGAACTGTAGACTAGGTGATGAGCTTGGTAAGCATTCAAAATCGAATAAGTGTTGTAACTAATGAAAAATATTTCATAATTCCAACAACTTATACCTTCCTAACACTCACTCATGCTTAGCAACTATATATTCCTTGGTCGACAATAAATGTGTAGACTTGTGCTTAGTGTAGCTCAACCTTCATTATCACTCAATTGCAATGTTGACTGCCCAAATTAGCCTAGTAAATGATTAACTATTTTCTACTAACTAATAATACTAAGATTGTCTTTAGGGTCAATGTCTTTCTCTTGTATTGAATGGCTTAGGGTGAACATGTTTAACTAATGAACTCATCTCATCTAGTTTACATTCAAAATTCATCACCTCAATTTGTGTCAAAAAGAGAAGATAGGATTTTTTTTAAAGTAACTTATTTAAACTATGGAGAAGAAGGAAATAGAGAAATTGAATGTATGCATGGAAATTCAAACAAGAAGATGATCATTAATGTGGCATAAATACAATTATGGAGTATTGATAAATATATTTATCACTATGAATTAGTCTTCAACAATGACCATGGTTTCCCTATGGCTAGTGACAATATATCTATAGTTTGAGAGATTACAATCATATCACTATCTAATTACATTCTTCCTCTAAATTTGAGAGGGGAAGCTCCCTTTTATTATGTAGGTACTAGGACTTTTGTTTACTTTTAACCTAAAATCACATAAAGAATAAATTAGAACTAAAGGAAGTTAATAATCAAAACCCCAACAATAGACATACAAATACTAACTAAGATTCACTATGTAGGATAAAGATTACAAAAGGATTTTTAGCACTAGTTCTAATGAAGAAATGGATATGTTATTTTCCATCAACCAAATACATCAAAAAGATGAATAGATTCCACAAATATATATATAGAGATTACCAATCTAACATACAAAAGATGAATAATAATAACTCCTAAACATATTTGAGACATATGACTTAATGTTTTCTTTATTATCTCTTTGAAGACATACAAATTTAAAGACACATTTATACATAATTTTGCATCCAATAATCTCTAGATAATTGTCCCCTTTTTTAAAATTTCCTCTCCAATTATATTGGAAATAACCTTATATATATACGCTTTCAAAAATAACTTTTGTAATCCTTAGGTTAATAACTAACTCACCCTTTTACAAATTTTGGAGAGGTTAATTAACTTCACAATTTTTTGTGAAAAGGATTGGTTGATTAACCTTGAAAAAATTAACCAAAATATAACTTGAGGCTTGGACATATTGAGGAGAGAGCTTGATAATTAATTTTGAGGAAACATTGAGCCCCCAACAACTTGTACTCACTACAACCTTTCTTCATAGAACTCTAGCTCATCATCTTCAAACTAAAATTGGTTTTGAACATTATTTTGACCAAAAGTGACCACAATCACTATTCATGATAGGGAATTAGAAACTTGCAACTTTGGAGAAAGACTAAATCACCATTTTCCTAAAGTAGTGTTCCATCTGTGTCTTCTTCATTAATACTATTGAGCTATCATTTTGCATGATGTTGAATGGTATGGATCATTTAGAATCCTTCTCTTGAAAAGCTAATTGAGGATCAACTCAAAGGTTCGAGGTAGTCTTACAACCTACTAAATTCTTTTTAGTTGAAGATAAATGTGTATGTTCATGAGGAGGCCTTTGTTGGTTCTAAACAATTTTGGATAATCCATTTGATCTATTGCTATTTAAAAAGTAACCACAAAAGAAATATACTTTTGGTATTTTATGTTTTTATGATGAATGCAATTTATTGATGAAACTATATGAATTCCTATTTTAACCAAGTGTTAGAAAAGAAAATAACAAAGATAAGGTAACAATAGTTTAAAGAAAATAACTAAAAGGGAAATTCCTAGTGGAGATAAACCATGGTAACAACACATCTACAAATTAAATTATAAAAAAGGATCAGGTAAGAAACCAATAAAATTTGGAGCAATGTTTCCTTAACTCCACTAATGCAATTTTCAAAGGGATCTCAATATAAACTAAAAGATGTTTCATGTTTCATCAAATTGAAAGGCCACAGAAAGTGCACTCATGTAAGACAAGATGCTATGCAAGAAAAATAGATGGTCCTTTCTCCAATTTGTTACATGAATAGAATTCATTAACACGAGGTAAACATAATAACTAAAAGATCACACAATCATAATAACATAATAAAACCATTAGCTCCATTATTATTCACAAATATACATTCACAAAAATAACACAGTCTGACAAGAATAACTACAGTCAAAATGAAAGTACCAATAGCATATATTATTGCATCAAAATAATGGCCTAGAGTATATATTACATCCATTTTTTTATAAGAAATCATCTCCTCCCTTTGTGTTAGGAGTGAGAGCTCTTAAAATGAAAACTCATGGTTAAAAATAATAAAATAAATCTAATTATATACAAACTTATTCTTTAAATAGTGCTAAAGGTCTCTACCCTTGTTTTAATCAATTAAATGGGTTCATGAGCCTTTACATGACTTTAAAAAATAAAATAATGAGAAGATAAGAAGATAGAAGCCATGAGATGATATGGGAGTCTTTGGGAGCTCTAAAAATGAAAGCTCAACCTTCTCTAGGTGTTTCTAGGAGTTGAATTGTTGTCAAAATGTGTTTTTGGTGCATGGAATGCTCTAAAATAGCATCTGGTAGTTAACTTTTGGTGTGTTGTTTCTTCTTCAAAACTATGAGTGCAAATCTATGAAAAGTGCACCTACACACCTTGGTGATAGGTTCCAAAAATTGAAAATTTTCCTAAACTTGATTTCCAGCATCTGAGTATTTTCCCACTTTACACCAAATGATGTCTGGATGTTTATTCTTGAAATTTTCTATCATCTTAGCTATGAGGATAGATTCTGGTAGATCCAAATCCTCATATTTATTCTTTAGCACTTGCTAGTAATTACTAACTTTGATCCTTATATCTGCAAAATCTTCAAGCTTGGTGTCTAGTTCCAATAATGCCTCTTTAGTTTTGAAGGTGTGTCTGATGTCATCTTCTGATGAAGCTTCTTCAAATATCTCTCATAACTATTGGACTATTGACTGCACTGCAAAAATCTTAGTCTTAGACTCATCTTCAAAAAAAGTTATTAAGTGCACCTTACAAGTTGATTGGTGAATCTACTATGTTAGCAAGGAAGGCCATCAGTGGGGGATTTGGTGGAATGATAGGTGGAGGTTAGTTTAGAGATGGAGCTGAAGATGGTGAAATTTGGAATGGAAGTGGTAGAATTCTTTGTAATCCTTTATTACGGTGAGGCTTGGAAAAATGACTAAGTTCTAGGAACTCATGTGCACCAGGTGAAGATTGTAAAACTTGTTGGATGTGGTGCAATAGGATCAGATTGCCTTGTATTCTATGCACTATCTTTTCTTCAAAATTGTGACACCATTACTAACATGCCTCCAAAAATGGATGCAACTATTTTCTTGCCCATTTTCTTCCTAATGCTACTCTAAGAGAGATCTCTAGATTCTCCATGGGGCCCACAACAGTTTTCAAATAGCCTCTCAATAGCTCATTATGCTTTTGTAGCATTATTAGCTCTAATTGATCCTAGTCCATGTACCTAGACACTTCCTTCATGCCTATAGTGGTCATCACTTTGGCTATGTCCACTATGGGCCTTCCCAACATGACCTCCTCGATTTGATAATATTTCAGACTCAAGTTCTTCATTGTTAGCATGAGGAGGAGGAATGACAATATATGCAAGCAAGTCCTAATCTTGGTTCTTCATTATGGAGGGTGACTTTCTTGCATCACCCTTAGGTGGCTTGGGCCTTTTCACTACTTTAATTTGTTCTTTCATTCCTTCCTCAGCTATTAGGTCCAGCTGCCTTTTTGATGAAACATTATCTCCCTCTATAGTCATGTTGGTGTACTACCCATGGGATACATTTACTTAGCTAAAGAGGTTGGTTCTCTAGTAGGCTCCTTACCCTTATCATTTTTTTCTAGAGTTTTCTCATGTCGAACATCTTTAATAGGAGTCTTTGCACTCTATTAGATTAAGGATCTAGCCTCTATATCTTGAGGAGCTAATGGGAAGAGTTAGGGTAGACTAACTAGTCTATTCCACTGACCCACACTAGGATCTTGGTGTTCTCTTAACACCTAACTTGGTCTATAGGATTTCCTATAGCATAGAACATCTTCTGACCTGCCCTAACCTTCCCACTAGGTGAAATGATCAAATCTTGCTCCATGACTCTCTTATCCTCCTAGGAATGTAATTCTTCCAAAAGATATATGTAGTTCTACTAGGGTTCCATAGTACTCCCTATTCAAACCAAGGTTTTCATAAGTTTTAAGGTGTTATTGGAACACTTTTAGTATGCTTGAATGGATGGTAACAATGGGTTCATACTCGATTTCTTAGTTTCTTCACAAAAGGCTACTAGAAGAGCCCCTAATTAGGCCTCCATCTAGATTTGTAGGGCTAATAACTTATTACCCTTAGAGATTCATCAAACCTATCCTTAAGAAAAAAAAATTCAAATAGACCATACTCAAAGATTCTTGAGGTTTTAGGCCACCAAAAGGCTATATAGCAATAATGAAAAAATTGAGGGTTTTGGAGGGTTTTCTTGGCTGCCTACTATCCCCTCTTTTCAAACACCTTCCTCAACTTACCAAGACTCCTCCTTTTCAATAAATAACCTTCTCATACCCCTCTTGAATCCCTCCAAAGTAAAAGTCTTCACTCTTCATGCTTTGCTCTTGAGAGCTATTTCTTTGTTGATTGCTCCTAGTCGGGCATTGCCTAGCTCGCCTAGGGCTTTATCAAAAAAATACTTGCACACATTTTCTAGGAACCTAAAAATTAGGGTCTTTATTCTTGGAATCCAAGAGGCCATGGAAATCCCATGGTGGAAACAAGAGCTATAGCCCTTTAATTATTGAGAACTCAAAACTGGACAACATAATGTTACTTTTAAAGAAATTTACAAAGCACCTACAAAACATGATTAAAGATCTAATATAATGAATGTATAATGAAGAATACACAATATAAAAACTAATACATGCAACAAAGTTACAATAAAAATAATTTTTTCTACCAAACAATACAAAAACTAGTAAATGTTGTATATAATCAATCACAATCTGCTATAGCAGCACAATGTCATACAAAACAATGACTTCCAACCCTTGGTTTGGGTTATTCTAACCTTAAAAATGATATCCCATAGTATGAAGATAGGTTTTAAGGTTTTTTTCAAAGTCGCATTACAAAATAGGTCTTTTAGCTACAAAATGGAAGAAGTTGAAAAGTTGCTAGCAATTTTTTTTAAAGCAATTTTCCTTGCTCGAGTAGAATTATTTGCTTCCACCTTTTAAGACCATATTAGGCCTTCCAAAAGTAACCTTGGGAGTATTACCTTACTTCACCTAAGACCTTCAAACTCTTGAAGATAACTATTCCATATGTTGATAGATTTTTCATAGCATGGCATTGTACATAACATTGCATTGTTTATGCACTTTGGTCTTTTTAAGCAAGTAGTCCACCATTGGATTGTTTTAATGCACACATATGCTTAAAATGAAATAAAGAATCCTAAATCAACATTTCACTGACAAAGAACAAAGAATGTTACCAACTCAAAGTCAAGATATCATTCTCAACAAAGACCAAGAAGGAAACTTTAAAACCTATCTTAGCTTGGACACACAAGCATGAGCTATATGCTCTTATTGTATTCACATACTTCTTAAGAGAAGTTCATCACGCCAAAAATGAAATGGTGGGAGCCTTGAAAGGGTGCTCCTACACTAGGATTTTTCTAAATTTCTTCTAGTATTTTTCCCTCCTTAGATACTTCATTGACATGAAGATATTGGAACTCCTCTTCCTCAGTCTTTTGTTCTTTTTCCTCTTCTAAGGTTCCTAGAGGAAGTGGAGTTACCGCCCCTTTGTCTAGAATGGTCATATCCTATGATGGTGTTGGTAGAATGCCCAAAGGTTCTTGAGGTAGAGGAGGCAATCGATTCCAATTCTCTCCCAAGGGTTCACTAGTGGGGGTGTCTATGATCTTCTCACCTACCATATTAATACACAATAGCATAAAGTCAAAGTCAGAAAGGTTGAAGACATCAGTTCCTTCACCTTCCATCTCTTTTATCCACTTTCATTGTTCATCTTCTAAATTTGACACTTGGATAGGCTCTCTTGAAGTAGATGGAAGCATCATTGTGGAGCTTCTTCTCCTCTCTTCTTTTATGGCTTTGGTCAAGTGGGTCCTTTGGCATAAGGGGAAATATTCCATTTGTTCCCCTTCTTCTTCATCCTTAGCCTCTAGGATGGTCTTTGGAAGCTATTGGGATAGATTATTTTTCTTCTTTAGTTTACCCCTATGTGTTCCCACCATAGTTATTTTAATTATTTATTTCTTTGGAGCTGAGGGGGAGGCTTCTTCCTTTATAGTTGTTACTAGTGGAACCCTATGCTCCTCTACTTTTTCCTACTCTAGTTGTACCTTCTCTGAAGGTTCTTTCTTGAGGCTCATCTTGTGCTTTTTTAGGTTTTACCTATTATGGAGGTGCTTGAGCTTGAGCTTCTTATTTCTTTTCCCTTGGAGGTACCCTTTTCCTCTTCTTTCCCTAATCATCTTCTAAGTACACAACCTCCTGCTCATGCTAATGAACCATTTTTGGCCTTACTAGGGATTGAGTGGGGTAGGTTGGCACAATGACCTTCACAAATTTTCCTTTGATTGACCTAGCTATGGGTTATAGGGTTATGGCCTGAGGAACTAGATCCATTCTAAATATTAAAATCCATTCCTTTGTCAATTCAACAACATGCCTACTCTAATGATTTATATTATCATTCTCATCCCTCCCTATTTTTTCATTCATGATCAACTTGTCATAGATTTTATCTCTATTATACAGAGGATCTAGGACTTCTTTGGCATCCTTCTCCATAGTCTTAAGAGGAATCTTCATCTTTAACACATTTTCTACTAGGTATAGGCTTGTCCTACAATAATCCCTTATTTAGAAATCATAGTCATCTAATGCATTTATCTAATTATCCTCCAAGGCATCAACATGTACAAACTATTTCCCTCTTAGATGTTCACCATCCCAATGTTGTCAAAGAAAAGGCAAGGGGAGTTGTATTCATCCAAGGGATATTGATTCCACTCATAATTGAAGGTGGAAATATTCTACTTCACCTTGAAGGCACCAATTGTGAAGGGCCAAACCCATGTCTTCTTATGTTGTTTTCTCACTCTATCATAAGTAGAAGTGAGTTGGTAGGCTATCTCTAGGAGTATCAGCCTATCTAATGGGTATCTTGGGAGCCTCTTGGGGCATTCAAGAGTACCAACTACCTGAAGATATGTGAAGGTTTTGAATTGAATGTAGTAAGAACCTATTTTTGTGATCGCAATTACTGCCTCAATTAACATTGTCTTTCCATAGTCTCCTTCTATGAACCTGATGATTGCAAAAATAAACCCATCATTCACCACTCTATATTCCACACTTTGCAATGGGAGCTTCTACTTTACCAATTTTGGGTATCCCACACAGGGCCAAGCATTTCCATCCTGCATGCTTCCCTTTCTGTAAAGGCTTGGGTAATCTGTTGTTCTTACTGCAAGTAATTATACCATATATGATGTCATATAGAAGCATAGATCATATTTGACATCTATTAATTGCTCATCCAAGTTGTCACTTTGGATGGTATCCCAATTAATTGGCATCATTATCGTTATGATGGTTTTAATGAAGTGAACCATCCAAATCTGAAGGTGACCTACTATTGGGAGATCCATAACTCTACTTAGAAGTAAAATTGCATATCTAATATCATCCTTCATGTATCCCTTGTCATATCTACTTTGCCCACTACAGTCCACTAGTGTTCTATCAATCAGGAAAGAGGATTGAACTATTTCCTTTGCCTCTTTCTCATTCTCCTTATAATGTCTCTTTGATCCATCATATGAGATTTGCAAGTATTGATCCATCCTTGGGAGGTGACATACTTTTTCTATGTTCTAGGGTTGGAGGTACAAGACTATCTCTCTTGTGACACTCTTAACAACATTCTCTTTTGTCACATAGTGCTCCATAAGGGTCATTATAAGCTCTGAGGATTGAACTAGCATTGTGTGAGATGCTATGTTCACAAGCCCTAACTAGATGAGTGTAGATAACATTAACAATCTTTCCTTTGGTTTATTGTAGATTGTGAGGAATGTATTCGATTCTATGTCTCTGAGTTTTGTGTCTTTGATCTTAGCGTGTCCATCTTGCAATCAATATTTCTTCAGTGCTCCATAATATTTAAATGTGATTAGTTTTGGAGCCATTTTCTCTTCCATTGAAGAGGATGAGGATGTCATTTTATCTACACAAGAGAGGAAAACATTAGTTTAAAGGTAAAAACTTGACCTAAACATAGACTCTAACTCTCTCTAAATTGTTGGATAAAATTGAGGTTCAACTTGATGGTATATGATTGAATCAACAATAACCTAAAAATGTTAATCTAGGATTTGTAAACTCATGAGAGATATAATAGTTGTTTGCATAAGGGGTGAAAATGATAAATCAAGAGGTTTATGAATACAATTACTATTTGCTAATAAATTGAACTGTCTAAATTACCACACATCTAAGATTACTTTTGCAAATGGATTCTAATCTAAAGTTTTCACCTCTGAACAATTGAACACAATGTCTTTATGAATGCTATGAATGCTATTAATACACTTCTAAAAAAATACTATTAACACTCCTCTAATCAACTAATTACAATGTCTTTAACAAATACTATTAATATTCCTCTAAAGAATTAGTCACAATGTCTTTATGAATGCCACGGTTTTGTCTAATCAAAAGTTGGTTTAATTAAAAGTTGTAATATGCTTAGATTGTGATAGAAGATTTAGTGGCAGTAGGAGGTTGTTTACAACAAATTGATTCTAAATGCAGAGTGTGGTAGGAAGTTGTGAGTATTATGGGTATTGTGATTCAATAACTAAATGGACATGGTAGGAAGAATATAGCAAACAGTATTATGAGTACTAAGGTTCAATACATGGATGGGTGCAGTAGGGAGAATGCAGTAAATAGTAATTTGCAATAGATTTATGCAGTAACAGAATAATAATATATATCAGATAATTTCTTCATAAGACTATCGCAACCAATTATTCCATTAGACAAGTGAATCCTTGATCAATCAACAAGCTTTTTATAGATTTGATTAGAAAACATAAATATGGAAAACTTCTTATAAATGCACACAGTCAAATCTGAAAAGAACACACAAAATCAATAATACTAAAATACTTACAAAGCAAACTATAGTAATCTCACCAAGTTTCCCAAGAGGGGGCCCTCGTCTGGTTCGCAAGGTGACAGTTATTTTAAAAACTAGTTGCTACTGAAACATTGTGCTCTTAATATTAAAACTTTAGAGATAATATAAACAGAGTGTTTTCATATATCATGTCTATCTTTTCTTTTGATTCACATTTTCTTATATAGTCTTAGATGCTTAACCATATTGATAACTAAACTAAACTGACCAGTGGCTTGCTCCCTAAACATAGATAATAATTTTTTTTGGCCGTTGGCTACATGTAATAGTTTACAAAACAACCTAGCTAAGATAACATATGGCCAAAACTAATATGTTTAGCCATTCAAAACTACTTGCCTAAAATAATATAGAAAAACTACAACTTCAAAACTATTCCTCCAATCTAAATAGTCAAATCCATACTCTCATACCCTTAGTTCCTATAGCAGAATGAACCAAAATATATCAATTCTATGCATTAATTATCCACTCTTTCAAGAAATATTTCAAACTTTAAGACTTTATTAAATGCATTATATTCCTTAATAATTAATGGCATAATAGGGGTTAGGACAGGCTTAAGACAAGGAAAAAATATACAAAGAATATACAAAAACAAAGTAGTTTACACACCCATCATTCCCCCTAGCTTAAAAATTTTGCATGCCCTAATGCAAATGAGGTGATTGGCTAGATCCAATAGGTTTTAAATTTAGTATCTATGTATTCTCTTGAATTCTAGCTACATCAATAACTCCCTTTTCCTAAGAAACAAATTCTTGCAATTGCAACTATAGATGTTGATTGGATTGTTGGCTTTGAGCAACAATCTACCATAATAGTGCATTAGAGAAAAGTGGCATACCTTGTCCTATGGTAGGAACTTCATGAAGTCCACCCATTCCTATAGCAATTGGGTTGTAGTCACTCTGAACTATAAGAGCAACAAGAGGTGTATCACTACTGACATTAACCATTGCAAGGGAAAATTCATGAAGAAGATTATCACTTTGTGTATCCTAGTAAAGAACCATATCAGTGCTAGTGGTTGGTTTTTCCTTCATTACATCCTTATTTTGTTGAATAGCTCCCTCATGAGAAATAGGGCATACCTCTTTAGTTATTTGATGAACATCTTCCTATGGGTTTTTAAGATTCTCTTGCTAATTTCCTATAACGTGCTCTTCTTCTTGAATATTCATATCACATGGTGGAGTTTCTTCCCTAATCACTTCACCAATTCCTCACCCAATTGAGTAATATTATCATGGTCTTCCATTTCTACCTCATCTCTTTGTTCAGGGGTTTCTTCTTCTTCTGGAATTAAATGATCAATAGGGCCTTCTTTTTGTTGTTTTTTCTTTTTGTTCATATGATGTTGGCTTTTCAACCTCCTTAAAAGATGGGCATTTTTTATCTATGGTTCTTTTATACCCAGAATTTTCATGTCACATACAGACCTTGCTATCTCTACTAATCCCTACAACCTATCAAGAGTATGTTGCTTCTGCCAAGTAACCATAGGATGTGGGCTAAGTTTTTGGGTTTCACTTTTCATTTTCTTTTTGGGTTTTAGGGCCTTTCCTTTAGTAGGCTTAGAGGTTTCAAATGCCATTTCTTAGAAGGGTCAACTTTGAGGGTTTCATCAATGGCAAGAAGTTGAGGATCTTCTATATGGGTTTGGTTAACAAATGCATCCCATTCCAAGATAGGTTGAGCCAAGTGAAGATTATGGTCAATCATGAGTTTAATTAACCCATGGTGAGTCAAGGAATCCACATGACCCTAATTATACTAATCACAAGATCACTTTAGGAAGAAAAAGAGCTAATATGGAAGATTAACGAGAACATCATATTGTAAATGTAACATGAGGCATAAATGGTGGGTAAATACATACTTGTAGCACCCTTTGTAGGTGATATAATGAATTAAAAACTTCACAACAACATCCCATGGTTTCAGAAGTGATTTTTGTGCTACCCCTTGGCCTTGGACATTCTAACCAATTCTCCTCACTGAAGAAACTACTTTTTGTGGGGCTTTAAGTCTATAACCCTTGATGATGGATTAGGAATGAAATGGTCACCAATTTGGGTTAGACTAGTTACCTTTGCAATAGTTTTCAAATTCATAGGAAACTGTAGTCCCTGAACTCTAGCATGGGTTCCCTGAAATCCTGAAGCAAACTCACATCAAATCCACAAAAGCATTTAAAGAAATTTTTCCATCCAACATGACAAAAAAATTTCAAGGCTTCCTCATTAGCATATAACTTATCCAAAGACTCTGGTTCAAAGTGAAGATGAGTTCCCCCCATGATGGCAAGCGATAGAATTTGAACAAGTTTATCACAATAGGAAACAAGAAAAAAAAAATGGCAAAGATGACAAGAAGTATGAAACAGTTCTAGCAATAGAGAAATGAGGGTGATATCATCAAAAGTAGTAATAATGATGAGGTAAGCATTATTAATTCTTAAGGACAAGAGGGCTTGTGTAGAAGTGACCTAGCGCAAAACCCTCTCATGCTTAATAATGGAAAGGAGTATGTAATTAATATTGTAGAAATGATGACTCAATAAGGACTTATGTGGAAATGATGACTTGGTATAGAACCCCCCCAACTTAAGCAGCTGATCTATCCTAATCATGCCAAGTATTTATCAAAGAAATAAAATACATAAAATAAAGCATAAGGTAAGAGAATACTTCCTAACATTGCAACAAGGAGGAAGGAAGATCTAAAGTCATCAGCAAATCCAAGGAGATCATCTCAACAAGGAAAGTCCAGATCTAAAGTCATCAGCAAACCCAAGGAGAGAGACAGCAAGCATGTGAGGAGTGAATAAAATCTACTAAAAAAAGATTTGCAAATAAATGGTTAGCAAAGCAGAGAGACACATGTCAATGTAGGCCACCGAAAGGCTCAGAGCGGTAGGAGGGTCATGAGGAAGGGATTCCAAGAGAATGGCAATAGGAACAAAGAAACCTCCTATCACAACTATTGTTGGGAGTCTATTTTCGGAGCTCTTCATTCCTTCTTTTTTAATGAACAACACTAGACCGACGATAAATCAATTTTCAATCAAGTGTCACTTCGAAGCGTTGGCAAACTAGTTTTCACTACCAGGTAGTCTAACAACTACACATTGTTGGATTACCCAATTTTCAACAAGTAGTTGGCCAACAATGCCAAAGAACTAGTTTTTATTGTTGGATCCTTTATATATATATATATATATATATATATATAATGATATAGATATATTCTATCAATTTTGAAGGAGACTAAAGGGAACCACGGTGAGTTCCTTGGAAATCTCCAAAAAGAAAGCTTCCTTTAAGAGAGGCTTCTTATATAGCTTCAATCAATGAAATCTTATATATATATATATATATATATATATATATATATATATATATATATATATATATATATATATATATATATATATATATATATATATATATATATATATATATATATATATATATATATATATATATATATATATATATATATATATATATATATATATATATATATAATTATATAGATATATTCTATCAATTTTGAAGGAGACTAAAGGGAACCACGATGAGTTCCTTGGAAATCTCCAAAAAGAAAGCTTCCTTTAAGAGAGGCTTCTTATATAGCTTCAATCAATGACCATTAACAAGGATCTTGCAATGTTCGAAGTTCATAGTATAGAGCTAAACTACACCATTGTCATATATATGCTCAATTTTACAAGGTCTAAGCCACCTTGTATGAAATTTACATTTAAAATCTTGGAATTGGGAGTCGTACAGAAGTGTCTAATTACTAGGCTAGAAAGAACATTGATGAATGTGTTTGTCATGCCATAATGCTCATTGATTTTGAACAAGTTTAGTATGAAGAAGTGCTTCTTGACATAACTCATCAAGGGAGTGGATTTTTGTTAGGCATTCCTTTTCAGCATCAAAGAGACTCAATTTGAGTTGAAGTGTAGTTTGAAGATTCTTAATCTTGAACTCAATAGGAAGTACAACCTTCTTACCATAAAAAAATTCATAAGGGGTCAGACTAGTGGTGGTCTTCCATGTAGTATGATAGGCCCACATGGCTTCAGGAAGTCATGTGGCCCAATCATGCTTATAAAGTGCAAAAAATTTAGTAAGAATACTCTCTAGTTCTCGATTAGTTACCTTGACTTGTCCATTCACTTCAGGATGATAAGGTGACAATTTAATATGGAGAATCTCATATTCTTTGATTAATGTAGCAATGAGGTCTGAAGTGAACTAAGGTCCTTTATTAGTAGTGATCTCATGTGGAACACCAAAGTGAGTCAAAATATCAGAATACAAGAATTCAACAACTTTGGTATCTCGAGCATGCTTAAGCACAACCACCTCAGCCCACTTTGTGACATAATCTATACAAACAAGAATATATTTCTTGTTTTTGGAAGGTGGGTTGATAGCTCCAACAAAATCAAGACCCCATTTTTCAAAAGGTTCAATAGAAAGTTGAGGGTGAAGTGGCATCTCATTTGATCATGTAGGACGACCCATGCGTTGGCACTAGTGATCATGTTGAACATAATGCTTGCAATCCTTATGGAGCATAGCCTAGTAATAACCTACAATCAGAATATTTTAAGCAGTTTGTTCAGTAGAAAAGTGTCCTCCACAAGGTTCAGTATGACAAGCACAGAGAATATCAAAGACGTCTTCCTCAAGAATACATGGTGCATGATGTTATCAATGTCGGTACAGAATAGAAGACCATTGATCCAAGTATATTGTCCACTAAGTCCCACCAACTTTTAACATTCATGAGGAGAGAAGTGTGGTGGAAATTCACATGTAACCAAATAGTTGGCAATGTTAGCATACCATAGACTTTTGGCAAAAATCACAAAGAGGTGTTCATCAGGGAATGAGTCATCAACAGGAACAACTTCATTGTCAGACTATTGTAACCTAGACAAGAAATCTGCAACCACATTTTCTTGACCAGGCTTATCAAGTATAGTGACATCAAATTCTTGTAATAAAAGCATCCACCTAATAACCCTACTAGCTACTATAGGTTTATTCATCAAGAACTGAATCACTGAGTGATCAATATGAACAAACACCTTATAACAAGTAATATAGTGCCAAAACTTATTAATAGCATAAACAATAGCTAAAAATTCTTTTTTAGTTACCATGTAGTTTACCTCGACACCAATGAAATTCTTGCTGACATAGTAGATTGAATAGAAGAGGTTATCCTCATTTTGTCCAAGTACTACTCCCATTGAGAAGACAAAAGCATCGATGTGAATATGGAATGGTAATTCCCAATTAGGACCTCTAAAAATAGGAGTAGTTGCCAACTTGGTCTTAATGATTTCAAAGGCTTCTTGGCATTCAGGGGTCTAAGTGAAAACAACATCTTTAGCTAACAAGGCAAACAAAGGAGAATAAATCTTACTGAAGTTTTGAATAAATCTCCTATAATATCCAACATGACCAAGGAAACTCTGAACATCTTTTTGTGTTGAAAGTGTGGGAAGTTCTTGAATTATTTTGATCATTTTAGGATCAAATTTTATACCCTTGGATGAGATTAAATGAACTAAAACAATTCCCTCTATCATCAACATATGACATTTCTCATGGCTTAGAGAAAAATTAGTGTCGATACATCGCTCAAGAACTTTCTCTAAGTTATTCTTAGCTTCATCAAAGGTATTTCCATGAACAATAAAATCATCCATATAAAATTCTACACAATCATTAATAAGATCAGAAAAGATGCTTAATACTACACATTGGAATTTCGCAGGAGCATTACATAACTCAAAAGGAAGAACATTGTATGCAAAGGTTCCCCATGGACAAGTAAAGGTAGTTTTGTCCTAATCTTCTGGTGCAATGCAAATCTGATTGTACCTATTGAAGCCATCCAAGAATGAGAAGAATCACTTCCCTACAAGAGTATCCAAGACTTGATCAATAAAGGGTAATGGAAAATGATCCTTCTTAGTAGCCTTATTTAAAGCTCAATAATCAACACAAATATGCCACTTACCATTTTTCTTTGGAATGAAAACCAAAGGAAATACCCACCTGCTATCTAAAATTGGATAAATGAAACCAACATTAAAAAAAAATTGGAGTTCCTCTTTGACAATATCATGCAAGGTAGGATTGAGTCAGTGTTGCAATTGTTGAACTGGGTGACTTCCTTCTTCAATGTAAATGTGATGGGTACAAGTGTCGGATGAATACCTCGCATGTCTTGATACTCCCATGCAAATGCATCTCTATTTTCTTTAAGAATACTTATGAGATCCTTAACCTGAGCTGGTGTTAACTGTGGATTAATATTGAGGGTATGCCTAGGTAGGATTTCTATAGGTTCTGATGATGTAGGTTTGGATGATGTTTCTCATTTTTCCAAAGACAATAATGGGCTATACAAACACTAATGTGGCAAGAGCTGATGTAATATGAGGAAATTTTGAATAGATCAAGGATTTCCTACTAAAGGAAAATTCCCAAAAGGACACTCAACAGTCACATGAGAGGGGAAAACCATGGTTTCTAGGATATCATTAGACTCATACCTATTCTAAAGAAAGTTTACTAAAATGGCCTCATCATTTGGGTCTTCAAAATATTGTACTTGCTCAAAGGTAAGGATTGGAACATAATCATCTGAATCACTACTAACCCAGGTTGGGTCCTCAATGTCCAATAATGGTTGAGCAGGAGGATATAAAGTCAACTCTTTTTTTTGCTCACCATTAGAAATAATAATGTTACCTGACCAACAATTAATATGGGCATTAGTTGCTGCTAACCAAGGTCTTCCAAGAATAAGAGGATATCCCCGCAACTTAGCTTTGGTTTTAAGGATCATAAAGTCAGTTGGATAATCCCAACTATCAATGGAAAGAATGACATCTTCTATAACCCCTTTTGGTCTAACTAAAGAGAGATCAACCATTTGAAGCACTATACAAGTATGTCTAAGTCCCTCTAAGGATAATTTTATTTTTCCTTCATTTGTCATTACATTTATAGTAGCACCTAAATCCACAAGTGTATTAGGAATAACAATTTTACCAATACTTACTTGGATGATAGGACTACTAGGATCTGCATATTTTGGGATGCTAATATTTCCTAACATTAATTCTAAGAGTTGTCCAATAACTTGAATAGTTTTTGGATCCTTCTTTTTTTTTCATTAGGTAAATGATTCTTGTATCATCTTATTGTATACTGGTACATCCTTAAGAGCCTACAAAAGAAGAATTTTGATATTAACATTGCATAATTCATTTAAAATATCAAACTCAGAATGTGTTGGTTCTTTAGGCTATAGCTTACGATGAATTGATCGAGAAAGGGAGGTTCTTTTTTGACTCCTCTTTGGGTTTATCTAGGACCTCTGTAATAGTAGGTCCTTTAAGAGCCTTCTAAGATCTGAGGTTTACACCATCCAACTCAACCGTGTTAATAGGGTAGGTAGGAAAATTAGTTATCTCACTATGGTATAGTGGTTGAGGAGGCTTGCTATTAGGATTTGGATTTGGTTGATTTGGCATGGATGTGGGTTAAGGTGGTTGTGGTGGATTTGAAGGTGGATTCGAAGAAGATGGAGGTATGGGAGGAAGAAATTATTGAGGTTTTTTATAGGGGCTTATCATTAGTGGTGGAGAAAAGGACTATTGTGGAAGATAGGATTGTGTATAAGGTTGTAAAGGTAGATACAATGACTGTGGAGGTGGATACGAAGGTTGCAACCTCCATGTTTGATGCCATGGTTGCATACTAGGTTGAAAACTTTGGGGCCATTGTGCATAAGGTTGAGGTCATTGATAACCTCCATACCATGGACCTTGGTTAGGGAATTGCTGACGTGGTCTAGAAAAGTATTCATTAGAGAATCCTCTAGGTAAAAATTGGCACTGTGGAGCCATATAATAAACTAGTTCTTTAGTATATTCCATAGGAATCATCCCTTTAGGAAGAGGTCATAGCATTGAAGTCTTACTAGCTTCCTAAAGCAATGCTACGTGAGTTTGATTATAAGGGAAATCTTTCCATCCATGCTTCTTATGACAAGTTGCACAATATACTACCAAGGCCTTTTCAGCTTCTTCATGTTTCTTGTGAGAATAAATGTGTCAATTTGTTTGCCCATATGATTTAATAAGTCAGTTTTAAGACCTTCAAGTAAATTACCAATTTCACACTTAGAGATACTTGATGTATTACCCATAGTGGAAAACTTACTTGAATTCCCATAAATAGATTGATGACACTGTGAATAGTTCATGTATATATTGCAAATATCTTCAAAAGACATTTTAGAAATATCACCTTTTCTAATCAAATTTAAGGCATCCATGGTTTCATCGCAAATCCCTCTTAAGAAAAGCATCTTGATAGTTTATGAAGTTAAATGAGGATGTCTTGAACATTGTAAACTAAAGGCAAAATTTTCAAAGAAATCTTCAACTGACTCTTCTTCTCGTTGAGTCATGTGAAAGATTTCATCCCATACTTCCTTGGTCTTACAATACTCCTAATATTTTGCTAGAAAACCATCTTTCATTTGGTTCCATGTTCTAATGTCCCTAAGACTCATAAACCATCATAATGTAGCATCTTTTAAGGTAGCTAGAAAGAGCTTTAGTTTTTGTGCATCACTTTGATAATCATAGCTATTACAAAGGACATCAAATTCAAATAGGAACATATCAAGATCCTCAGAGGTTGATCCTCTAAATATGGGAAGTGTGGAGTGAGGGATGTTTTTCATAGGGGCATCATCCATAGGAGGCTGAATAAGGAACTCAAAGGTCATATTGTGTTGAACAATTTCATTCCTATTGTTTCTAGCATTATTTCCTCTTGCATTGTTGTTTTTGACATTTTTAGCCATGACTTCTTCCAAAACTCTGGTTTCCCAAGGTGTAAAATATGTTTTAAAGGGTTGTTCCTGAGGTTTTGGAGGTTTACTACACCTAATTTTGTATGACTTTGCAAACTATTTAGCAATTTTAGAAGGTGTAGTAGAAGAGGTGAATTGAGAAGATGGTTGGATTTTAACTTTTCCGCTTAGTTTGATTTCAGTAGTTGATGGATTTTTCTCCTTTTTTGGTTTTTGAATTTTTGAACTACTTATGGATTCCTTCTTAACAAATCTACCTTGATTATCTCTAAGCCTATTCATGCACCTAAATGATTTATTGGAGTGGAAACTAAAGGTACTATCGTAAGCAAGGTCGATAATTTCTCAAGACTTCTCAAGGTTTCACTATTCCTATCTTGACTTATTATAGTTTCACACCTTTAATATCTCTCCTCGGCAATGGCACCAAAAATGTTGGGTAAAACTGAGGTTCAACTTGATGGTATATGATTGAATCAACAATACCCTAAAAATAATAATTTGAGATTCATAAACTCATGAGAGATATAATGGCTATTTGCACAAGGAGTGAAGATAATAAATCAAGAGGTTTATGAATGCAATTACTACTTGCTAATAAATTGAACTATCTAAATTACCACACATCTAAGATTACTTTTGCAAATGGATTCTAATCTAAAGTTTGCACCTCCGAATAATTAAACACAATGTCTTTATGAATTTTATGAATGCTATTAATACACTTCTAAAAAAATACTAGTAACACTCCTCTAATCAACTAATCACAATGTCTTTAACAAATGCTATTAATACTCCTCTAAATGATTAGTCACAATGTCTTTATGAATGCCATAGTTTTGTCTGATCAAAAGTTGGTTTAATTAAGAGTTGTAATCTACTTAGATTGTGATAGAAGATTTAGTGGTAGTAGGAGGTTGTTTACAACAAACTAATTCTAAATGTAGAGTGTAGCAGGAAGTTGTGAGTATTATGGGTATTATGATTCAATAACTAAATGGACACAGTAGGAAGAATACAAGAAATAGTATTATGAGTACTAAGGTTCAATACATGGATGGGTGCAGTAGGGAGAATGCAGTAAATAATAATTTGCAATAGATTTATGCAGTAATAGAATAATAATATATATCAGATAATTTCCTCATAAGACTATCGCAACCAATTATTCCATCAGACAATTGAATCCTTGATCAATCAACAAGCTTTTTATAGATTTGATTAGCAAACATATATATGGAAAACTTCTTATAAATGCACACAGTCAAATCTTAAAAGAACACACAAAATCAATAATACTGAAATACTTACAAAGCAAACTATAGTAATCTCACCAAGTTTCCCAAGAGGGAGCCCTCCTCTAGTTCACAAGGTGAGAGTTATTCTAAAAACCAATTGCTATTAAAACACCGCACTCTTAATATTAAAACTTTAGAGATAATATAAATAGATTATTTTCATATATCATGTTTTTCTTGTCTTTTGATTCACATTTTCTTATATAGTCTAAGCTACTTAACCATATTGATAACTAAACTAGAATGGTCAGTGGACTACTCCCTAAACATAGATAATGATTTGTTTTGGCTGCTGGCCACACATAATAGATTACAAAACAACCTGGCTAAGATAACATATGGCCAAAACTAATCTATTTAACCATTCAAAACTACTTGCCTAAAATAATATAGAAAAACTACAACTTCAAAATTGTTCCTCCAATCTAAATAGCCAACTCCATACTCTTGCACCCTTGGTTCTTGTAGAAAAATGAACCAAAATATATCAATTTTATGCATTAAACATCCACTCTTTTAAGAAATATTTCAAACCTTAAGACTTTATTAAATGCATTATATTCCTTAATAATTAATAGCATAACAGGGGTTAGGAGAAGCTTAAGACAAGGCAAAAATGTATAAAGAATATACAAAAACAAAGCAGTTTGAACACCCATCACAAATAGATTAGGGCCATTCAAAAAACATGAAAAGGTAGCTCCTCCCATCAAAATGCTTTGCTATGCACTTCAGCACACCTAGTGCACCCTTATAGGCATGCTAGTGCATCGTATGTAGCCTTGAAATGGATTTTTTGAGTAGTTTAGCACTTGTGCACCTTAGTAAGGTGCACACATACACAGGTGTGTAGCTATGTATACACACAGTGCACAGTAAAAAATGGGGGGAGGAGTTAAAGCTTATGTTTTTTCTTCTTTCTTTGAGAGATGCATACATGTGCACCCCATGGAGGTGCACATGTGCACATTTTCAAAAATTCCTTGAAGGTTTTCATTTATTTGTCTCTTACTTGTGTGCACATGCGCGCCTTATGGAGGTGCACGTGTGCACACCTTATGGAGGTGTGCATCTACACACCTCAAAGAGTTTCCTTAGGATTTTTTAGGTTAGTATTGTTTCTTTTTTATTAGGTTTTATGATCTTATTATGTGTGGAGTTGCGCACATGTGCACCCCATTAAGGTGTGCATGTGTGCAGCTTGGAGAGTTCTAACCTTTGTTTTTTGTCTATAGGGGAACAAGGAAGTGGATTTGTGTGAGGAGGCAAGGTGTGAACGTGCACTCTCAAAGGGGAACAAAGTGTAAAGTAAAGTAAAGTGAAGAGGTGGGGGGTCAAGGTCTTATATAGACACCAAGCGCCTAGTGTGCACCCTCGTAAGTATGCATCTATGAAGGTGTGCACCCTTTGATGATACACACATGTGCATTTGTTCATGTGTACACCCTTGGCCTAGGGGTTTAGTGTGCACTTGCACATTGAGTGCACATATCCATGTGCACATGTGCGCACTTAAAACAAATGAGAGCCCTGTTGGTGTTTGAAAATGTTACCCATTTCCAATTACTCTGATGAGAACAAAACATATCTAGGGGCAGCTAACTGGACTATTATCAACACATCCATTCAGACACTAGGCCAACTATAAGGCATGACCCTTCTTCTTCTTTAGGCTCTGCAAAACCTAGGCGAGTAGACCTGAGATTCAATTGATACCGTACTAGTGCAAAACATATCCCTGAATCTATTTAATGTAGATAAAAACCCCTAATTCTTCTATGCTCAACTAGGAGATCACAAGCATGAAATAGCTAAGGACATGACTCATGAAACTGGAAAGCTAAGTGTGGGTTATACTTTGAATACCTTTCAACATAAAATGAAAATGATTTAATAGATTGATGACAGCAAGACCCAGGTATGAGCAACAAAATTTAATGATCCTATCTGTGATCAGTGCCTTATCTATTGGGAAATTAAATTAATTATAACCATACATCTCCTAGAAATCTCAGACATATCTCTACATCAAGATCCCTGATCTATCCTTCACTTTGTGAACTGACATCTGCATCAAAATGAATCTCATACTCAGAATATCCCATCATGAAATCAATAAACCCTGTGATAAACACCAAGCGGTAATATGGCTCTTGGTTCCATAAGCAATGTATTTCAATCACTTACATCACTAAATGAGATGCAACCTAATCTATGGTCTTTAATCATAAACTAGAAAAGATTACAGATCCACAAACAGGAGACAAGATTCAGACTGAATTTGAAACCATTACCACTCTTTATTTGCTTTCCTTGAAATCAAATACATGAAAGATGTACAAAATACTTCATAAATCACCTAACAGACATGAACTATTTGCGTAAAACTCAAAATGTTGTTCAATACAAGAAGACATGCTGAAGGATGGTCTCTCAGTGCAAAAATTGGAACCCTCACAATGACAGAAAGAAAGAAAGATATAGAAGATAAAGAATTCTCAGATCTATTCTAAAGACGACAAGTGTCCACTTGAAATTCAATCTTGTGCAACTGAGTAACCTCTTTCTTCTTTCATCCCATCTAATCTTCTGTTTCATCATTACATTGTAACTGATTTGCAAAATATCCCCTACTGAATGATGAAATCCCTTATTTGCTAAATATCTGATTTGCATCAAAATGGTTGATAAAACTTCATCTAACTAACTCAGAAATGCCCCCAATTGAATTCTCCTTGTCTTTTATGCATATTCAAGCTATTAACTTGCCAAAAATACAACTAAACTTCTTGGTCTAAAAATGTTTGCAATTCAAGTATCTGAGACAAATCCTCTTGTAGCTCAAACAGATTGATACCTGTGCAAAAATTGACTCTGAAATTAGAAAGTTCATCTTCTCTCGATTTCGGTGATATATAACATTGCCTATCTAGCCTCTTGGAAACCTCCTGAAAGTCATTTTGAAAATGACTCCTCTGCTAGAAACTCATGTCTACACATTTAATTTTTTATAAAATTTGAAAAATTCTAAAGTATAAACTTTAGAATATCTCTCTTTGAAATTTTTTGAACGTGTATACCCACTGCCCAGAAAAGTAAATAAAAACTTATTTTTTATTTTCTACAAATTTTTCCTTGCCCTTTGAATCCAGGGTCAAACTGACTTTGACTAGCTACCACTTGGTGCTTCCTGATTGGCTACTCGATATGTATCGTCCACCATGTCACCAACTGCTCTGGGACCACTTGCCACATGTCATTTCCTGATTCTCCCTTGCTATGTCACTATCTGACTCAACAACCTCCACGTCATTGGCGACATAGCAACGGAATGACATGTGTCATCCTCTACCACCTCATCATCTACCTTGGAACTCATGCCACATCATCATCTCCCAGACTTGCTGCCACATCAGCCTCACTATCTCGCTATAGTTAACTAGCAAGCATCTTTGCATGGTGAGGTAACGATGGCCGCATGATCAAGACATGTGTCACAATCTCCTTTCCCGAGTCCACCTCAACACGCATGTGTCTTTGCTCAAAATTATGCCCTTTAGTGCATCTGACGTCATGAGTGGACCCCACTACATGCTTGAGCGGCTTACAAAAACCTCTTTCTGAAGACACTATACAATATGTGAAGATTTGTATTTAAAAGTTAAAAATCTTCACACCTGCCAGATGTGGGATAAAAGACTTTAACCGTCCTCTGCTCTCTTGCTTTTGTGAGCTCCACATTTTCTTGATTTGCAGCATCTCTTAAACTCAATAGCAACAATCTCACCAATGACTCAATGAAGAAAACGTGTGGGGTAAAGTGCAGAACCGTGGCATAATAGAAAGTCTGCGGTTCGATCTCTAGCAATGGCATGCCCCAAGCGATAAGTCCAGGCAATACATTCTTTTTATTCTCCTTGTGATTTGCAATCTACCTCTGTCTTTTATTACGTTGGCTGGCTCAACTTGGTTGGTCTGAGATGCTTCTTACTTTTTGCCATCTCCAATCAATCTTTATAGGCATGGATCTAAAGAAGCTATCTGGAAAAATTGGGAACTCGAGCTTCAGAGGAAAAGCATGAATCCAAACCTTGTAGATTTGAACCACAACAGGTAATCAAACTTCCTTCAATTTTGGCATGCTCTTTTTAGTTTGCTCACGGCTTCTAATGCTTGGCGGCTTCTTCCTTTTTAGGCGTGAAGACTCCTTCTGTAACATTGAAGCTTCCTCACTCAGCGCTAAAATTCTCCTCCCCATTCTCGTGGAAATCCCCTGCAAAATTATGGGGCCTCCTTTCCAAACCGCAAGGTTTTCCTTCTTTATTGCAGCTGCCTACTCCTCTTTTTACATGGTCGACTTCTATTCTATGCTGAAAACATCCCATGCCTAGCTGGCTACTCTTTGAACTCACGTGGCTCCCCTTTCTAATTTTCGTGACCTTTCCTCTATCCACTATCGTATCTTAATAGCTTCTACCTTCAATGATGCTCTTGCTATTTTTTGTGTAAGCATCTTTTCATTGTCTAGTGTTGCCTTCCCCTGTTCTGGTCATAGCACCCTGCCTTATGGATGCCTTCTATATGCTCATTATGAACTTGTTTCTTTGCATCTGACAATCGATGGGAACCATGAGTCTCATCTTTCAATATTTTTTGTTTTCTTTTGTCTCACTAGAGCTCCATCTCTATCAATCTTCCTGGACTTCTTCTCTGACCTTTTGGATTCCTCGTGATCCATATTAGTAGGAGACAATTATCTTTTATGAGAAAAAGATGCCTCTTCCTATTAGGTTGATCTATCTATCTACAACACACCATCGGTCACCCAATGTGACACCAACATGCCCACCCCTAGGAGTAACCAAATCATTTGGTTGTTGAGGATGAGACCACTCCATCTTTAAACCATGTGTAGATATATGATTGTCATAATTCTGATGAATTTAGCTGGGCCCCAAAGTGGGTCCGGCTAAAAAACTTTTCGTTCCCAAACAACTGAATCCTCCAAACTGACCAACTAAACATCTCAAACTGATTTGAATTAATTTTGACCACCAATTAATCAAATAAAACTCACTTTATCACCTTTTGCCAACTTGTAAAATTTGGTGTCAGGAGGCCTATTGACTGGCCTTAAAAACTGACCTGAACCACTAACCAGGCTCTGAAAACTGACACACTGAATCTTTGTTCTGCATATTTTCACCCCGTCGAATCTTGTCTCATGACGAATTCCCAGTTGAAAGATATTCACCGTTAAAATTGCCTTCTCAAAATTACCTGCAAGTAAAAAAGTCAGAAAACAACAAATTGGCTCTAGAATCGGCTTGGAAAACTAGGCAAATGAGCACATGGGGAAAAGAAAACTGGGACACTCATTCTCTGTCATGAGGACATTATGGATCTATGATTTAGGCTCATGACGAATAACTGGGCAAAAAAGGCGGACGTTCAAAGTAGGCTACACAGAATTTTGCAGACTGGACATGCTGACAGAAAGCATTTTTTGTGAATGGAATCGACCTGGAAAAGTGTGCAGACGGATTCATCATGACTTACAAACTGACACACTGGGAGTATTTTTAGAGTATAATACAGGGGAAAAAACCATTCAACTTGACCTATCATGGATTTGTAGATATAACGTCACAAACAGGGCTTCCAATCAATCTACAAATACTAACACCAGCAAAAAGTCAAAAACTCCACTTGGAATCACGCTTGAAAAATGATCAAACGTATTCATCCTGATATGAAACTTGAAACATAACAAGTCTCTGATGCCTACAATGAATTGAAATAAGAATTTCAACATTTGGATCAACTGGTCAAAAGTTATAGCATGTCAAACAGGGCTTCCCAGAAATGTGTGCAAAGTGCAAATGAATGAAAACTGCAACTGACCAACTTTGAGGGATTCAAAACCTAGTCAAATGAACTCGAAATGACTTGAAATCTGAAACATAGGTTCTCAGGTATGGATACTAGACATTCCCAAAGTGGAAAATCACAAAACATTTCTAGGTGGAAGATGTTCAGATGCAAACACAGCCTCCTATCACTGTTTAACACTTAGGTAAAATTGCAGATTTGACACTAGCTCAAAACAGGACTTCGCCAAATAGTTTGAAATGTCAGAATGACACTATGGATCACATGCATATATCAAATGAAAGGTGTTAAGCCACTCAAACACCATCTAGGCCTCAAACCGACAACTAACCACATATGCATAAAAGGCACTTTAGGGCATGATTTTACAAATAATTTTTCAAAATGTGACTGAAAATGGACCATGAAATTTTTAGTCCCAGCAAGCCCAAAAATTGACTTTTTCCTCTTCTTCAGTTTCCCAACTTGCCCCAATCAAAGACTGGGTCTTGACCCAGACCCATGGGAGGGTCCCAAAATGACTAGCTCTCTAGACTAGGAGCTTGGTATAGAAATTTCAAAACTAGGGGGTCACCATTTTCTACAAAAATGGGGTGTGCATTGTGAAACCACAACAAGTACCTTGATACGAATATAGAGTTGTCATTTTCCCTATTGGATGAAGAGGAGCTCTTGAAATAATGAAATTTCTTGCATATCACATTTTTTAGCATGGAATCCAATCTTTATTTAAATTTGAGTCTCTTTGCCCATGATTTTACTTATTAAACTTTTTTGGTATCAATAGTTTAATCATCTTGAAATGAAAAAAGAATCAAAACATATTCACTCTTCTACACACATCTCATACAAGATGAAGACAAAGCCATTTGTTTGAAAAAATTTAATCCATTTCCATTAATGCAAATCATGGTCAATAATACCTTTTTGCAATATTTTACTTAACATTAGGAACATCATCCGGTTCAAGAGGTCAATGTTCTCTTGTGTTTGACCTTATTCACTGTTGTCTCTCTACTGCCAAGCCTTGTAGAAATATAGAAAATGGGAATTGGTTAGGAAAACTGCCATTTTTAATCATATAATGAAATAGAAAAATAAATTTATCAACTCTATGTTTTTGTTTACAAAGTGCATGAACTATTGTGTTGTATGCTATCAAATTTAGGGTGTACCCATTTGCAATCATCTCATCCAAATAGAAAGGAATTTGTCCACTCCACTTTTGGTCCCCATATATCAAATAAGTATCATTTATCCATACTCATTTGACCTAAAATATGCCTATAAAAGCATCTTGCAAGTATATGGATAGCTTTAATTTCCATTTTTGTGTAAATTTGAAGTGTTTTACAATCTCTTCACTTGATACAGATTCTTAATTATGATGCATGTATCTTCAAAAATTTCTTTGATTTCATGAATGCACACTTAGATTGTGTACTTCTCTAAAGCATTCTATCCAAGGTATCCCATAGGTTGAGAAGCTTGGATGATGACCTAGAGCTCCCCAATCATGGAGTGCAAAGGGATACAATAAGTGGTAAGTTAGCTCTTATCTAAGCCTAAGGAGTGCATCCCCTTGTGAATAAACCATGAAATGAGAGATTTTAAGACAAGAGAAAGAATGCTAGTTTCCAAGAACTTCCATGGAATGCAATGCAACAATGCAACTAGCTAAATGAGATGCAAAGAATGTTGCACAACTAAACTAGGAATATGAGAGTGATACAAATCCTTTTAATAACACTATATGAGATATTCTATTGCACAAAAGAAACTAAGATAATGCACTATGAAACTAAGCTAGTGTTCTTGTGCAATAATGAGAGAGAGAATATAAGTTCTCCACAAATGCTCCAAGAAGCCTATAGAAAAACTTGGAGCGTAATAATAATTTGAATTTGGGTACTTAGACAAGGAGAGATCACTCCCTTTTAAAGATCTATAGAAGGTAGAGTTCAAAATCTAAAGGCACGTGATCAAGGGTGGGGGTTGAGTTTTGGCATGATCCATGTGCAAGATCATTTCTACTAATGAGAAAGTGTTGACTTTTGTATCTCCAAGTGAGACTTAAAGTATTTTATTTTAGTTTTAAATTATGGAAAATAATTTATGTGTACAACTTAGGATAAGGGGGTGAAATGTGTCTTTGATTTAATTAAAGAGAGATATGTTACTTTTAATTAAATATGAAACTAGGATAAAGTGGTCAAACTATAGAATAAAATCAAATAAATTGATTTTTTTAATATTTGGTCTAGGAAAATAATTAAATAATTTAGCCAAATGCTCAGAAGGGGGCTAATAGTCTAGATGACCATTTTTGGGTGATTGCATTTTCCCCTCTTTGAATAATGTGCAATAAAATAATGAAGAAGCCAAGTAGGCAACAATAGATAGAAAGATATGATTCTAAAGAATGAAATGCAAGATAACAAGTCTTGAATGCACAACTTGGGAATGATAGTACTAAACACTAGGAGAAAGAGATGATATCAAAACTCAAGAAGAGTACCAACATCAAGAAAAGAAGATAGATCAAGAGAAAATAGAAAGATCAAGCATATGCTCTTGAGAAATAGATAGCCATACTAAGCAAACAATTTGTAGTGGTGATAGAATATTCCCACCCCCTCAAGATTGAAATCAAAATGAGGTATGGGGGATACTAAAATGAGAAAGATATGATCAAATAAAGATAAGGCAAGGTCCATTATGGAAGATAAGAGATTAAAACCAAAGAGTGACCACTAAGGAGTGATGGTATGCCCCAATTTAATTAAATTTGACCAAGAAAGATAAAGCATTAGCATTAGGTCAAATAAGGAAAAATGGTGAAATGAAAGTGAAATTAAATGGATTGAAGTGAGCATGAAGTGTGGGAGAGAGTAGAATGATGAATTAATGAAGAAATGATGATGCCTAGAGATTATTTTAGTGGCTAATCTTTTCCATTTGGTGATCTTGTCTCATTGGTTGATCGTCATTTGGTGAATAGAACATGTAAAGTTGGTCAACTACGTCACAAAAATTTACAAGATTTGGGTCCAAAGCCCACACTAGTCACCAATTTTTTTCACATGATTGATCAAAAATCCTAGTCCAATCACCACCATAATATATGTTTTGGATACAATTATTTTAAAAATGTTGCCATGCTTTACATGGTGTTTTCTTATTGGACAACATTATTTTGCCATTAATATAACCAATTAACTATTCTATATATTGACCTTACATAGGAAGGTTCATTCTTCCTACATTTGACATTCCCACTTGTTAATCCCCCACAATTCATCAACCTAGTTTGGTATATATACATTCATAAAATACTATCATTCTATAAAATGTTCTCTTTTTTGGTCTAACATTTTTTATTGTTGCCAATGTTTTAGAGTGATGAATGCATTTCCCATTGAGAATTCATGACTCTAAAATACGGTTTTCATAAAAGGTAAGTGATTTTTTATTTATTTTTATGTGGTGCTAGTTATTTTTTACTATCTACAAGACATCTCACATGCTCATATAGATTTGTGAATTTTATTGGGTAGTATTGTAGACTATAGTATTTATACCCTTTTTATGTGAACAAATCATATTATTGTTATTATATGTAGTATAAGTTGTAGTGCCTACCCTCATTCACATCTTTTCTAGACTTATTGTTGCTATTATTATCATACTTTGATGGACTAGTATTATGTTATGGATTCAGTGGTTATATGATGTGATCATTTAGACTTTACATTTCATGCATACATGATGATCATTATATTGTTTTCAGTTATTAATGATGATTAGTTAGATGGTTTATTATCTCATGTGTTTTATTATGGATACTTACCCCATACTTGCATGTGTGTGGTGTGCATGTTTTCTTATTGTATGGTGTTTTTGATGTGGTTAAGGAAGGGAGTCGTAGTCACCTGCTTAGTCGAGATCTACATGATGCACCACTTCCTTCCATTGCCTATTTAGCTTAGCACTATATATATATATTGGATGTACATGCATGGTTTTCTACAGGTTGCAGGTACTGGGTATCGACTTCCCTGAATTGCCAGGATGAGCGTACCCTATTATACTATCTCAATGATAAGAGAAGGGAGATAAATTCTCAAGTCCAAATCCCAAACCCTAAAACCATTTGTCCTAGTGAGTTAGGAAAAGTATAAAAATTGAGTACCCACCGAATGTGTCGGATGACATAATTCGTGATTTTTAACCCTTTAGACTGATTTTGTATGATTTGTTCTATGATGGGTTTTCATATTTTATCTTGGAGGTCTATGGTGAATTTTCTATTAATTGAGTCTTAATAAATAGATTTAATTAATAAATTAATTATTTGAGAAAATTAATAAAATATCATGATTTTTTATATTGTGATTAAAAGTAATTAAATGAGAATTAATTGAGGAAAAAGAATTAAATAAAAGAAAATTAGTAAATTAAAATTAATAATAATTATAAAATAATAATAAAGTAATAAATAAAATAATAATAATAAAAATTATAAAAATTAAAATGAAAGTTATAAAATTTAAATAGAAATTATTTTAAAAGTAAATTGGAGTTATAAGCTTGCATGGGAATTAATGCATTTTCTATTTCTCTTGTGTCAACAACACGGGGATTGGTGCATCAATTAAGCACATGGTGTCTACAACCCTATGGCTCATCAAAAAGGTTGGAAAAGACCCATGCTTAGTTGGTGACACCTTCTAGCTGTTTCTAGAAGCATTCTAGAGGTTTCCTGAGAGCTCTTTATATTCAGGCATCCCTAGAAGCTTAGACATAGCATTTGGAGTGCAATTGGAGCATTGGAGGATTCAAAAGTTCTGAAGAAGGGAGCTTGCTCTGCGGATTTTCTGAGGAAGAGCGAGTTAGCATCAGAATCTGGGTAGATTCTTGTGATTTTACTTATGCTATTTTCGCATCTTGCATTCCCTATCTTCTTCGTGTCTTCCGTATGTCTTCTGAGAAATTTCATATTTTTATGCATTTTCAATATGGGAAATTAAATTTATTTGAGAATTTTATTTGCATAGATCTGAAAGGAAGATGGGGCTAGGGTTTAAATTGTGGCCAAATCCATTAGATTAATATTTGGATAATTTTGTGATTTAAAAACTTATAGGAAAATTTTGAGAACTGAAATTTATATATATATTTATATTTCCAAATCTGAATACATATATATATATATATGTATATAAATTCAATTATATATATATATAGATATATATATGTCTATAAACTATGATATTTGATTAAATTCTATATATATATGATGGGGACACAACCCAAGAACAGAATGGACACAACAGAAAAGGAAAATTATATTAACTAAGAAAATAAGCTAGTACAAATAGTATGGAGAAAATAAACTTCAGAACATGCCCTAAGGGCTTACAATAGCATAAATCTGGAGAATATTTCTCCTTTTAGCACCTCCTCTCAAACTCCACTCAGAACTGCCTTTTACAATACCAGAAATCTCCTTAAATAGACCCCAGAGGGTTAAGGACTAGGAGTACATTCTAGAAAGTGCTAGTAGGCATCCACTGACCAAATAGAAGGTTCCGGAAGCTGCATTAGAAGTTGGTGCAATTCTAGAAGAATCCAAAAATGGTAACCGAACTTTCGGGAGGCATAACTTTTGAACCGTAGCTCCGATTGATGAACCGTTTACATTTTCGAAAAGCTCTCGAAGCGCTCTATAGCCCTATGGAAAAGCTTTGATCGTCCCCCATTTTTCAACCCTTTTTGAGGTCATTTAATGCCCCTAACCTGACTTCGAAGCATTCTTAGGGGGTCTCCAAAACCCAAAAAATTGAAATAACTTTCAAATCGTGGGGCCTTTTGACCTGATTCTTTTTTTGGAACACTCTAAATCACAATTACATTCATCTGGTCAATTCAAACCTTCTAGGTCACCAAAATGATGGCCAAATTGCATGCTCCTATTTTTTTGGGATTTTCAAATGCACTGATAGTGGAACTGTGAGAGTTGGAACCTTTATTTGACCCAAATGGGTATCCAAAAATGAAAAGACATGAAACAGAAACTAAGTCTAAGTATAATTTTTTTTGGGTGACACAGGATTGCCCTTATACCTCTGGATGCTCCTACATCAGACACCCCGGGTAGATTGAAAAGTGACCCTGTCACTTTATGGATGGTAGAGGATATCCCAAATGGGAAACCTCAGCTGCTAAAATCCAAGTTGAGTCCTCGATCGGTCGTCCTTTCCATTTGACCAAATACTCTTCATACTGCCTGTTTTTGGTACTCCTACCCACATGATGATCTAGAATGTCTTCTATCTCCTCCTTCTTAGAAGAAGGAATTGGACATGGCTCTAACACCAGCTCATCATCTGCACCATCATCATGATACTCTGTTAAATCTGCAATGTTGAAAATGGGAGAAATGTGAAAACCATCTGGTAGCTCCACCTCATATGCATTTCCTGAGTTATGTTTCTTCAGAATTTTGCAGGGGCCAAATTTCTTCATTTTCAGCTTGTTGTAAGTACCAACTGGAAATCTTTCTTTTCGTAAGTGCACCATGACTAGATCTCCTACTTGGAGTTCCTTATGTCTTCTCCTTTGATCAGCCCTAGCTTTATACTCTTGATTCATCTTGGTAATGTGTGCTTGAACCGCCTCATGTAGACGCTTGATATGTTTACCAAATTCCTCAGCTTCAGCACTTGTCCTCTCCCCTTGTTCTATCTTCCTCAATTCTGGTGCAGTCCTTGGGCTATTCCCATATACAATTTGGAATGGTGATTTTCCAGTACTCCTATTTATAGAGTTATTGTAAGCAAACTCTGCTTGTGGTAGAATCAAATCCCATCCCTTGGGCTTATTCCCAACTAAACATGTCAGCAAATTGCCCAGACTTCTGTTTACCACTTCTGTTTGGCCGTCAGTTTGTGGGTGATGCGTGGAACTGAATTTCAAGTCTATTCTTAGCTTTTTCCACAATGTCCTCCAGAAATACCCCACAAATTTAGTATCTTTGTCAGAAACTATACTCCTTGGAAGACCACGTAGTCTTACCACCTCTTTGAAAAACAAGTCTGCAATATGGACAGCATCATGATTTTTGTGGAATGGAATGAAATGTGCCATTTTGGAGAACCTATCAACCACCACGAATATTGAGTCATTACCCCTTTGTGTCCTTGGCAATCCAAGAACAAATCCATACTTATGTCCTCCCATGGCCTTGATGGAACAAGAAACGGCTGATATAGGCCAGTATTGTGACTAAACCCCTTGGCAACTTGACAAACCTAGCAACTTTGTATGAACTTCTTCACATCCTGTGAAATTTGAGGCCAAAATAATGTTCTCTAAGAATGGCAATGGTCTTATCTCGACCAAAATGTCCTGCCATCCCTCCACTGTGTTTCTCCTTAATCAGATTTTCCCTCATGGAACTCCTTGGAATGCACAATTGACTACCTTTGAACAACATGCCATCCTGAATCAAATAGTCTAACCACTTGGTTCTATCTATAGCAACAGGTTCTTTATAAGCTTTCCATGCTTCAGCAAAATCAGGATCCTCGGGGTACAAATCCTTGAGTTCATAAAACCCAACTACTTCAACTTGCATTACTGTAAGCAGTGACTGTCTCCTACTTAGTGCATCTACAACCCTGTTAGATTTTCCACTTCTATGCTTCAACACAAATGTATAACTCTACAAGAATTCTACCCACTTCATATGCCTCTGATTCAATTTAGCTTGGCTATTTAGGTATTGTAATGCCTGATGATCAGTATACAAAACAAATTCCTTTGGCAATAAATAGTGCCTCCATTTCTTTAAGGCCTGAACTATTGCATAGAACTCTTGATCATAAACAGAATACTTCTTCTTTGCATCATTCAATTTTTTACTAAAATATGCAATAGTCTTACCTTCTTGGCTTAATACAGCCCCAATAGTGCTGCCACTAGCATCACAATCCACTTGGAACACTTTTCTAAAATCTGGAAGTGCCAACACAGGCTGTTCTGTCACCTTCTTCTTCAGCAATTCAAAACTTCTCACAGCTGCTGCAGTCCATTTGAACTCTTTTCTATCCCCTCTTATTTTATTAGTTAGGGGTGCACATATGCCACTAAAATTCTTAATAAACTTCCTGTAAAAACTAACCAGACCATGAAATGATCTTACCTCAGTAGCAAACCTCAGAGTAGGCCATTCCAAGATGGCTTTTATCTTCTTTGGATCCATTTTGAGACCTTCAAGTGATATAACAAATCCCAAATAGACTAACTCCCTTTTTGCAAAGACACACTTCTTTAGATTAATTAACAGTTTCTCTTCCCTTAGCCTTTCAAGGACACTACGAATATGTAGTAAATGTTCTTCCAAAGTCTTGCTGAAAATTAAAATATCATCCAAATAGACAATAACAAATTTTCCCAAGAACTTCTTAAGTACCTCATTCATGAGCCGCATGAAGGTGCTTGGGGCATTCGTCAATCCAAAGGGCATGACTAACCACTCATAAAGACCCTCCTTGGTATTGAAGGTTGTTTTCCACTCATCTCCTTCTCGAATCCGTATCTGATGATAGCCACTCTTCAGATCTATCTTTGTGAAGTACTGAGCTCCACTCAAGTAGTTCATAAGATCATCCATCCTTGGCAAAGGAAATCGGTACTTGATGGTTATCCTATTTATAGCTCGAGAATATGTACACATCCTCCACTCTCCATCCTTCTTTGGTGCGAGTACTGCAGGTACTACACATGGACTCAGGCTCTCTCGAATCAAGCCCTTCCTCAACAGCTCCTGAACCTATCTATTTAGCTCCTCTGTTTCAGTAGGAGTCATCCTGTGAGTAGCCTTGTTAGGCAAACTAGCTCCTGGAATCAAATCTATCTGATGACTGATTTGCCTTACTGGTGGCAATCCATCTGGAACATTGTCAGAGATAATATCTCCAAATTCTCCTAGTAAATTTGAAACTTCAAATGGTATTTCACTACTACCTTCTTTATCTTTCCTAGGAATCAAAGCATAGCACATATGCTGATGTTTCATGCCTTCTAAAAACTTCCTTCCATCAACAAGACAAATCCTAGCACTGCTACATACCTTTTCATCTTCCTTTTTCATTGGCTTCAATTTATGGAAAACTCCATCCTTTGTGAGAGAGTATGTGTTTGCATGTCCATCATGCACTGCATGTCTATCAAACTGCCATGGTCTACCCAACAATAGATTGCAAACATCCATCGAAATAACATCACAGAGAACTTCGTCATGGTAACTCCCAATTTTGAATTTTACTAAACATTGTTCACTTACCAGGACCTTATGATCATCTTTTACCCAAGAAATGCAATAGGGTTGTGGATGTTTCTCCCTCTTGAGCTTCAGCTTAGAGACCATCTCTTCTAATACCAAGTTATTAGTGCTACCACCATCAATGATCATGTCACAACATTTATCCTCACACTTGCATCTGGTACAGAACAAACTCCTTCGTTGTCTTGGTTCATTCTCACCACTTAGTAGGACTCTTTCATTTACCAAGGTCTCTCCTCTTTCTGCATCCTCTGAATGTGATGATTGTGCATCCTCATCCACATGAGCAACCCTAGCTTGGCCCTCAGCTCTCCTATGTATCCTTCCTTTTCATTGAGGGCATTCAAAGGCACGATGCCCTTCTTCATTGCAATGGAAACAGGTACCACGAAAGCCTCCTCTTCCTTGTCCACGTCCTCTACCTCTTCATCTCTGATTTCCAAAGTCTTGATCATGGGAGTGGTTGAAACCCTCATTCCTCTGGTTCCTGCTAGTACCCACATCTTCATTTTTCTTTTGGGTTTCATTGCGGCCTCCAGATGATCTATCGCTTCCCCTTCCTCCTTGACTGTGCCCTCTTTCTCTTCCTTCAAACCTTTTATTCAACTTCTCTTCAACTCGTAGGGCAAATTGGTATGCCTCTTCAATGCTGGTCATTCTTACCAGACTTAATTCCTCCTAGATGCTTGGTCGCAACCCACTGATATAACGAGCAACCTTCTCCTTGTTTGCTTCTGCATGTCCCGCTCTAATCAAGAGTCGGTAAAAATCCTCTGTATATTCTTGGACTGATCTTCCTGCTTGCTTTAACCCATGCATCTTCTTAAACAGATCAAGCTCGTAGTCCACAGGAATGAACTGCTTCTTCAATTTGTCCACCATGCAATCCCATCTTGTGATCTTCTCCTTTCCTCTTCTAAGTCTTTCTAGTTGAACCTCTTGCCACCAGATTTTGGCATGGCCTTTTAGTTTGGCCTTTGCAAACTCAACCCTATCTGGGTCCGTTATATCCTCATACTCAAAGTATTCTTCCAGTTCATTGATCCAATCGATCAACTCATCTGGTTTTAGATTTCCTAAAAATATACCCACTTCAATTGTAGGTCTTTTCCCAAACTTAGTAATGGCCCTAAAAAGCCTTTCCTCTACAGGATTCAGAACTTCCCCATCAACTTCCTCTTCTAGTCCCATTACTTCCTCTTCATTGTCATCCTCACTGTTGTCACCTGCGGTAACATTTGCTCCTCTACGAAGCTCCTCTTGCAATGCTTGTACCTGCCTCTGGAGGGCTCTAACCTCCTCAAGAACAATAGCTCTGGCCCTTCTGCCATGCTCTCTTCGTGGAGGCATCTTCTAACTCGAACCCACAACCACATAGTCCTGGTGCAAACTGCCTCAGAGTCGGCGCTCTGTCTACACACTTAGGAAAACCCGCTCTGATACCACTTGATGGGGACACAACCCAAGAAGAGAATGGACACAACAGAAAAGGAAAATTATATTAACTAAGAAAATAAGCTAGTACAAATAGTACAGAGAAAATAAACTTCAGAACATGCCCTAAGGGCTTACAATAGCATAAATCTGGAGAATATTTTTCCTTTTAGCACCTCCTCTCAAACTCCACTCCGAACTGCCTTTTACAATACCAAAAATCTCCTTAAATAGACCCCAGAGGGTTAAGGACTAGGAGTACATTCTAGAAAGTGCTAGTAGGCATCCACCAACCAAATAGAAGGTTTTGAAAGCTGCGTTAGAAGTCGGTGCAATTCTAGAAGAATCCAGAAACGGTAACTGAACTTTTGGGAGGCATAACTTTTGAACCGTAGCTCTGATTGAGGAACCGTTTACATTTTTGAAAATCTCTCGAAGCGCTCTATAGCCCTATGGACAAGCTTCACTCGTCCCCCATTTTTTGACCCTTTTTGAGGTCATTTAATGCCCCTAACCTGACTTCAAAGCATTCTTAGGGGGTCTCCAAAACCCAAAAAATTGCAATAACTTTCAAATCGTGGGGCCTTTTGACCTGATTCTTTTTCTAGAACACTCTAAATCACAATTACATTCATCTGGTCAATTCACACCTTCTAGGTCACCAAAATGATGGCCAAATTGCATGCTCTTATTTTTTCAAGATTTTTAAACGTACTGATAGTGGAACTGTGAGAGTTGGAACCTTTATTTGACCCAAATGGGTATCCAAAAATGAAAAGACATGAAATAGAAACTAAGTCTAAGTACAATTTTTTTGGGTGACAGAGGATTGCCCTTATACCTCTGGATATGCTCCTGCATCAATATATATATATATACACACATATATATATATATACATATATACTTATATATATATATATACATACATACATACATATACGTATGCATATATACATACATATATATATATATATATATATATATATTTCATTAAAAATTTGAATGTCACATATTTCACAGCGAGCGAATGATGCATCGCGATCGAGGAAGGCGTTTTAATAAAACGCAACATTTTAAAATATAATTTAAAATGTTAATGGGCGGAGGGGACGTGATTTTTTCCCACCCCCGCTAGCGGCAATGCCAAACGGACTGCGGTACCGTAGAGTACCTACGGTTTGCAGTGTACCCTGCGATCCACGGGTCACGTATATATGCTTGTTTAAAAGTTCTTTTAACATTTGATATAAATGAAATCGTAATCGGTTTTCATATGTTGTTTCGTTTCAATCGAATTCGATGTTATTCCATTTTATAAAACGCGATAATAATAAATATCGATGTTATTTGATAATAATAAATATTTATATATTATATATATGTATGTATATATATATTTAAATATAAATATATATATATGTATATATGTAATATGTAAATATGTTATTAATAAATTTAAAATTATTTGATAAAAGATTTAAGAATTCTTTTTTTTATAATAATGAATAATTTTGTAATTTTATAATTTAACTATTAAAATTTAATTAATAGTTTTAAATTATAAAATATATAAAGTATATGAAATTTAATTAAAAGTTGGTGGGGAACGATTTCAATAGAATGTTGTAATTGGAAATTGGATTTTAGACTTATAAAGGAAAACTTTTATCCATCCAAAAACAATACGTGGAAAAACGTACAAGATGTTCCTCTAATTCTTTCTCTAAACTTGGAAACGTAAACTGAGACTTTTGCATTTGAATTCAAATTTGAAAACTTAGCAAAACCAAAACATGTGTTTACATTGTGCATTCTTTATGCTATTGTTTTGGGTTTTGGGTTGACTAGTGTTGACCAGTTATAGGATGTCTACCAGAGGCTTGGGGGTTATGTGCTTGTGATGTCATGATGATGTTTTAATCTCGATCTTTATAAACCCAACCATGGCTTGTGATGGAATGCTCTATGTATTGGATGTGAATACTGATTGTTATAGTTGAGATTCTTGTGTATGACACACTTGACCTAACCATTATTTTGGTCATCGATCAGTTATCCTTGGTTATTTTCTAGTCGCCATGATGGGACTGAGATGTGGATTTATTCTTGATGATGTCATGTTGTGACATGTTTGACTCAACCATTTTTGGATTCTTCGATCAGTATGATTGATATATATTTTGGTTATTGAGAACCATTGGATACTTTTGATAATCAGTGATACTTCAGTTGCCAATAGAGAGCTGTTGTGTTCATGATTTTCTATGGATGTTTGCTCATGGAGATTTGATGCTTTTATGCATATTTGATGATTTTAATTATGGATTATCTTTTGTAATTTTGAGATTTATGATTCCATGAGCATTAGGGTAGGATATCTGCATGTAGTGATGGGAAGTGGCTTGCAATGGGGGTTGGGGCCCTAAGAGGCTGCCAGGGTAACTCATTGTAAGTTGGATTAATAAGTGATAACATTCACACCTAATACTAACTAAATGAACCTAAAAAGATAAGTGTTTTTTTCTCGCCCATGCCTTGAGTTCTTGTACAGGCTAGGATGGGAGTAGTGAGACACATGGTTGCGACCTTGCATTCCCTAGTATGCCTTGTCAGTATGAGAGGATACTAGTGGCCGCATGAGATCAGTATGGACCCGTGGAGTTTAGCTAACTGCCAGGATAACTTGTACGTGATAAATGCGATGACACTTTTCCGCTTACATAGTAGATTCCTACATGTCATTGTGTGCCTCTGGGAAGTAGATGTCAGATTTTGTGTTTGGAACCTTTGAGTTAGTATACTTTTAGGATTCCTGGACTTATAGAGATTTGTGCTATGTGATTTTGGATAGCCTGTTTGGGACTTGAGATTGTCTCCTCAGTACGGTGGGAGTGGACCACTTAGGTACCACATGGTTGGGTGGTAGTGTATTTTCCACTCTTATAATTTTGAGATTCATTGAGACATCATGGTTGATGTGTCCTTCATGATGGTGGATATGTATCATTTTTCATTGATGATTAGCATATGTTAGATGATGTTATCTTATGCTTTTATTTGCATATGATGTTGTATATATTAGGGGTGACATTCCTACTATGTTAATACCGATGATCTCTTTAGTGATTTGGGATGTTACGCACGGAGGGATGGCTAGGGCCCACGATGGTCTGATGATGCTATTGACGGTTGGGAGGAACTGTGCACTTAGTTTATTATGTTTGATCTTATGATGGATGTATATGTCTTCTATGATGATGTATCATGTGATTATCTCTACTTTGATGTATCATGGATTGGAATAGGATGATGTACCTTATTTCACATATGTATATTCTTTGAGCTTGTCATACCCTGTGACATGTATAGTGGATGATTGAGCATTTGAAAATGTAATGTTTAAACATTGGACTTATCATTATTATTTCATGTGGATGTTGTACTAGATGGATTCTTGTATGTAATTCAACATTAAGGGATCTTTAAACAATGTAATCTGTTATGTATGTTATGTTTACTTTCAGATGGACATTGCTATTGCTTCCGTTATTGTGAATAAGTTAAGTATGGTATTTACTTTCATGTAAAAAAAAAAATGTTACCAAACTTAGTGAAACTCTAGGTTAATTCTTTGGATCCCTTGGCGGGGCATTACATATGTAGTCTATTGTCACAGTCTTTTGTTCAACAAGTTGATATTTTTTGCATCTTTTATTGGTTTGCAATGTCAAACAAGTGGGGTTCTAGTCAAATCCCTAAAAGCCAAGAGAGGCCACTAAAATCCAAAACCTTATCATCATATTTTGGTGGTGGAAATCTAGCAACCTACAAGATTCACAACTTACATCTCCAATGCATATTGAAAAAGGAGATTAATAACAAGTTGGAGACCATTTTGAAGAAGTTCAAGTTGGTGAACCTAATATCTTAGTCAAGGATGAACTTGAATATGATTTTGAGGCAACTCCCTAAGTAGGGAGTTACAACATGATATTATAGACTTGGGTGAGAAAACCAAAAGTAATGCCATAAATGATGTTCATGCATAGAAGGGGAAAAGAAAATTGGAATAAAAAAATATCAATCCCACTGGGATCTATCAAGAAGGAATTTTCAATTAGAATGGGTGGAAAAATTTTGGTTCATTCAACTAGTGCCCAATCTAGTTGATGGTGAGCCTCCCGTAGAATGCATATGTAAGCTTTGCATATAGAGATAATAAAAAGGAAAAGAGATTGCAACTCAAACTTGACAGCATAAAAAAGAATGTTGGTAAAGTTTACAAAAAGGAAACTATAGATGGAGTTAAAAAAATTGTGCTAACTTGGAAAATGAAGGACAATTGTCTACATATCAAGAATGTCAAATTATATGAGTTACATGAGAAATTATACGAGAAGTGTTCTACAGTAAAAGGTTCAATTGAAGATTTCCTTAGGAAAGTAATTAAATTGGAAAATATGGGAAAATTTAAAGTGTCATCTTTTATATTTTGAGTAGAGGGTGTCCTATGATAGACTACCCTTCAAGTATTGGTTTATTGTATTTTTTTGAAGTTTGAAACTACCTAAATAGTCACTAGTTAGTAAAAAATGGATGAGAAAGGGCTAGTTGTCTTGCACAAGTTGAAAAAGAAGATATGAAGGAAAAAATTAAATCATCAAATTTCATTGCATTTTCTCTAGATGAAGTTATAACAATTGACAATACTTCACGGGTGTGCATGCATGTTTATACCATAAACAATCTTTATCATCAACCCTTTCTACTATATGTTGCTAAAATGAATTATAGTGCAATAACCAAAAATAATAATGACTTATTAAAGAGTACTCTAATTGATTATGAAGGCATGTATAACATGAAGATCGCCAAAAATTTGGTGTGTTTTGGAGTCAATAAATCTTCAATAATGGAAGGTCATAAAGGTGGTCTTTGCAAAAAGATCCAGAATGATTTGGCACCTTACATTATTCCCATTCACTACATGGCCCATCGAATGAATCTAAATTTTGAAATTGTCAGTGATTTTGGTTGTGGTCATAAAGTGGAATCTTTAATCAAAGAGATTTACCAATACTTTTGTTGAAGTCCAAAATGAGTCTGGGAATTTCAACACTTTGGTCAAGAACTTATAAATGGAAGGAAGCATCTTAAATAAAATGATACCAAATGGATCCCTTTGGATGGACCAACTCATTGAGTATTCTTTGAATATCCGTCATTGCTTGGACTAATCCACTCTATAAAAGACAGATTCCCTCAGCTATATTTGAGTCTAACTAATGTTGAGATACTCTTAACTTTAGTAGTTATTCTCCCCATGCTACAAAACATTAGAAATATTATGAAAAGGGTTCAAAAAAGAGCTATGTACATAGCTAAATATAATAAGCTGCATAAAATGCCATGTAATAGCCTAGATACTTTGTATTGATTACAACCATTGGATGAATCAAAGTTTGTAAAGTGGATAGAAATCACATATTTGAACAATCTTGGGAACTATTTCCATGTTGGTGAAAATGATGAGATATGTACCAGGGTACATAGAGTTGACATGCCAATGTAGTACCATGCCTATGTTGACCTCGAGTCCAACCCCGATGAATCAAGAAGAGAAGTAGAATTTGAACCAAAGAAGGTACTTTCACATGTTAAAAGAGAAGACTTCAAGAAGAATGTTGACTCTATCATGAAATTTTTCCACAATATTTCATCACAAATTAGATATAGATTCCCTCCTTAGAAGTTGCTCAAAGAAATGTCTATTATTTTCCTCAATAATGGTCTCTAAACTATTCAAGTGATTTTTGAAGAATGATGATGAATTTGATTAAGCATTTTTGCAAAACTAAAGCAATCAATTGAGTAACTATAAATGGAAATTTAGATGAATCTTGACTGAGAGATCAATCATATTATTTTGCAAACATAATGAGAGAACAATACGATCTCATGGAGAATCCAAATGAAGAGGGAGCAGTAACAAAGCTTTGGAAAAGTCCTAGTCATAGAAATCAGTTGAGAGATTCAATATTAGAATATTTCAAGCTTATTAATTTATGTTTGACAATGATATTGGGTTCAATGGAGGATGAGAGAGTTTTCAATACTTTGGGCTTCCTGGAATCAAAGGTTAGAAACAAATTAGACAAAAAAATTAGATAATTGTTTGAGGCTTTATAATTCTAGGTATGAGATAGATAGTTTCACTAATGATAGGGCTCTCAGCATTTGGAGAAACAAATTTCAAAGAAGAGGGATGGCCAACATTTCAAACCCAAGTGGCAGTGGCAATGGCAGTGATAGTGGCTCATGTCCTGATATTGGAAGCAATGATGATGAAGTTGACTTTGGCATGCATACTGACAATGAATCTAAAGAAAACACAGAAAAAGATCAAATGTTATATGAAATAAATGAGGATGATTTTGATGATAGTGATGCTCAGGCAGTCCAGTCAGAGTTGCAACTATAGTAGCTTCTCAAGTTCTCTATGAGTCAATAGTAGGCTAGTAGCTCTGGTCCTATAAATTTCAATTCAAATTAATTTATGTACTCTAGTCTTACCATTGTCTAAGACTGTATCTACTAGTTGTGTTTATAGAAGTCAATACCCTTAGCTATCATATTATAATGCTTAAAAAAATTTAAACATGTTGATGTTACATGTTGATATTTTCATTGAAACTAATTTTTAGAGTCTAAACATGTTGAGAGTTTCATTGATTCTAGTTTTTATACATGTTGAAATTGAGATTTTCATTCATTCTAGTTTTTAGACTTTTTTAGATTTTCATTGATTCTAGTTTCTTTAAGAAATTGTAACATAATGCATTTTACAAAAAAAATTGTCTTTAAAAAAATTGTATTATAATTTATAAATCAGCATTCAACATAATGCATATCATAATATATTTTAAAATTACAAACAATTATACAAATATAGAGCTTAGAGAAGTACAATATTAAAACCCTTTGCAAATGAGTCAATGACCCTGAATTCCCTTTTATAGATGCAAGGGAGAAACAATAGTTGCAAATTATTTTGTAATTTTATATATAATCACGTTAGTACTACATTATGTGTGTACAATCACATTGCCACATTTCCAATTATACAATTTTTTCAAGTAGTAGGGAAAAAATTTACATCTGCTCTAGGTAGTACTAGTAGACTATCTAGCTATCTTGATAGGATGGTTCTTGATAACAATTAACATTAAACAAAGTTAAAATTAAATTTGAGATTTGAAATTAAAGATCAAAAAGTAACAAAACATTTATACTACTATCACTTACTAAGTTGTTACTTGTTAGTGTTATGACTAACACTAACAGATTGAGTAGATAACCCAACTCCAAGGATGTTCTTTATAGCATTCCATTTTGCATCATTTGGAAGCTCTATTTTGTTAAGGTTGTACATAAATAGTTGTAACCTCATCAATAATTAATACTTCAAAGAGATATTTTCATATGAATTGAGGAATTTATCTATAAGTACATTCATTGTTGATAATGGTTTGATGCAACTTGCAATTCTTTCTAGAGTTATTTCCTCAAGAAAGTTGCCTAAATCAAAGTTCATGATGTTGTGCAATTATTTCATGTAATCTTCTTTTTAATGAAATTTTTATCTGGGTCAGCTAGATTTGGTAATCCAACATTTATAATCAAATGAAGTATGTTGTGATTCATCTTAATCAAGTCTTTGGAAGCAAATTTTATATCTTCGTCTATTTCCATTAATTTTTCACAATTTTGATAGATATCTAAGGCCATCAGAGAGCCATCATAGTGGTTGTTTATTCCCTGGTTTGCCAATTCCATATCAATGGATCTCTATACTCAATAAAAAAATTTGTTTTGCAATATTTTATAAGGAACTAGAGAAGATACTTTTTTTATCCTCAATGCTTTTTTACATTTTCAAAGACATCTCTGATATTGCTATTTAAATCAAGCCATTCAAATAAGCTATCAATGTTCTACATTAATTTCTCCCAATTTTCTTATTTAATAAGATTAACCATCTTTATTATACTATCCTTGACATGATGGTCTTGCATCAGTTGTAGTTATATTTTGTGCAATTGCATTCTCCATGCTTTTCTTCATTTTAGACATCTCCATTTCACTCTTTTTTTATATTTCTATTAACATTAAGGTTAATTTTTCTATTAGTGACTCAACACTTAGTCAGTTAGTTATATTGCTATAGAGTTCTACAATTTCTTTTGAGCTTATCATTCATCCAATAGTGTTAACCAAGGTTGTTAGCTATTATCAAGCTAAATAGTTAGATTACAGTTCATGCCAAGCTACAGAGTGTTTACCAAGTAGTTGAGATAGTTTATTGTATAGCCCAACTATAGCAATTTCTACCGAGCTATCTAGCAGAAGTGATGAAGTTCTTAGTGTTAACCAAGCTTTGTAGTGTTAACCAAGTTCTACAATATTTACCAAGCTCACAGTGTTAACAAAGAGAGTCTAGTGTTGACTAAGTGATGCAGTGTCAACCAAGTGGTTCTGCATCTACCAAGTTTCTTAGTGTTCACCAAGTCACACAATACTAACCAAGTTTGAGCTACTTGAAGTGATCAATATAGACTGAGCTTCAATTTCAATCAAGTGACAATGTTTTCTGAGTGTTGATAGTGTTTTCTAAGTGTCAAAACATCACCAAGTTTGTCTTTAGAACTCAAGCTATAGCAATTGGGCCAACTTTGTGAAGTATGATGAATTTGATATTGTATTTAACTCTAGCAAGTAATTATTTGGATTGATATATGTAAATCATTGTATCATATCGAAGTGTGTCAATGAGAAGTAATAAGAAATAAATGAGTGCAAATTGAAAGAGGCTAAAAGAAGTATAAGGGATAGCAAAGATTTATCTATCACAACAAGATGATAATTGCAATTCAAGGAATCTTGTTTAGAAAATCATAGTTGCAGATCAAATATCAACTATTGATTCATTCTAATAGATGCATCAGTCAAATCCTTTAATCGGGTCAACTTAATAGTCTTTTGCTAAATCTCCTAACACAGTGCATACTTCATGGTATGTTTTTAAATCCTTTAACAAGGTGGACCTCATAGTCTTTATTACTTATAATGGGGAAGATCACTACAAGTGGTCAATTGTAAGCCTTAATAGGCCATCTTTACATTACAATACTAAATTTTGTGGGTATCATCCCCACCCTAGTTTTACTTTCTAATTGGAAGGTTTTTGGGTCACCATATCTTGTGTCAAAGCATTATGAACATTTTATTACTTTCATTCTTTCATGCATGCAATTAGATTAGAATAATATATAAAGGATTAATTGGTGAAGTGAGTTAAAGTTTTATCGGTTCCTGATTCACCCCTCCCCTCTCAGTAACTAGCCTACCTTATATTTCCAACAATTGGTATCAGAGTGACTGGTTCTCACATCAAAATTTTAACAACTTGAAAAAAGTTCAAAGGCAATGGAGGTATATAGGCTAGATAAGGCTAGTGAGAATGAAAAGATGGATCTTGAATTATCTATTGGACAACTCAAGATAGCAAAGGATCATTTGTCTCAATCATTGCAAAGAAGGAAAGATCTTGCAATACAAATGGATGGAAATCTCTACATTGAAGAAAGAATTGAAGACTTATGTCTAGAAAGAAATTCACATGAAGCTAATGTAGTAATCAAAGACCTATTAGAGAAGAGTTTCAATCTTCAAGAAGTCATAAAGCTAAAAAGAGAGAAAAAAATCCAATCAGTTAGATTACGTGAAGTCATGGAAGAAAAAGACAAAGCCAAAGAAGTAGTAGAAGAAAAGGAAACTAAAATTCAGCAACTATCTCTTCAGCAAGCAGACTTTATTGATCAACTCAATGAGACAAATCAAGAACTCATCAATCTAGGATAGATAATGAAAGACTACAAGATGTTCTCAATATTGAAAAATAAACCAATGAGAGAATGATAAAATCTCAAGAAACCATGAATAAATTGAATGAGAAAAGTCAATATAGACACAAAGGAAAAGTTAGATTAGGATATACAGAAGAAGGTAAATCATCTCAGCAAGTAGTTCAAAAGAAATAAAGACATACTTAAAATCATTGTGGTAAGATAGGTCATACATCAAATAAGAATTGGAGCAATGGTAAAGAAAAATTCAATGGAAAGTGTTACAATTGCAATAAGAATGGTCATAGAGCAAGTGAACACACAAAGAAACCTAAATAAAACCAAATCTTAAAAATTTAAGACCAAGAACTAGAACCCAGCAAAGAAAATTGTGAAAGCAATATTTGGATGGGATTACAACACATGGTGTAGATGTCACTATTGTGGTGAGTTTGGGAACATTGGAGTAAACTATGTAAGACATCATATAAGGAAAGGAAACACTACAAAGAGATGTTTTTCTTGTATAGAACTTGGACAACTTGCCAAGAACTGTATGAACATAGGTAGAATTGAAGATGAAAAGAAAGCCAAAGATTACAATATCAGAAGAAAAAAAATGAGGCAACAATGGGTGCAGAAATCTCTAGAGAATGCAAGCCAAAGTCCTAAGGTTTTTGTGAGTTGGGTGGCCTAACCATTTCAACTTAGTTCCCTATTGAGATCATTGGAACTATGATTTAGAAGAAATCATCTAACATTAGTTCCAACTAGAAAGAATAAATATCCATATTACCATTCAAGATGCACAAGGATCACTGAGTGATGATATAAATTCAAGACCTTACTGAGCAAGTTCAGGTTGCATATCTTTTTTTAGGATGCAGATGTCAATTTGGTTGTTCCTACTGAGTCAAGAGACCTTACTGAGTTGAAGGTGTCTTTGGAGCAATAAAGACCAAACCAAGTGGAGGATAACCTATCACTAAGTGGATATGTGTATGAAGCATTAATGGCGATTGTAATGACTAAAATAAATTAAAAGGAGGAAATTGATTGTATTTTTTCACCACAAATTTTCATAGCATAGAGAAAAGAGTGAATTCAATTACTCTGAGTGATTTAAGCAGTTATTTTTGAAGATTACTCCCATTTTTAAACCCTACTGAGTGATGGAATCTTCAAGTAGCAAGATTAAGAAAGGTTTTGAAATGTTGGTTCATGGAGTTGATTGCAAGGATTCCACATTCAAACTGAGTCTAGAAATTATAGAGGCACTTGACCTTGCTAGAGCACAATCTCAAATTCCACCTAAGTTACTACTTGTTCATGACATCCATTCATTTTATCACTATTTTATTTAGGAGCTTGGAACCCTAGTGACAAATGAAGCATACAATGAACTATGTGTGGATGGTTGTTTGCAACCTGAGCACAAATATTTGTCTCAGTTTGACACATATTTTATGTATGCTGAGGGATTTTCAAGTAAAGTGGATTAGACTCATCTTGAGACATGTTCATAACATGCAGTTATGGCTATATAATCCTATTTTGATAACCAATAAGATGATACATAAAATTATAGGATTTCCCATGTCAAATAAGACAGAGACCACTAAAACCCTAGGTCGGGTTGAACTGAAAAAGTGGAATATTTTTTAATGGGATAGAAGAGGAATGAATCTTAGTGGTGTGACTGACATGGAATTGAAATTTGGTATCCATGTGATAGCTCATGTAGGGTAAAATTGTGGTACAAATATTAAGGATAAATGATAAGATTAAGAGCTAGTTCATCTCACATTTAAATATCAATCTAGGGTCATAAAATCATGAAAGGTATAGTGGCTATATGCTTAAGGGATGAAGATAGCATGCCAAGTAGGGATGGATGCAACTGAGAACATGTGGAAGGAAACCTACAACAAACCAAAACAAAACTAGCGACAGGAACTGTCACTTCCTACCGACAGGAGCTAAGCTAAATTTGTTAAAGAAAAAGTATTTTAAAATAGAAAGAATAAAGTTTTAATCTACAAATTAATATTACAATAATTAAATAAAGAAGTACACAAATCTAAATTTGTATTTAAATCTCAAACAAACACAAACCAAAGATAATTCTATGTATGAAATAAAATCAAAATAATAACACACCAAAACTAAAAACACACAAACAGTCTAAACTAAATCACCATTCATTCCAAGAAGTGGATCCTACCTCCTTAGTATATATGGTGATGAAACATGAATTCCCTTCTACTCTTTTGTGATCAAAATAATGATATTTTATTCATCCATAAAATTATAGAATTCTACTACAAGAAGATCTATGTACAAAAGCTTGTGTTTTTCTTTGATATCAGTATATCTCCCCCATTTAGAGAAGATATATATATATCATTTGTATTAAAAAAAAAATTATTTGAAGGATAGTATAATATTTGTTTTCCTCCAACCAACAAAGATCACAATTGAATGACTCACGTACAATCTGCTAGTCACATACTCCAAATCTATTGCATCAACAATAGAAAAATAGGTATGGAATGGTTATAATCTTCTCCAACCATATAAAAATCTGTACCACAAGTTCCCCAACAAATTGAATCTTCCAAAGATCAATTCCCACGTTGATAGAGCCATAACTTATTGGAGAAAAACATAGAGCATTTGTTGGAGTAAATTTAGAAATTATGATGTTTAGGAAACTGTAGGTAATTGCCAAATGGTTTAGTTTCTAAAGATTTTTTTGAGTGGGAATTTAAATGGCCTCATTCTGCACAAAACCCAGATCGTGGATTTTTTAAATTCATCTTCATTTTTCTACAAATTGAAATGCAAAACAGACTATGATATTTTTGATCGACAGATTTTTCTCTTTTCCATAAGTCTACATATCTTGTATTATATGTTCCAAGATATATATGTGTGTATTTTAAGGCATAAAATAACTATATTGATTAGTAAAATCAATCAATTATAAAGTTTCATTAATATATCTAAAAACTTTATTAAGTATTACTTATTTATGTTTATGTTGTCACCTAAATTTGCACCCTATCAAATTTCAAGAAAAACTTGAAAATCTAGGACAACATTGGAACAACCAAAGGCTGTGGGTAACCTATCAATGGTTGAACCTTCAGATTCTAGGCCAGCTCCTCTATGGAAAATCACCTGATTAAATCTCCTAACACTACTTTCTTGCTGAGAAAAGGGTTAAGGAAGATTGCAAATAGAAAATTAAAACTACTTTCTAAAAGGTGATGCACCAAAGATGTTTAAAGAAAGATTTCAACAAATAATAGCCTTTTACCACCAATATATCAAAAAACACTAGTAAGTACTCAAACTTTATATTGGCCTGCAACAGTGTTTCACATTAACGTCTTGATTTTGACTCATTAAGGAAATAGAAATTTTCATTTAATAAGATGAAAATGAAACAAACACAAAAGGTGACCTACAGACAAAATACACTTCAATGATAGGGTAGAGCTAAGACAGATTAATAAGGAACCCTTGAATTCACAGATTAAACTATCAAATCAAAACATTACATAGCACCATAGGAAAAGATTAAGGCTTGAAAATCTTCCCACAATGAACCTATAAAAGCTTATCATATATTCAACTATTCTCCAAAATAGTTACAGAAAAATGCATAACAATACTCAGGATAAAAATATCACTCAATATTGTTTTGTTTTGTTTTTTTTTTTTGCATAACTCAGAACTCTCTACAAATGAGTTACCAAACTCCATAAGTACAATGTCCAACTCTTTGGGTCGTATGTAGAAAGATAGCTCCCAAAATAGGGCTTAGAAACTTCCAAAATAAAGTCCCATAATGTCTAAGACTCCATTAACTCATAACTGCCCCCCATGACTCATCAAAACTACCTAAAAATGCTCTAACAAGTCATAAAGAATCACAAACTAACATGGAAAAGTTAAATCCAACCCCCTCTATTATTTCCATATGTTTCCCAACTGACTTGTAACTTAAAGACCATTATGGGAAAAAGATGACTCATTTGATTCCTTTTGCATTCATAATATATATATATATCCAATGACTTATAATTACGTCATTTAAATATTTTTCTTTTAAAATAATACCTATGCAAAAGAAATGATTAAAATTAAAACTCCCCCTTCTTATTCCTTTGCATTTAAAAAAAAAAAAAAGGAAATAATATTAAATATCACATTAATATTATTTCTTATATAAAATGAATCCTATGAAAAAGAAATAAAATTAGTCCATGAGGTTAACAAACACCTCTTGTCACATTTTGTTTTATACAAAATAAGGAGAAGGATAAAAATCCCATGATATATCCACGAACTCCAAAGGCTTATGAAAAATTGAAAAGGCATACAAGCCTTTACAACCCTAAAAGGCTTCTCATTTTACATTTACATTTTGAGATGAAGCTTTTGGAAAACTCAAGGGTTTGAAGAAGATGGAGTTTGTGGAAATTTGCAGGGTTGGCATTGGAGAAATTTGTTGGTTTCTAAACTGCCATGAGAGGTACTTTGAAGCATTTCTAACTCTTGCTATTTGGGTTTTTCCATACATACCACTATTGAAGCTTTAAACTTTTGTGATGACTTTTCTCTCCATTTGTTGGAACTATGAGAAAGTTTCCTCTTGTGATTTTTTGTTTCTTTTCAAAGAAATTGCAAGTTGATCTTGAGCACCCAAATGGGGTTTTCTTGCTTGTCATTATATGATCTTTTTCTGGTTTTTTGGGCTTCAATACTAGCTACCTACAGGAGTTTGTTGCTTTATTTTATCATATGTACTAAAACTACCATGAATATTTTGTTGTATGTTCTATTTCAGCATTTACCATTTTTACACAAAGGTTTTGTTGGCCGCTATTTCTTTGTTGCTAGAAGGAATTCATTGTGGGTTTTTGTTATTGAAATTATGGGTTTCCTTAAAGCTGCCATGAAATTATATGTGTACCTTAGCTTACTTTTTATCCTGTTCGAGATTTGAAAATATCACATTCTTTACTATGCTGGAACTTCTATCATATGGTATTTACTTAACATTTTTAGGTTATCAGCACCAAAGTGACTAGCTATGCAATCTTGTAGTTGGAGTCCCAAGCGACTTTCTCCTCTCTATTCTAATATGCTCCTTTTCATATAGCTCTATTGCACTATTTTCATCTTTTCCTTCATCTTCCTTATGTTTACAATGTGTTCCCTTCAAGCCTGATCTAGTACATATGCTACCAGTACACAAAGTCATTACAAAGGAGTAAGAAAAAGGTGTTCAAATTGCTTCATTGCAGATATTAGAGATCCATGAAAGAGGCATCGAACATGGTTGGAAAAATTTAGTTATGATATTGAGGTAGGCAAAAACCAATTTCTCAATCTCCTTTTTTTGCATCTGGATAAATATTGTTGATTGAACTGACTTACAAGGTTCGAGCACGGGCTTGTGACACCTATAAACAACTTCAACAACAATTTAGCTTGTCACCTAAATATCAATGTCCCTACCTTCTGCACATGACACAAACATGTTACCAATAAAATCACTTGTATACATGGTTTTGATTTTCAGACTCTGATATTGTTGCTCCATGATTGATTGAGTTCAATGTTCTTGTTCAAATTAGGATCATGGGTAAATGGTACAAGTGTATATGTATATTTTTGCAGAACTAGACATTGCTTAGATCCATATGGATCTAACTTGTACCTTCCTTTCACTTTTTACAGGAGTTGGATGCTTGGGGAATCAAGAAGAACTCAATTTCAGCAAGGCAACCTCGGGAATGTGGACTCAGACCAGCCATATACCCCTAGGAAATGGCTGGTTCCCTTTCTCATGCTCTTGCATCTTCATTTGTATCATTTATTCTATTTTTTTTTTACATGTTCCTTATTTGCACAAGAATAATGAATACTAGGTTACTCTCATGGCCGTGTGTGAGAGATTTTGATCATTTTTTTATTCAGTACATGTTCTTTAATTCTTCAATGTATAAACTCCAAAATGAAATTTGTCATTGTTTAATACAAATAAAGGATTTTCTCATTTTATCAATGCAATGTACTTTTTTCCGTTTCTGTGAACATTGGCAAATGAATGCAATTGATAAACAGTAATGAATGTTAAAGAAAATTTTTGTAGGTAATAAAATTTTGATAACAGTTTAACCATATGCAACATAAGACAACAAAAATATGGATGAAATGGAATAGAATAGAATATGGAAATGAATATGATGGTATGTAAAATGGTGAAAAGATGGTATGAATATGGATAATAAATGGCTCTCATCATTCCCCCCAACTTAACATATTGTACGTCCTTGTGTAATCATAATGATCAAGAAGTCTTTAGTTTTAAATGGAAGTACTTGGATTTATGGTCTAAACCATGATAACTCATATAGAAACACAAATCCCTTTCTTCACATGAAAAGCTTTCTTTCTTTCTTTTCTTCTTTAGTAGGGATATCTCATCAAATTTTGCATAAGTTGTTTCTCTCTTCTATTTTCTTTTTCTTTTCATTTCATTTTTTTTTTATAGCACCATGGTTCACAAGGTTACATATAGGAGAAATTTATCTCAATTTGCACAAGAGGAGTTTAAATGGGCAAAACAGAAGAGATAAGAGACAAAGTAAAGGCTATTGTAGAATGGATATAATGGATAGTGTGATGGAATTATTAAGGGTGATGGATGGAAGATAATAGGATGACATTCCTCCCCCCAACTTAAAAGTTGACCATCCATAGGAAACAAGGAGAGGATAGGGAGGGGTGTTGCATAATGATCAACATAATATAAGAAATATTAACGAAGTTAAGAGATAAAACAATAAAAAATAAAATTGATTATTTTACCAACATGCACATCCATATCCATGGATGACAAGGTCCAGAAGCCAAAAGACCACTACAACTAAGAAAGAACCACAAATGCAAACTGGAATGAATGTTGGAGAAAAGGTTTCCATATAAAAGAAGTAATATAAAGCACACTAAAGGGAGCTTGATCCATTTTCCAGAGCATCTCAACTTAATGTGTAGTACTTAGGATATGTGATCAAAATCATGGTGATCACCAGAAACTGAAGTACAACCACACAATGCACAACAAGAGATGCAAGAAACACTGAGAGAGAAACAACCAAAGAAGTAACTGGGTGACCCTAAAAAAATGGTTAGCTCAACTAAATTAGTGCTTTTTTTCATTTTTTTTTCTTTCTTTTTTTTAAAAAAATTTGATAACGATAAGTGACTACTGGCAAGCCATTTTTCAATCACTTAACACTTAATGGCGCTATAAAAATAGTTTTCACCATTAAGAGTTTATTTTTTAGTTAATATCTACCAAAAATTGGATTTCAGATATTAACTGGCCAACAATGCTCGAAGGTTTTCATTGTTGGATCTTTTATTGCTTTTTTTTCTCTTTTTCTTTTTCTTTTTCATTTTTTCATTTTTTTTCCATTTTTGAATAACTGCATAGAATGACCAAAGGAAAAAAAATTCCTTCTATGGATGACAAAGAGTGATATCATCAAAAACTTGATTTCTTTCCATCTCCTGACAAAAGGCACCATTAAAACTAGATTATATAGTGAACTTGAAATGATGACCAAGAATAACCTGAGCAGGAGAACCATTTTCCCACAAAACTAATCTTGATCCATATATCCAATGCCACTAACTATGGAATCTTCTTGTAGAACTTCAGAACATGCACTGGTATACTTGGCTAAAAGAATTACTAATAATGAGGACAATTCTCAAAAGATATATTGCTCTATGATGACACCACATGAAGTTATGTTATCTTATCTTGATAAGAATATGAGGTATCCATTGCATGAAATAAGACACCTTCATTACCAAAGGCCAAGTGGTAGAGTAAAAAAACAATTATATTCGCCAATGTGTCCATAAAACTAGAGGCAAATAGAGACGCATGTTTAGGAAGTCATGAGATGATCTGCAATATATCCAAGATCCTTATGTATTTCTTCAAGTTGTCTTTGGATGTGTAGCTCTATAAAATAGTACTAAAAGATTCAGGAATCTCATAGACCAAGTTAGAAACCACCATGCTCCATATAGCTAGGAAAAGCCAAGATAGAGTGTTACTTGACACTCAAACAAAGAAATATTACCAATTGATATCATCTCTCCACAATAAGAGACCTGTAACCAAATTCTCAAGGTTTGTAACCATATTCTCAAGACCAAGCACATCAAGTATAGTAAAAAAAGATCATTCATTCAATAACTCTACCATTAAGTATGCAATTTATTTTTGCAAATGATAGGTAGAGTTATTAATATGAAGAGATACTTGGTAATAATAATAAATGGATAAATAACTGAAAATACTTGTGTATATATAATATCAAGGAAAATCAACAAAAGAACACATACCTTTAATTGGTTGAGATCCCACATGTGGAGGTTTACTAGAAGGACCAATGGAATGATTAATGAAGCTTTATTTGAAATTATCCAATAACCATAGAATTGGAGGGATTTCCCCCCAACTTAACTTCATTCGACAAGGTCATAAAAACATCAAGAAATTTTTAAGCAAGAAAATTTAAGAATATCTTTATGTTTTAGTATTTTTATGGATTTCTTCTTAATGTCTCATGAGCATTCAAACCATCCAAAGAATCAAGAAAGTGATTCAGTGCCTATTATTTATGAATGATCATCTTAAGATACAACAACCAAGAATGAGAAATATATAGATATTAATACCTTGGTTCTTGAATGAATCATCCATAGTGTATTTAGTCATCTCATGATAATGTAAAGAATCAACAATGAAGAATAATGAACATCCATTTGCAATGCATGTTATTTGGTCATTAATGCATTCAAATCCTTCAAGTTTTGTTTAATCAGTTGGACCCAAATCAATAAGTGTGTGAGGAATACACATTTTTATCATAGGCCTCCCAAGATCTATATATTTGAATATTAAAACATTTTTAAAGGATAGGTCTTGTAAGATATCATTTGGTATCATTCACAACACTTGAATGATTAGGGTATACAATAGATCATCTTTCAGTGCATCATTAATTCCAACACACATAAATACCTTTGCAATGATGAAATCATAATGGTTTGTTTCCTTATGTATTTCAAAATTTTGTGATTTAAGAAGTAGATAAGAAGAACTAAATTGATGATTTTTAAATTGGTAAATATGTCCCTCTACTTCTTTGAAACCAAAATCACATTCTTTATCCATGTCATCAATTTCATGCATGTGAAAAAGGATCAGTAAAATATCAACACTATATGTAGTTTGATCCACCTTATTATGTGATGTTATATTAGGAATTGTGAATTCTATTGGTGGATATGTTGGGGTGGATGGGGAGTGAAATGAATAGAATAAGGATAATGGAAAAGGTTTTATTGGATATATAGTAGGTGGATATGAGTAGGATGGGAATAATGGAGATGGCAGAATATAAGATGGATATATAGGTTGTTGTGAGAATGCATGATTATATTCATTGTGCATACTAGGTGGAAAATTATGTTTTGAAGAAACATGTTGTCTTTCCAATGCAATAGAGTAATCCATACCTTGATCTCCATGATTTGGTGTTTGAAATTTCTCACCACTTACAAGGAATAATTTTTCACTTACATCCTTAGCATGGTGAGGCTCACAAAGATCTAGCACTTCATTCACCATGTGTTCTTTATTGTTTGTGTATATACATTTATCACCTTGTCTATGACAAATAAAACAACAAGCAGTTAATATGTCACTCTCAAAATCACATTGTTTTAAAAATTCATCAATTATATCCTCTTGTTCAAACTTAGAAATAATAATAGGACATCCCTATGACAATAGAATATCAAGATCATTTAAGTTTCATTCATTAGGTAGTGAGCGTGTAAAAACATCACCTTTGGTTGATGCAATTCCTCCACAAAGTCTTGTTTTAAAATTTGATGTTGGCCTACCTTGAAAATGCATCATTTTAAACATTTTTCTTCAAATTTCTCTTTCTTTATCAATTACTCACAACAAAAAATTATAACATAAATTTTAGATCTAACTTCTAAAACCTATTTGCAAAGTTAAAAAAAATAATGCACCTAAATGATTTACTACAATGCAAACCTATGGTACTAGATTAGCCAAGGTCGACACTTGATCAGACACTCCCAAAGGTGCACTATTCCTAACTCAACTTACTATGATTTCACACCTTTAATACCTTCCCCTAGAAATGGTGCCAAAAATGTAGGGTAAAACTCTGGTACAAATATTAAGGATAAATGATAAGATTAAGAGCCAGTTCATCTCACATTTAAATATCAATCCAAGGTCATAAACTCATGAAAGGTATAGTGGATATATGTTCAAGGGATGAAGATATCATGTGAAGTGGGGTTGGATGCAACTGAGAACATGTGAAAGGAAACCTACAACAAACCAAAACAAAACTAGTGACAGGAATTGTCACTTCCTAGCGACAGGAGCTAAGCTAAATTTGTTAAAGAAAAACTATTTTAAAATAGAGAGAATAAAGTTTTAATCTAAAAATTAATATTACAATAATTAAATAAAGAAGTACACAAATCTAAATTTGCATTTTAATCTCAAACAAACACAAACCAAAGATAATTCTATGTATGAAATAAAATCAAAATAATAACACACCAAAAATAAAAACACACAAATAATCTAAACTAAATCACCATTCATTCCAAGAAGTGGATCCTACCTCCTTAGTATGCCTAGTGATGAAACATGAATTCCCTTCTACTCTTTCATGATCAGAATAATGATATTTTATTCATCCATAAAATTATAGAATTCTACTACAAGGAGATCTGTGTACAAAAGCTTGTGTTTTTATTTGATATCAATATATCTCCTCCATTTAGAGAAGATGCATATATATAAATATCATTTGTATAAAAAACTACAACTATTTGAAGGATAGCATAACATTTTTTTTCCTCCAATCAACAAAGATCACAATTGAATGACTCACATACAATGTGTTGGTCACATACTCCAAATCAGTTGCAACAACAATAGAAAAATAGGTTTGGAATGGTTATAAACTTCTCTAGCCATATAAAAATCTTTACCACAAGTTCCCCAGCAAATTGAATCTTCCAAAGATCAATTCCCACATTGATAGAGCCATAACTTATTGGAGAAAACATGGAGCATTTGTTGGAGTAAATTTAGAAATTATGATGTTTAGAAAATTGCAGGTAACTTCCAAATGGTTTAGTTTCTGAAGATTTTTCGATGAGGGAAGTTAAATGGCCTCATTCTACACAAAACCCAGATCATGGAGTTTTGAAATTCATCTTCATTTTTTCTACAAATTGAAATGTAAAACAAACTATGGTATTTTTGATTGGCAAATTTTTCTCTTTTCCATAAGTCCACATATCTTGTATTATATGTTCCAAGATATGTATGTATGTATGTATGTATGTATGTATATATTTTAAGTCATAAAATAACTATATTGATTAGTAAAATCAATCAATTATAAAGTTCTATTAATATATCTAAAAACTTTATTAAGTATTACTTATTTATATTTAACCATATGCAACATAAGATAACAAAAATATGGATGAAATGGAATAGAATAGAATATGGAAATGAATATGATGGTATGTAAAATGGTGAAAAGATGGTATGAATATGGATCATAAATGGCTTTCATCAACTCACAAAATCTATAGCTCAAGATGGTTAAACAATATGTCATGTGAAATGTTTAAGCTAGCATACAAGGTGGTGAAGAACAACTTATCCTTCGACCTTGCCAAGCTTATGTTGAATCAATTAAGTGAGAATATGGAGAGCATCCAAGTATCAAAGAACAATCTGTGTAAGTTTGATTCTCTCTTGAGATGAATTATTTCCCTTCTAAAGGTATTGTAGTATGGAAGAAAGATACTCCAGTATCGTACCAAATAAATGAGTTCACGGAAGAGCTGGGAGAAAACTTTGATAGTATCATGGACAACTATTTCCAAAAATTTAAGGAGAAAGTTTAGAGCAGATTTAGGATACCCAAGAAACTTGTAGAAGATTATGAGCAAGACATATGCTTCATGGTTGACTATGATAAGGTTTACATTCAAGCAGTCGGACCTAGAGTGGCATGGGTTAAGCCTTTGAAATATGAGGTTAACATTGATGACACCAAAGATATTCTTGAATCTCTACTAAATGAGCATGTGGATCCTAAAGCTACATATTTTGGTACTTATGAGGAGGCCAAAGCCAAAATTGAGCTTGAGATCAAGTTACCTCAAATAGTGAATAGAGGAAGGAGGATATGGAAAATAATCAAGAATTCTAAGTCATCAAGTTCTCCTCTCATGATTTTTGAGGGTAAAGGAGATGATATTAAAGATAAAGATGAAGATGAAGTGGAGGAAGTAGAACCTAAGGAAGAGGAGCCTCCCAAGAAGATAGGAAAGGTTATTATAACCAAACCTACCAAGTCTTCCCCTACTATGTTTACAAGAAGATCTACCAAATAAAAGAGGAATCTAAAGTTGGGTGAAGAGGATGAAGCTGAACAAATTATCTTTCAAAGGTCTACCCCTACCCTTCTAGAAAGATTGAAGAAGATGGAACAAGGAACAAGTATGTCATGTTTTAAGTCTCTTAAGTATGAGACCAGGAGCGAAGAAGAGAAAAAGAGGATACTCTTGTGACAAAATTGGGTAAGTAGAAGTATTCACCTAATGAGCTTTCACATCAAGTGCTTGATGTACTTTTGAAAGTAGTTAAACCTTGATGGGATAGTGTAATGAAAACTACCAAAGATGTCAGTGAATAAACCTTGAGATGGCTTATGCCAAGTCTTAGTGAGAAAGAGGTGAAGGAATCATTGAAAGAAAATGAGAAGAATCTCAGACCCAAATTGAATACATATCTAATACTACTAAAAGATATTGAATCTATGGTGAAGTCTAGCACTACTACATGGAAGAACATCTATGGGTTACACAAGCCTAGTGACTTTGTTGTGCATGTTGATGAAAAAGATGGAGAAGAAGATGATGTTGAAGAAGAATTAAAAATCAAAGATGATGAGATAGATGATGTCAATCTTGATGATGAGGAAGAAGAGCAAGAAGCCATTGGAGGAAGTCTTTAAGAAATATAGAGTATTGAAGAATATGATGCAAAAAATATTGTAGCATTAGTTATGACTTTCTTTCCTCACTCTCTGAGAAAATTCTTAGTGCAATCAAGCTTAGAGAAGGCTTCTATCGATTTGGTTGAGGTCAAATCTGCTACACCAAGACACAACCAATCTCTAGAATTACTCTATTGAGTATTTCAATGACCGAAGCACTAGCACTTCATCTATTGAGCTACAAGTCTTCACAACATCAAGCTTGACTAAGAAACAACAAGGCATTCTTGTTGTTGATGTTGTTTCTTCTATTAGTACTATTGGTGTTATTCCTACCTTTTCAACTATTTTTTCCACCATTTCTAACACAATGACAATTGAGAATTAGTCCCAATCAAGCACTAAAGTTTTGAATAAGGGAAAAGAAATTATTCATTCTACCATTCCAAAGATTAAGGGTAAAGAAGATGAAGAAATTGATCTAGATAAGGACATTGTTATTCCAAATTGGGATACCTCTAAGAAGAGATGAATACCATTGGAGAACTTGGAAGAAAAGAGCTAAAAAAATGAAGCTTAGGGAATAGAAGAATAAGATTAATCGAGTCCTTGAGGACATAAAAAGAACATCTATTGATGCTCTGAATAATGAGGTTGATGGGAAACAACCTATTCTGGATCAGTTTATTGAAATTATCCACAAGTACAATGAAGAACTAAATAGACAAGAAAAAAATGTTGTAGAGAGCTCAAAGAAAATTTGAAATTTAAGTTTTGGAGAAGGTAGCACAGAAGATTGTTATTGATCAAGTATATTTGTCTACTATTCTTACTTCACTAGAAACATCTATCAATAATGTTATTTCTTTATTTGTCAAATTGAGTGATAAATATATCTTCATAAAGGAGATCAAGGATAAATTATCTGAGATAGATGAGGATATGAAGGGAAGTACAAACCAGCTATCACTTGATCCAAGTTATAGTTCTACACACTTCAAAAAGATAAGATATCTGACAAATCTTTAGGCAGAACTATTGAGGGAAGAAGCAAGAATTAGGGCCACACTTATAGAAATTTAGGGCATGATTCTTCCAAACATGGATTCAATGCAAATGCATATTAAACATATGAATACTCTCATCCATGATAATAACTTCTCCATAGCTAACCGCATGATGGAACTGTCAGTAGAGGTACAAATAGCCTTGTCTGTATGTAAGGTATTGCAAGAGAATCGGGACAAGACTATAGTAGTAATCTTACAGGTACATTCTGATTTCTTATCACATTTTGGTATTAACTTGTAGATATTATACACCTTTGGCATTTATGTCAAAAGGGGGAGAAGAAGATTATCTATATAGAGTATGGGAGAAGTAAATGTAAATATGCTTATTGATAATACAGAGCAAAATATTATTGATAAAGGGGGAGAAGAATATTACACTCTACATATATGTATATAGAAAATATATATGTATGGGGGAGTAGAAATATGTATAGATAAGCAGTAAATATGTTTATAAAAGCAATTTTGAAAAATAAAAAAAGGAAAATAATTTAGCAAGCTAGAGTAGCAGTAAGTCAAAACTGAGTTCAAGACACAAAATGTTGATAAAGGAATTTTTTATTCAATAAGTGTTTTTGTCACTAATGCCAAAGAGGGAGATTGTTGACATTAAGGTCAATTTGTCTATTAGTGACTCAACACTTAGTCATTTGGTTGCATTCCTACCGAGCTCTATAGTTTCAATTGAGCTTATCATTCATCCAGTAGTGTTAAGCAAGTGTTTCAATTGCTACTGAGCTAAACAATTAGATTACAATTCATGCCTAACTACATAATCTTTACCAAGTAGTTGAGATAGTTTATAGTATAGCTCAAGCATAGTAGTGTCTATCGAGCTATCCAGTAGATGCACTGAAGTTCTTAGTATTAACCGATCTCTGTAGTGTTAACCAATTTCTACAATGTTTACCAAGATCGCAATTTTAACAAAGAGAATCTAGTATTGACTTAGTCATATAGTGTCAACTGAGTGATTATGTATCTATTAATTTTCTCAGTGTTCAATGAGTCACATGGTGCTAAAAGAGTTCAAGCTAGTCAAAGTGATCAGTATGGATTGAGCTTCAACTTCAACCAAGTGCCAAAATTTGTCAAGAATTGATAGTGTTTGCCGAGTGTTAGAACATCACCGAGTTTGTCTTCAAAACTTGAGTTATAGAAGTTGGGCCGACTTTTTGAAAAATGATGAATTTAGTATTGTAGCCAACTCTAGTAGGTAATTATTTGGATTAATATATATGTAGCTCATTTTATCATATCCAAGTGTGTTAATGAGAAGTAATATGAAGTGTATGAGTGTGAATTCAAGAAGGCTACAAGAAGTATAAGGGATAGCAGAGATTTATCTATTATAGCAAGGAAACATTGCAATCCAAGGAATCTCATTCACTAAATCATAGTTATAGATTAGAGATCAACCATTGATTCATTCTAATAGGTGTATCAATTAAATCTTTTAACTAGGTGGACTTAACAATCTTTTGCATGTTTGCAAATCCTTTAGGTGGACCTCACAATCTATATTGCTCCTAATAGGGCAGATCACTAGAAGTAGTCAGTTGTAAGCCAAAATAGGCCAACTTTATACTGTTGTACTAAAGCTTGTGGGTATCATTCCCACCCAAATTTTACTTTCTAATTGGAATGCTTTTGGGACACTAAATCTTGCGTCACAATGTTATGAATGTTTTATTGCTTTCATTCTTTCATGCATGTAGTTAGATTAGAATAAAATATGAAGGATTAATTGGTGAAGTGAGTTAAATTTTTATTGGTTCTTGATTCACCCCTCCCCTCTTAATAACCTATCCTACCTTATATTTTGGCCAACAATTTCCTCTACTTTCCCATACCAAATAGTTTTTCTTTTCCTCTCATCCTCTAATTCCTTCTTCAAATCTTGGATTTTCTTTGTAGTAGTTACCTATTTTTCTTCTCATCCTTGAGTTCCCTTTTCAATTCTTGGATTGTCTTCATAGTAGACTTCTCTTTCTTTGCATTGTCCAATTCCTTCTTCAAATCATGGAGTGTGTTTGTAGTATGATTAGACTCCTCTTTCTTTGTGTTCTCCAATCCCTTCTTCAAATCAAGGATTTTCTTAATAGTTGACTCCTCTATTTTCTTCGCATTCTCCAATTCCTTCTTCATATGGTGGATTGTGTTTGCACTAGACTTTGTTGTCTTCCCATTCTCTAATTCCTTCTTCAAATCAAGCATTATTTTTGCAGTTGACTCCTCTTTTTTCTTCATATATTCTAATTGCTTCTTCAAATTGTGGATTGTATTTTCACTAGACTCTTCTTTTATCTTCTCATTTCCCAATACCTTCTACAAATTATGAATTATCCTTACATTAGGCTCCTCATTTTTCTCTTCATTCTCCAATGGCATCTTCAAATTATAGATTGTATTTTCAGTAGAGGAGTACCTTTTACTTTCATTCTCTAATTCAATCTTTAAATTATTATTTTCCTTGATAATAGAGTCCAAGTCAATTTTCAATTTATTGTTTACTTGTTCACTATTCTCTATAGACTTACTTGAACAACTATGTAGTAGAGGATTTTTCAATCTCAAACCTCTTTTTGCACTTATTAGATTCTTTAGTTAGATTTTTTAGTAGTTCATTCATCTTTTCTTGATAGACAATTGCCTCTATAGAAGAATAATTCTTTATCCTACTTTGCAATTCTTTGAGCCTATTGTCTATTACTTTCTCTTTGGTTTTCACATTATCAAGGTCTACTTGTAACTTTTCTATTTTCTTTGCAAGCCTTTTGTTTTTTCTCTCCACTTTTAGAAGTGTAGAGTAGACCATTTTGTTGCTTTATTTTGATATATTGATTTTGTCAATATTTTTCGCTATTGAGAAATTCATTTTGAAGACTGGTACCCTGAACATCATTAAGATTTATTATTTTTTTTGGTAGATTATCATCTCTAGGTAGGGGTATAATAGCCATGAAGTTCATCATTTTGGTGTTTGGGTCATATGTTGGAAATATATTGTTACTATTATAACCCCCATGTTCAACAACTATATCACCTTTCAACATCTTCATAATTTGCCTATTTCTTATAATTGTCTGATCAAACTTTGTTGCAAAGCCATTTAAAATAAAAATATGGGTTTTTTGACACAATTGAATGTTTTAAAGGTGAATTATCAATTTTATTTTTATATGCTCATCCAATTTTAGTTACACTTAATCCACCTACAATCGTATTTTGAGGATTGCCAACAACCTAAAGATGGCATGTTCCAAATCTTGGTGTTTTAGGATTATTTTCAAAGTTTTGTCCATAAGCTATTGGTGCATACATTGGTGAAGTAACTACTAACATTGCTTATGTTGCAATTTTCATAATGTTTTTTCTTTTTTGTACAAGGTTCGCTTGTGCTAGTGCCAGTGCCAGTGCTAGTACTAGTGGGATCAACTTCAACTTCAACATATGATGAAGGAAGGGGAAGATAATAAGGTGTTGGCATAAATAAGTATTCACTATTTACACTTACTTAAGTTAATGCATTATTTAATTATTTTGCATTATTTTTATTTGTGAGACACTTAGGAGTTTGTGCACCTTTTTGAGTTGTCATGTAGATGACACAGGAGTACACAACTCTATTTTAGCACATGTTGTCTACAAAATTGTTCTGCATGTCACACCCTTGTAGGCTTATCCTCTCATCATCACACATACTTCTATGCTTAATGGAGGATAACCCATATCTGGTGGACATGTGCCTAGTTGTATGACATATCATGTAGCTAATTACAAGGTATTCTAGATGTATCTTAGAGGCCTTTATATACAGGCACTCCTAGTGTACTCTCATCATGGCATATTGAATATATCATCATTCTAACCATACTCTCTCTTTTTGGTCTACTATGTGCTTGTGTTTGAGTTCTTAGTTCCTAGGTGAATTATTCCCTTAGGAAAATTCTTACATAAGGAAGTAACTTCCAAAGGGGCAGCAATGAGAAAGGGTTGTGACCCTTTGGAAGGGCGGTAATTATAAAAGGGTGTGACCATTGAAAGAGGAAAATATGGTAAAGAGATTTGATTCTCTCACATTGAAAGGTATAAAGAGAAACAGGTTTCATATAATGAGGGCATCCAAGGGAGATGATGTTGGTGAATAATATATTATTCTCAAAAACAATAATGGAAAGTAGTGACTCAATTCTTATGATAGGTGTTGACCTATTCAATACAAATGTATAAATGAGAAACTATCCAAGGATCATTTATCTATCATCACTCGCCAATACATTAAATCAACACACACTCAATCATCACTTCTCAATCTATCAATTCCACATTTGATCAATCATCATTCAGTAACATATCAAATCATCAAATCAAAGGAAATTATTCAATCATTCATCAAAAATCAATTGGCAATCAAGAAAGCATACCTACAATCAATTTTTAAATCACTTAAATTAGTTTATGTTAACCATTCAATCAAAAAAAATGAAGTAATAAATAAAAAGGGACTAAGAACAAAATTTAGTTTAGACCTGCAATCTGGGTAAGAAGCATTTTGTGGTAATATATGAATAATGTTTATTACTGTTTTTACTAAATTAAATATGTGGTTGGAATTATGACCACACCAACCATATGGTAATTGGTTGTTCCATCATTTGAAGTCAAGTGAGGAGTGGTAAAGTAAAGGAAAATAGTGATAGGACCCCAGACTAGGTAGCCCACCTCATATGTATGGTATGGCCCACATGAGGTCAAGTAGGATGGCATGTCCACTTTTGGCCTTAGAATAGGAGGTTATTATGGCACCTCATCAATTCACCCTAAATTTGTGCTTCTATAGTTGGGTCACCTTGATAAACTAATGTCCTGATGTTTTTGTTTAGTTATGAAATGTGATTATAAATAACAAACCCTAATTGTGTTGCAAGGCATCACTCAAAGTGAAAGGTATCTCTTAAATCCTAACTATTTAACAAAAAATATGGTTTAGGAAAAAATGTGGATACTCATATTTTGGGATGTTACAATGGTTTACATTCTTTGTGCTTTCATGTATTCCAATGTGGAATTTTCATTTATTCAATTACTAGTTTCTCATAGGAGCCTTTTATTGGATCATGACACTTCCTTATGATTGTACTCTTTACTTGACTTATTAATGGATTAGTCTTTCCTATTTTTAAAAATGTTGTAATTTCTTGAGGAATTTTTTAATATGTTTTAGAATTAAATATTATCGTAAAGCTTGTTGTGACTTCATATATGCTCTTTGTACTGTATAATTTTTTTATGTGGAAGGTTTGGTTAGGTTGACTCAAACAAGGAATAGCACAAGGAAACAAGGGGAACCCATTCTCCTATTGTACCATATTCTTCCATACATTTTGTACACTTTAGACATTTAAATTATTGTTGCAAAAAGCACAATGATACTAAAAAACTTAATATGAAAAGATGGTCATATGATTTGAGGAGTCTTTTTTTCCATTTGAGGGCATGTTGCCACCCCTTACAAGTAAATTTAGATAACCATAATACTTGTGATGGTATGATCTATTTTAATTTGTTCTACAAAGGGGGTGAAGGATGAAAAATAATATATTTTGAGATATTAATCTTCTTATAGAGAGTCAAAAAGTTCCATAGTCGCCTTCTTCAATTATCCAACACAAAATTATGTTCTTGGCGCTTATCCTTTGGAGAATTCTTATATTCATGTAGAAAGCATTGCAATGCAACTCTTAATACCAAGATGACTACTTTATTTTAGTTTGTCCTAGATGTTGGGGTTATCAAGTGTCTCTTTGATACACCTTATTCATCTATAGACTATTGTTTTATGAGATGATGACTTTTGTTGTATGCTGCTAAAATGTCGCAGTCCTCTTACTCACATATTATGCATTTTGATATGCTCCTACTCGGGTTTGAGTACCAACATGGTTTTCTTGGTTTACAAATTGAGCATATTGTTGACATATATATAACAACACTTTTGTCTCTACTTTTAGGAGAAGCGTGTTGCTCCCTTGCTCAATTGATTAGCTTACCCATCTAGCCAAGGACATTTGACTATGAATATCATTAACTAGTGTTTTGTTCCTTTTTCTTTAGTTGGTGGTATTATAATTATTTCATGTTTTATATAACTGATGGTTAAGATGCCTATAGGTGTTAGTTGCCAACATTAATATCCAACCTTGGCTTTCATTTTATGTATGTTTTCCTTTAGGGGTCCTTCGCTCATATGACTATCCATATTACTACTATGCTATAGGTTTTTCGCTTATAGTAATCAAGTCCTTGTTTGATGCAGTTCAGGTTTGGGTTCCAGATATGGTTCCTCTTAGGTTTGGGTAGGGTTCCACACAAAGTTGTGGATCAGTCCCAGGAAAACTTGAGGAAAATTTGATGGGTACTTTCCCCATATAGATGTGCTTTGTCATTTAAAATTTTTGCTTGACCTATTTTTAATCCTTTGTGACCTAATAATTAAAATTTGTCTTTCCAACCCTAAAAGGTAGATTTCAACACATTTAAGGACAAAAAAAACATTTCTCCTAATGTGAGTGATTGCAAAATAACGTGCACCATAAATGCTTGTGTAGTTTTGAAATGTTGGCCCCAAACCCCAATTTAGGGGTGTTGACCTTAAAGCCCTATGAGAACATTGACCCTTGACTCAACTGCAAACACTACTCCTATATCCTTGCAATGGGATCACCCCTAAGCTTTGTTGGGGTCATTACCCCTAGACCCACACTGAACTTATTGGATGAATGATTGTTGATGCTTGACATCATTGTTATATTTTAATTATAATATTTCATATATATTATAACATTTGAGTTTAACTTCTTGACATTTTAATATTTTTTATTTTTAGTATGGACCAAGTAAAATGAACACAATCCCATTTGCCATATGATTTTCATCACACGATTTGATTATGATGGGCCATTAGTAGTTCTATTATTGACCATCGATTCAACTTTCAATGGTTTGTACTTCTTACTTCATTATAGAGTAGATATATTATGTTATTGCTAAATATTTTTCTAATTGTTAAGTGCATTATGTAGTTAAGTTCAATTTGAGGAAATTGAGGAGATTTTAATGTTAGGCACAAGAACAGATGTCGTGGAGGGCAGCAACCTATGCAATCAGCACTCAATCTAGAATCTTGAAGCTAACAATTTGAAAGGTAATGTTATCCACAACACTTCTAAGGTTATGGATGTGGTTGCTCAAGAGTTTCATTTGTTGCTTGAGGAAAGACACATTTCCACTTCTGATGCACTGACCGTTGCAAGCAATGAGGAAAAAAGAAGACGGTGGTAGTGCAGAAAGAATTGTAGTTTTGCCATCATCTCAAAAGTACGTATTGGTGGTGTAGGCGAAGGGTCAAAGGGCTTGAGGGACTTATACTAATGATCTTCACCCTAATACCATGAAGATTTTTCCATTATATCAAAAGGACATACTAGTGGTGGGGAGAGATCTCATCTAGTTGCTACATCAATTGTATAAAAAATTGTCTGGTTGGCATGTAAAATTTTAGTTAACTTCCAAACATTAGATCTAGTTAGAAAAGAAAGAACAAACATGAAGTAAAAGGGGGAAAATGAGAACAAAAATAAAAACAATAAACTATTTCTTATTGATTTAGATGTGAATAGAAATACAATATATAAACTTTCTCAAAGCAAAAAACAAAAGAAAAACATAATCTAATTGAAAAAATAGAAATATTCCTTAATTAGCTTACAAACTAAAAAAGTACAAGTTTATCCATAAATCAAGGATAAAACAAGTTGCACGAAACAACTATCCTTGAATCTTCTATGATGCATAATAATATATGTAATTTAACATCTTCTGGTAGAGACTTGTATTATGTTTTGTTTTTTCAAAATCAAGGCAGTTTTAATAGTTTTCTTTCTTATTTATAGGAGAATTGAAGATTCTTGGCTTGGTCCGTGGAAATGCCTTTTATTGGGAAAACCATCAGAAGCGGCTTACTGCCATTCTTTACAAACAGATATACAGGATCTTAAATCAATGGTTTATTCAGCAGTGCCAAATATAGGAAAGGAGGATTATTTTCATGTTGATACAGGTATATTGAAAGCTCTGTTATATGGAATTCCTTCTCTAACAACTAAGGAACTTGAGAGAAATGATGCATGGTTATGTTTTATCTCACAGTATCCGTGAAGGATCTGTCTGCCACCTGATATCATTGGCAAAGCTGCAAAAGAACTTGCCACCATATTTCAACATGCAACATCAAGGAAGAATTATCATAACATTCAAGATAATGAAGCAAGCAAATCCTCCAGGAAATAGGAAAAATAGTTGAAGGGTCCGTTTGGTGTAAAACAAATTCATGATGCTCATAGAGGACTGGAAGACAGTCATACAAATTAACTGACTGATTTGCTAAATGAAAATTTGAGAAAGGTGTCTGATCAAATCACGGAGGAAAAATTGGATAATTCTTGTACTAATTGTGCCAATTCTACACTGCCAACTGTGATTCGGAAACTCAGTCTTGGTAAAAACTTAGAATGCCTAGAATTTGACTTGGACCTAGGACTCGGCAAAAACTTGGAGAAGTGTCTAAGCCAAAAATGCAAGCTTTTAAAATAATCTCAACAAACGTGCATAGCGTTGAATTTATAGAGGCGAAACATAAAAGTTCATTTATAGATCAAAAAATGAGTTTTCTTTTGGTTATAATGTTATGATTATGTATTACATGTTTAACTGCTTCCAACTATGGAAAATATGGGCCAAAAACAATTTTTATTGGTTTTGTTTTGTAAAACTGAAGTGTGGATCTGGGATTGGCGGCATCCAGTGGAATTATGAGGGAATTTTGTCGGCAAAACCCTATAGGGTCATCGGGCAGTTTCTATGTTCATGGTGCATTGCATTTTTCAAATGCAACTGAAAAGTTCTAAGGTGATCAATCTTCACACAAAACACACACTTACAAATTTGTAAATACTGTATGAGGAAATTATGAGTTGGATTTTCTTGTAAAGGAAATTTATTTGAAAGTTTATTATGCTTTCATGTTACCAACAGGTCTGGTGCCTGTGGTAAATTTGTGTGTTAAAACTTGGAATTATTGCGAGTAATTGCTGTGAGTTTCACTGTGGACTCGCCCAAGCATTTTTTCATGTTTGTTAGCAACTGGTTTGCTCAGCATTATAGGTCGATTACTCCCAGTTTTTTATTCTATGGTGCCAATACTATTGGAATTGTGATATTGCTATCAGGGTTTAACTGTGCGATTTTTGAGTCAAACTCATTGACCCATGTTTCATGAGTAGTGATTCAACATGAATCCATCTCTCATGAGAATAAATGGAACACTTAGCACTCATTGGGTCTAGGTGATGCTCACAGGAGCACCAGGACTATTGGAATTGCTATTTTTAATAAAGCTAATGTCAGTAAAAGCATGGTGTGATTGTTGTTTAACACATGTTTGATTTGGACAAAATTGTCACATGATGTCATTTTCTAGCAGGGTAAGCTTTAAGAAACTCCCCTTCATAAAAATCAAATTATTGGCGAATCTTTCAGAAAATATTGGTGAATCTCAATAATAATAGGAAGTTCGCTAATCATCATGGAATATTACAAATTGTAATTGAAAATGTTTTATCTCATGAAAATTATGAGGATAATTACATTATATTTTAAATCGATAGTGAAAACTAAATATCAGTAATATGTCCCTAAAGTAACTAATAATTATGTTAATTATTGGTGAACTAATTTTAATTTCTTCAATAATATATAATATTTACGTGAATCAAATCTAATCATGTATCGAATATTTGTGGTGAATTTTTGAGTTTAAGTTTTTTAATAAAATAAATTATTGAGCAATTTTAAATATTTTAGAACTAAATATAATTAAAATGTGGCGATTTAGGTTGCATTAAATCTTAAATTATTAGCCAAATTACTAGCAAAAAAAAATTCTAAAATTCATAAAATTATGAATATTCACCACTAAAAAACACCCTATTTCCTAGTAGGAAATAGTAGTTACCATTTAGCAACTTACTTATCTGTTGCCTACCAGATAGACATGCAATACTGATTATGTCTCTTCTATAGGATTAGTGCCTGCTAATTTCAATTTTCTTAGGTTACTGTACTGGTTTTTTTTTTTGGCACATTTGGGTATGGTTAATTTTTTAATCAGATTTGAGTGCAAAATGACTATGGAATTTTCTTAGGACAATATTTTAGGTAGGACTGTTAATGAGAACATCCAATAGGTTCTAGATAGGACTAGAAATTATGTTTTTTGCTTCCAAGCCTTAGCCTCTACTTGAATGACCAAAAAATATGTTTGAAGCATAAAATGACCAACTTGAAAATCCAATAATATATATTAGCCTCCTAGCCACTTGTTTTGTACATATCATCTATGCTCATAAAATGGCTAAGGGAATTACCAATTTTTTAAAGGATTCTCTTGATATTCTAAAGTCAAGTTGTATAATCTCAACCATGGAGGGGTTTTTCTCTACCCACAAGTGGTTGAATAGAAGTTTTGGTTTACCCCTCATGTTGAAATATATTTTTATCTCTATTAAGATCAATCCTCTCAGCTCTTGTAGAATAATCTACATTTCATACTTTATGATACTTTTTTGTTTTCATGAATGGCAACTTCCATGTGATGATTTTTGTTCTGGTTCATCATACAATAATTGTTTCAATGTGTACCCTATTTGGATTTTTTAATTTATCTTGCTTACTTGTGTCAGGGTTCAAATGGAAAATTCACTCTTATAAGACAATGCAACATTCTATCTAAAATTGAGATTCAAGACCATGCACTAATAATGAGTAGATGACAAATACAATGATCTTAGGGGCCTTTGTGCTTAGGACACTAATAGGGATATCATTTTTTTGGACAACATCAATAAAGCTAGGTTTCTTTTAAGTTTGAACGGGTTATTGTTGTAATCACCTAAAAATGGTTGTCTATACAATTAACCCCCTTCTCAGCATTTTAGCTAAATTAACTAATTATTTCCCTAGGTCAAATTTCTAAAAATTTATTTATTTCATTTTAACCTATAGATTGACTATAATATCCTAAGTCCATATTTTATTAAAAGAACATATCCCCTTTTAATTAAATAAAGACCTCGTTCTTCTAACCCACTCAATGTGCACACATAAAGTCTTTTTCCTATTTACAAATTAAAAGAAAAGACTTTGTCTCAGGTGAAAAATCAACTCTTTCTCATTGGTTGACTTGATCTTGCAAATGGATCATGCCAAAAGTCAACCTCCAACCTTGATCCTTCATTTCTTAATCTTGATCTCAACTGTATGTACACCTTTAAGAGACAGAGCGCTCTCCCTCTCTAAGGATCCCATTTTTAAGCTAATGTTATGTTGTAGGTTTACTTATAGATTCTTGGAGCATTTATGGAAAACTTATATTCTTCTCATCTCATTCTTTGCATTTCCATACTAGCTTAGATCCATTTTCAAGTAGTCTAGTTCCTTTTGCAATAGCTTAGATCACCTAGCTTAATTAGTATATCTTGGTAACATTATCATATTGTTAGCATAGTTGCATTGTGCATTTCATTCTAGCTTAGCTCATTTCTTCCATTGCATGTTTGAGAATCCCTTTGACATTATACTCTTTCTTTTGTCTAAAGGAATCTCCCATTGCATAGTTTACTAGCAAGGGTTGTGTTTATAAGGCTCAACTGAGAGCTCCTCACATGCACAAGCACACACCTTTGCATGCCATGGATAGGGATCTCTAAGCCTTCATTCAAGCATTCCAATCTATGGGATATCTTGGATAGAGGTGTTTAGAGAAGTGCATAAACTTAGTGTACATTTTGGCACCCATCATGGGGCAGAACATCTTGGTTTTGCCTCTCAATTTGCACTTTTGTCTTGCATTTTGCACTTGTTGTTCTGACCTTGTTTTTTCTACAATCCTGATTATTGTGTGATATTTTATTAGTATCATATGATAGTTATCAGTACTCCCGTGTGATACTTTACCAGTTACAGTATCACTCACACATATAGAAGTCTATCACACGAGTATACAAAACTCTATCACTTGGGTATAGTGTGAAGTATCACATAGAACAAAAGTATCGTCCCCCCATACTGAAAAGTATCGTACAATATTTTGTCAATAGAATACTATAACCTAGACTGGAACTTGTTGTTTGAATTACGTGATCAATTTTGAATCTTGTGCATTCTTTTTTGGGGGTTTCTCAAATTTATTACTGTATGACCAAGGTTTTACTATAGGTTTTTACATTATTTTGAAATAACCTTTTGTTGGACTAACATTTTTGCTTGTAGGGTTGCTCTAAGAATGCTTGCAAAATTTCCCTGAAATAACACATGTAAAAGCTTCAAATGCCAAAAGGCTACTAATTCTTGTTTGCAAAGCTTCCTAAAAGCATAAAAACAAACAAGTGTGCTTGTGTTTCTTTTATTTTTGTGTGTGGCATTCTACTAGTTGTTCATTTTTGTAGGCATGTAAAACTTGCAATTAGGATCTTATGGTGGTAGGAAAGTATTCTCTTCACCCTTTGGGTGAATCAAAAATTTTGACCCACACTTAGATTTTGAAAGTAAGTGGGATAATTGAAGCTTCTTGGTGTGTTTGGGGGAAACAATTGGAATAGGAGAGTATGCTCTTCACCCTTGCAATGAATCATAAATCTTGACCCCCAAAAGTGGATCCATTTTGTATAGTTTAAAATACTTTATAGGGCCTACTTGATAAATCGAGAGGAATGACCCAAGTGGAGACAAACAAACTCGACTATTCTAACCCACTATAAACTCAAGGTTGTCAAGGACACAAAAACTTGGTAGACATAGTGCTTGTCTTCACTTAGTGTGAGTACTTGTGGGATTGGGACCATGAGAAAAATGCTAGGAAAGAATGGTTACGGTACTATTGTGGCTACGAGGTTCATTACTTGTCGCAAGGTAAGGTGTCTTGTAATTGGGAGCAAGGGCAGTACTGTGAAAGGAAGCCCTTTCTAAAAACCATAGGTTAGAAGCTACCTTATTGTTCCGCTTAACATCTTGGTGCAATGACTGATCCTCATGGATTACCTAGATCAACCCAAGTTTGTGTCCCCTTACTTATGCCAACAACATCTCCATGACGAAGCCAATATCTCTCTTAGGCAACCACTTGGTGTGAAGCAAAGAGGCATCAAGCATGGGCCAAGTTCTTGAGTAATGAACTATGACCTTAGGTAGTATTGCTTGGCATGTGTCTTCGAATATAAATAGACCCATGTGAATGTTCTTGATATGATAGTGGGTTATGAAATGTATTCTTTAATGAATGGCTTTTTTGGATACAATCAAATCAAAATTGCCCATGGAGATCAAGAGAAAAATGCCTTTACATGTGCATGGGGTACTTTCTATTGGAATGATATGCCCTTTGGGTTAAATAACACAAGAGCCACTTACTAAAGAGCCATGACTACTATATCCCAAGAAGTGCACTTTTGGTGTCACCTCAAAAATGTTACTAAGCTACATAATAGTTGCAAAAGGCATTGAAGTTGACCCAAAAAGGTGCAAGCCATTATGGAAATGCCTCCTCCTAAGAACATCAATCAATTAAGAAGTCTTCAAGGACATCTTCAATCTATTAGGAGGTTTATATCTTAGTTAGTTGATAGAGCACAATCCTTCAATAAAAACTTCCATAAAGGCTCCACATGTATCTGGAATGAAGAATGTCAAAAAATCTTAGATCAAATCAAGTGATATTTGGCTAAACCTTTTATATTGAGGCCACCTATACCAGGGATACCTTTGATCTTATACATCTCAACTATAGATTCTTCGTTAGGAGCATTACTAGCACAAAGTGATGAGAATGGAAAGGAAAGTGCTATATACTACATTAGTCACACTTTATTGGATTATGAAGTAAATTACACCAACATTGAAAAATCTTGTCTTGCAATGGTATTTGTGTTCTAGAAGCTTAAGCACTACATGCCTTCCCACACACTGCACCTTATTGCAAAAATTGATCCTCTCAAATACTTGCTAAGTAAAGCAAGGCTTATGGAGCAGCTTGCTAAATGGATGATGATTCTCTTAGAATTTAACATTCAATACATTAAATGTAAAGCCATTAAGGGACAAGATATAGCTGATCAACTTGTTGAGTTTCCATTACAAGACAACACTCTCATGCAGATTGAGTTTCCTGATGCATATATCATGTACATTAGTGAAAGGTCATGGAAAATGTTTTTTGATGGCTCACACACCTAGAATGTAGCTTGCATAGGAATCCTGTTTGTCACACCACATGGCTACATTATCCCAATATCCTACAATCTCTTGTCTCCATGCACCAAAAATATAGCTAACTATGAGGCCTTAACTAATGGGATTAAAATGGCTCTATAATGGAGGATTACAGAATTGCACATCTATGGGGACTCTCAGTTTTTCATTAACCGAGTAAATAATGATTATCACACTAAAGATCACAAGCTTGTACCATACAAGAAATTGATTGATGCCCTATGGAACTACTTCACATTTGTGACATTCCAGCAAATTCCTAGGGTGGAAAAATAAGGTTGCAGTCTTATGGGATGTAATTGTGGTTGTCTTTCTTATAGAGGGGATTATGAACCAGTTGGTGTACCATTGTCATATTTAATTGTAGGTTGCCCTTTTATTATAACCAACCTTTGGGATGTGACAGAATGTGATATTGACAAATGTAGCAGAGTTCTGCTCCATAGTTTGCTTGAAGCGAAGTCTAGCCAAAGTAATGATCTAGATGTGGGTGAGGAGCTTCAATACCTTTCATTAGTGGTAAAAATAATATAAGAAGTAGGTTATGGCTTAGGCATAAATTAAAGGATAATAATCTTAAAATTATATGTCTATAATTCTAGCTATTAATTTCAGAGCATGATAATAATAAATCCATAATATCAAAAAGTGCAAGGGATGAAGTAAGAAGAGGGTCTTGTATTGGCAAATGCCATGGAACATGCAAGCTTCCATACTTAATTGGAGCATCCCCTGTCTATTATGGAATACATAGTCTTATTAAACACAAATAGAAAAATTCATTATATGTAAATTTCTTCATTGTATCAAATAAAGTATAGTTGGAAAACTCTCATTTGGAAACAACTCGTAAAGCTTCAAAAAGTTTATTACAGAAAAATTTGGACAATTTTTCATTAAAATCTCAAAAACCTAAAAACGGCTTAAATTTAACTTAAAATATTTGTTTTTTCGAAATTCAATGAGAAGATGCACGTAATGAGTTAATTAAAGAGAATACAAAACAAACAAGTAGAGTTTAGATATATAAAAATGCATAGTGGATTAAAAATTGCATTCTCATGGGGAATGATGATGGCAAATTGATTTTTCAAGTACTTTTTGAATTATGGATCTTCCAACCATTCTACCTCTACTAAAGACTATGCAATTCAATTGTTTGCAAATATTAACTAAAACAATAATATATTTAATACATGCAAAAAACTTCTTTGATCTAAATTATGCTACGATATCACTCCCCAATTTTAAACACATGTATTTGGTAGATATGGGTGCTAATTCAAAAAATTTGAATATTTGAATTACGGTGAGATCTACCAACCATTTTCCCTATCTGACTATGCAATTTAATTCCTTGCAAATATTAACTCAAAGATAATATATTTAATTATATCGTTCATTAAGGCAATTTCAAGTTTATTAGCAATAATTATATCAACAATATAAATGAGTGAAAATTAACACTATTGTAGTCATTGATTATTAATCTCCTATCGTAAACGATTATTAAACTGTCATAAATAAATTTGCAACTAATATCAAAAAATAACACAACTACAACATCACCAATAAAATACGAAAGGAAATTCACAACACAAAGAACACAATATTTTTGGACAAATCATCCCTAGAAAAACCCCTAAGGGAAAACTAGTTCTACATATGGAAAATATATTAACTTCAGCAAATCAAGAGATACAAAATTCCTTGCCTCTCACTAGTAGAATTTAGACAACCTCCTAATTTCTCCTGTTGATTTCCCCACTACTATCCCCAATACTATCATTGTGCCCTTGCTAACACTGCAAAATTGTTTGCTATCACTGTAAACTCATTTTCTAACACTGCAGATGCTTCTACAATTTGATGTGTTCCTCTATTCTATTATGTTCTCCAAATGACTCCCTTGACCCCCTTTTATACTATATAACCAAGAGGTTTCTAGTTGCTTCTGGATCAAGACAACCTAACCAAGAAGTTTTTAGTTTCTTCTTGATAACAACCTAACCAAGAAGTTTCTAGTTGCTTCTTGATTAAAACAACCTAACCAATAGGTTACTAGTTGCTTCTAGGAGTCAATTAATTAACAAATATTTGTCACAACTCTAACAATTATTTGCCAATTAATCACATATGGATGAATAGTTATCCAAGCTACCTAAAACTAACAATCATGCCTTCAAAGTTCAATTTTAGAATGTTGATTAATTTTATTTTTAATAAATATTTTTATTATTTAAAAATTATTTTTCTATATTTTTAGATACTAATTAATCAATTTACTTGTTAGTTAAAATTAAATTAATTTTTTCATACTTATATATCATAAACATCAATTTCTATATTAAATATTTTTTTAAGTATTAATTCAAATTAAATTTATTCTATTTTTATTTCACAAAATAAATAATTTAGTAATATCAAAAATAAAATAATATCTTAATTACATTTATTTAAAAATATCAAATATTAACTATATTATTTATTACAATAAGAAATACAATATTTTGGTATTCTTCAATTGATATTAATGTTCACATTCTATTTTTAAATCTTTTAAATACAAAATTTTAATCTAAAAAGAATTATATTATTTTCTTTTATATTATAAAATTTATTTATTTATTTATTTATTTATTTATATAATTTTATTTATTTTAATAGTTATAAAGAGTAAAAATATTTTGAAGAAAAAATATTAGTTATATTTTAAATTGTCCTAATTTTATTTTTTAAATGGTAGATAAAATCAAGTTGAAAAGTTTGGTACATTTTATTTAGTTTTTGTCTTCTTAATTATATTTCTTTTGTATTAAATAAATATTTACCTTCTGATTAAAAATAACTATTTTTAAATAAAAATATTTAATATAAATTTGTTGGTGTAAATAAGTATTTACTTATTACACTTACTTAAGTTTTACTTAGGTTAATGCATTATTTAATTATTTTGCATTATTTTATTATTATTTTAAGTGAGACACTTAGGAGTTTGTGAACTCTCATTGAGTTACGCAACTCTAATTATGCACATGGTGTCTACAACATAGGAGTATGCATCATTCACTGAGTTGTCATGATGACAACACAGTTATCAGCACTCCTCATTCAGCACATTTTGTCTACACCACTGATTTGTGTGCTACACCATTGTAGGCTTATCCTCACATCATCGCACTTAATCCCATGTTTAATGGAGGATAACCCATATCTGGTGGACATGTGCCTAGTTCTATGACATATCATGATGCTGACTTCTATGCATTCTAGAAGCTCTCCTGAGGCCTTTATATTTAGACACTCCTAGTGTACTCCTGAATCCAGTTATTGAATGAATAGTACTTTGTCTATTTTGGTCTAATGTGTGCTTGTGTTGAGTTCTTTAGTTCTTGAGTCAATTCTGGCCTAAGCCAAATTCTTACACGGTATCAAAGCCAAGGGAGATTCTCATCACATAGCCGTTCGAGACTGTTCATGCTTCAGCACCTTGACACGAATTGAGAGGATCCATAAAAATTGAGAGTGTCTAGAGCCAAATCTAACCTCACCTTTGCGTCCGAAGCATCAATTCGATGAAGATTGACTATAAATTCACCTATATTCAGTGAAAGTTGATCATGAAGCAAAATTTTTTTGCAAACCAACACCCGAAAGCACCAATTTGCAATTACATATGATTATTTTTATTGATCTGATTATTAATTTTCAGATCTATTATTTCTCTGTAATTTTTGAATTTATTTTTCAAAATTAATATCAGGCAGAGGAAATTTTTTTAACCGAGTCGAGGTTTTTTTTTTAGCCGAACCAGGCAGTGAAACTCCGGCTCGACTCTGTGATTTTGTTGGTGGAATTATTATTAATCACAAGTTTCAATATTAAATTTGAGCCACATTTATCCCGATCATACTATATATTAGCACACAGTAAGCCATACCTGTTAACTACCGACGGAATCAATTCCAGCAGCTCTGACATATCCACCGATGGACATTCACAATCCGTCGGCAATACATATCGACGACACTCAAAATCTAGTGAGCTCCATCCTCGAAGAAGATCGGTGGGAGTTTTTATTTACACAGCACAATAAGTGCTCGACCCACCAATGTGGGATTAATATCTGAACCTCCGACATGCGGAAATCCTCTCTGGCGGTCGCTGCAAACAAATTCGGCACGCAGTAAAAAATTCAAGAGTTTACGAGAATATTCCACCACGACAGTTAGACCTGCCAGTGAACACGTGGTCGTATCCCATCTGCACCATGCACATAGTATTCTCTGACCAGTCAATGCCCACAGGGCCAAACCCCTCTCGCCATCGAGGATGCCACCACAATTGCTGAGTCAGCAATTCGTATGACCAGTCAAAAGGAAATGTCAATTTGGTTCGTACATGTCCATATGGATTCGTACAATATGAAATCTGCATAATTTGCCACGTCATCCGAAGGCAGAGAATTTGTGCTGACATCATCGCATTCATATCCTAAAATTGATACCCATCTGGATGTTATTTTTGGGCAAATTAAACCTGCTACGACGGCCATATGACCATCAAATTTAACGCCATCTTTTGCTGGTGCAACCCCTCACCAAATTGATTTTCAATTTTGCAGTCCGACTTCAAGAGGCCATAATTTGCACATCTAGACTCCAAATTAGGTGCAAGTTTTTTTGAAATTGGGTAAAATTTTCTAAAGTTTTTAGTGGTGTAGCTATTTGGTTTTGGTGCATGGATTGTTCAGAAATTGCATTTTTTGGTGACTGTACCTGGATAATCCTACATTTTGCAACTTCAAATGCTTTGTACCGGCACATCTAGAGTCAAAAATAGGTTCTATTTTTTTGAAAGTGTGTTATTTTTTGTCTCATTTCTAGATCAAGCATCAGAATATAGTGTTGTGTGGACAAAATTGTCACTTTTAGCAATAGGACCTTTCTTTGCTTTGTAAGCTTCAGAATTGTAGCACATTGTAAAGTTTTAGTTTTGTACTCTATTAAGAGGTTGCAACAAGAAAAATCAAAAGTCCACGAAGGCCAAAATTGGCAAGTGGCCCATTGTAATTGCACTACTAATAAAGTGCCCAAAGCATCTATTTTGGGGGGGTTTCTTGATTTAGTGAAAAGGGGGGGTGTTCTTGGTGTTGTGTTCTCTCTTTTCTGCAATTTTCTTTCATTTTTTGCATTATGGGCAACTTTAAGTTTCCTAAATTAACTCCTCATAACTATGCTTCGTAGTCAATTAAAATGTGGTATCACTTAATGCATAATGGAGTTTCACAATATGTAGATGGTACTCTTCCTAAACCAGTAGGTGATAATGTATCAATAAGTGAAATTTCTAATTGGGTAGCCATGGATAGGAAAGCCCTAGGTAATATATGTTTGGGGTAGATGATAAAATCATGTATCAAATCAAGAAATTTACTACATCCAAGGAAGCTTGGGATACCCTCGAAAGCCTTTATGGGAAAGTGTTTGAAGAGGATGTGTTCAAAATTGAAGATGAGCTAGTTTCCTTAGATCCTAAGTCGTATGACTCAATACAGGACTTCATCATCAAGGTGAATGAATTAAGGACAAAGCTTACTGATTGTGGGAGTTCTATCAAAGATAACAGACTGATCTATCTCATCCATAACAAGTTGTCATCAGAATATTCCACATTTGTATCTTCTTTTAACACATCAAAGACAACCTTAGGGTTTACCTATAAGAAAGTCACTTTTGATGAATATGCTAAGCTATTGGATGATGAAGAAAAGAAGTTGAAATCAATGGGGATTCTCAAATCACCTCAATCCAAAGCATTGGTGGCCAATGAGGGTTCTTAACATTCAGCTAGACAATCTTCAAATAAAGGAAAGGGTAAGAAGAAATGGAAGAGTAAATCTAAGGATGCAAAAAAGACAACACCACAATCCAATCAACAAGGCAAGTCCTCGAATTCCAACAAGAAAGGGGACAACAATAAGGAGAAGAAGAAGTGTGCTTATTGCAAGAAATTGGGTCATGAAGAGCATGAGTGTTATCTTAAAAAGATTGATGAGTTAACTCACATCATGAAGAAACATAATGTTCCATTGCCTAATTCTTACAAGGATAAAGAGTTTTCATCAGATTCGAAGGGCAAAGGGAAAGCACTATGGAAAATGCAAACTCTTCCAAGGAATGGATATTTGACTCAGGTGCCTCATATCACATGGGTTCTTCAAAGGAGGATTTTTCTTCATTGAATCACTCAAAGGTACCACACATCTTCATGGGGAATGATAGCAAAATGGAAGTTGAAGGAAAAGGTAACGTGGAAATGGAAAATGGAGAGTTTCAAGAGATTCTCTATGTTCCAAACCTAAGTTCGAATCTCCTTTCAATCTACCAAGTCACTCACTTTGGAGATGGACATAGAGTTGAGTTCCTTCCAGACTCAGTAAAAGTGCACAGTCTTAAAGATAATTCCTTGGTTGTAGTGCAGAAAGTGAATGATCACAAGAGGTTTTACTCTTTCTCACATTTTGTACCGAAGTCTCCTTCAAAAGCCTTGTTATCACAATCTGATTCAAACATGCAATTATGGCATGAGCGGTATGGTCATCTTGACTTCTGCTATCTTTAGCAACTTTGCACATACCACATGGTGAAAGATCTACCTCAAATCAACTTTTCAAATGGTGACTGTTCAACAGATTCAGTGGATATGCATCAAGAGGGGAAGTTACAAAGAGGGAAGTCTTCAAGAGCAACAAGTGTTCTTCAAATGGTTCACATGGTACTAGCAGGTCCTTTTGCATTCAGCCAGGGTCGCTACATACTCACCTTTGTTGATGACTTTTCAAGGCTCACTTGGGTCTACTTTCTGCATAACAAGAATGAAGTGTTGGACACATTTCTAGACTTCAAGGCTCATGTAGAATGAAAATCCAGAAAGGCCATCAAAGTACTCCGAATGGATAATGGAAACATGGATGTGAATAGAAGACTTAAGGACTTTTGCAGACATGAGGGCATTGATCTTTAGACTCCTTCAGCACTCAGTCTGCATAAGACAAATGTTGCAGCTTTGAGGATTAGAACTCTTAAGTCTATGGCAAGTTGCATGATTCATGCCAAGTCTCTCGATCCATCATTAGAAGTTGAAGCAATCTCATGTGCCACTCACATTATTAATTGTTCTCCTCATCCAGCCTTAGATGGAAAAACTCCTTTTGAGGCGTGGTGTGGCAGAAAACCCATTGTGACACACTTCAGAGTCTTCAGTTGTCCTGCATCGGCAAAGAAATCTTCCAGGGGATGCAAGGCACATCCATCTCGACCTTGTACTTTCATTGGTTATGAAGACAGTGTGAAGGCATATAAACTTCTAGATCCTGAGACACATCAAATTTTTGTGGAGAAGGATGTATACTTTGAGGAAAGTTCACCAAGCTTGTCCTCTACTCCTCTTCGCACATCATACAGTGTGGAAACTGATAGTGACACCAGCAATAGTGCTTCAATAGATTCAGACACGTGGGGTTCTATTGACAAATATAGTGAGAGGTCACTTAATTAGTTCAGTCCACATGCATACATCGCCACAGTGATAGGTCCAGAATAGAAGGGTACTTCCAGTCTTCTAGATACAGGTTCAGTGACAGATTTAGGGGACAGTATTCATGATCTACCTCTTCTTCTTGATGCAGAATTACCTTCTTCAGTTGTCACAAGGGTTCCATCTGACTCTCTTGTTCATTCTCTACATGATCAATCCTCCCAAGTTGAAGTGATTGTGGATACTTATGATCAGCAGTTACAGCAGGGTTCTTCATCAGTTGCAGAGACAGACAGTTCTTTGGGACAGGTTCCTCAACCAGTTGAGCAGGTTTTAGAGACATCACTTATCCATGGGATTCTTTCCACACAAAGAGAAAGCGTCTCATTTGTACCTTTGGCATTGTTTCTTCCTAAGGGGAGGAACACCATTCTGTAGTCTTGGATTAGCTTCTTCATTGGAGCAGTCACTGTTCGAAATTCTTCTTTTGAGGGGGGGGGATCCTATCCTGTCTCTCTTCCTCTTCTCATCGTACTCTTATGTATATATCGGATGTATGTCATAATGGGGGGGTCCTAATTACTCCATCCATACATGCATCCTTATTTATCTCTCTTTTTGGGGGAGGATTTTTCCCATGAGGTTTTCCCTCTTTCCCCACTTTATGGGAGATTGCATCTTCATTATGTACATGGGTACCTAACATGGCCTAGTAACCGGGACCCATATTGCATTTCATCCTAGATTTCATAAGCTTAAGGGAATTTCCCTAAGTTGCACTTAACGGGGGGTGTTGGTGTAAATAAGTATTTACTTATTACACTTACTTAAGTTTTACTTAGGTTAATGCATTATTTAATTATTTTGCATTATTTTATTATTATTTTAAGTAAGACACTTAGGAGTTTGTGAACTCTCATTGAGTTACGCAACTCTAATTATGCACATGGTGTCTACAACATAGGAGTATGCATCATTCACTGAGTTGTCATAATGACAACACAGTTATCAACACTCCTCATTCAGCACATGTTGTCTACACCACTGATTTGCATGCTACACCATTGTAGGCTTATCCTCACATCATCGCACTTAATCTTGTGCTTAATGGAGGATAACCCATATCCGGTGGACATGTGCCTAGTTGTATGACATATCATGATGCTAACTTCTATGCATTCTAGAAGCTGTCCTAAGGCCTTTATATTTAGGCACTCCTAATGTACTCCTGAATCCAATTCTTGAATGAATATCGTCATTCTGATCATACTCTGTCTATTTTGGTCTACTGTGTGCTTGTGTTGAGTTCTTTAGTTCTTGAGTGAATTCTGGCCTAAGCCAAATTCTTACAAAATTATTAAACTATTTTTAATTCTTAGCCATCATTTGTGTTCCTAATTGCTTGGAAATTGATGTGAGAAAATCAATTCATGAATCATCATTTACTAATCAAACTACATCAATTCATGCATAATAAGGGGAAAATGTGATAATAAAAAAATATTCATACATGCTTATTTTATAAATTAATACTTCATTTTTATAAGCAAAATTATTTTATGTAAATAAAAAATAAAAAAATATTAATCATTGTATAAATTAAAATTAGAAATAGAATTATTTTATCTAAATTAATTTTTTTTTAAATTCTTATTAATTATAAAGTTATGTTTATAAGTAGATTTAATTTAAATAAATTAAAAATAAATAATATTATTTTTGTTAATGTTAATTAATTTTATTTTTTAGTAAATATTTTAATGGTGAAAAAAATTCTATTAACTTAATTGACTTGTTATTTATATCAATTTGTATAGTAAATATTTTTAAGTACTTAAATCGATTACGTTTATTCTATTTTTATTTAATAATATCTTAATTATATTTATTTAAAAATATCAAATATAAACTTTTTATTTAAAAAGAAATTATATATATAATATTTATATATTTGAAATAATACAAATATTTTTAGTATAATAATGTTACAAAAGAAATACCAAGCTACATTCTTTAAAAAAAAATTAAAAACAAGCTTTAAAAAATGCTACTTATGTGAGTGTGTTGGATTTGAAGTGAGTATTTTCAAAATATTACATGACGGCTACATGAAAAATAAAATAGTTTTATTATTATTATTAATTAAACTCAAGTAGAGTCAAACCCCAAGACCTCCCACATTAGATGCTCACAATTTATCATTGCATTGTAATTTTTTGCCTATAAATGAAGTTATTTTATAAATTGATTTTTTTTAAATAGAACTATTAAAAAAATTTAAAAAATTAATTGAATATTTTCATAAATAGAAATATATTAGTGATCAATATATTCAAAATATTCACTAGAAAATGACTAAAATTTGTATAGAATCAATCATGTAATTAACAAATTAAGTACAAAGTTTGATTTGTGTAAAAAAAATTTAGGATAAAGTTTTCAAAATTTATATTGTTCTTCTCATTGCTTTGCTTCCAAATTCAAGTTGGTGACTATAAATCTCCAATTTATAGTTTTGGAGATTCTTTTACAGGCACGGAGAATTTGTCAATCTCATCGCCTGATCAAGCGATTAATTATAGATTTCATCAATATGCAATTTTGAATTAAGATGAGATAAACTTTTTTTCTTTCTTTTAATTACCACTTTGTATTTTCAATTTGAATGTGTAAATAATATTGCTATTATTATGCTTATTGGTGCTTTGTAGCTGAAGCTCTTAGTCAACCATGGTTAAATCCTTATCTACTAAGGTTTGCAGATTTTAGTGTTGGTGTAAATTTTGCAATTGCAGGAGCTACAACTCTGGATCCTTCTTTTATCCATACAAGAGGAATTAGAGGACTTGCTACAAAGTTTTCATTGGATGTACACAAATAAATTGGTTCTTACAGCACAACCAAGATTATTGTTCATATCATAAAGGTACACTTTTTGTTCATCTTATAAAATTGTGGTTTTTTCAAATTGTAATTAAATTTTTCTATAAATGAAAGTTACTCATGGAAAAAAAATTCTTAGTAGTATCTATACTGAAGATTAGATTACATCATAAACAATTAAAGTGAAACAAAAGGAAGATTGGATGTTTTGATAATTTCTTCCAACAAGGATTTATGGAAAACTAAAATGTACCCAAAAAACTCTAGAAATTTTAAACTCTTCTAATGATTAGAAATGCAAATTGAGATGTATGTTTGACTATAGGAATTCTATGTGTGGGGATAGATTTATGAAATAAACAGGTCATATCCCTTGGAATTTAATTGATCACTTTCTTGATAAACACAAACAAAGTTTCAATTTACTAGGTTCTTATCTGGGATTACCCCTTTGTATGGACCCACTTGAGATCTTTTGGAGTTCATTGATTGATAAAATTCATTCAAAGCTAGCAAGGTGGAAAAGTGTCCTCCTTAGTTAGGCCAATAAGGTTATTGTCCTAAAATCCATATTACAGAATGTTTCACTGTATGGCTTAAGTGTTTTTAAGATCCCTATAAAGTTTGCACCAGCAATTGAAAAAATTTAGAAGCTTTTCTTATGGATGGGTATTAAAAAAAAGAAAAGACTGCCCCTGATTGTTTGGGAGAAATTTTTCATGCCTTTTAATAAAGGTGGCCTTGGCCTTAGAAGAGTTACCACTTTGAATGATTCTTTGCTTGCCAGGTTTTTATGGAGATAGCACAAAGAGGAAGGTGAATGACATGATATTTGGAACAATAAATACAATAGGGAGAATCAAGATCTTAAACACTTTCTTAACAATGAGACTTTTCAAGGGGGTTCAATGATTTGGAAACATGCTTAAAAAAAAAAGATTATTAAGAAAGGGGTCAAATGGAAGGTAGGAAATGGGATGACTATTCTTTTTTGGGATGATATTTGGATTCTTGATCACTGACTTAGTGTTGATCAAAAGTGGAATGGTTTTATGGAACAGTGTAAGAATCTCTTCAGGATTTTTCTAGAAGACTATTGGGAGGAAAATAATTGGTTGGACTTCCAGAGAGTGGATAGAAACCTAAATGATCTCAACAAGATTCTGAATGTTGTCCTTTTAAGCCTTGAGGAGGATGCTCTAATATGGAAATATAATCCTAGTGGATTTTTTTTTTGTCCTCAATGTATGCTAATGCTTTTGAAGAGCATCATGAGCTTTGTTGGACTAAAGCTTGGTTTAAAGGTATGACTCCCAAAGTTAACATATTATTTTGGATTTGTCTGTAGGATAAAATCTTGACAATGGATAATTTATCAAAGAAAGGGTTCAACATAGTTAATAGATGGTATCTCTATAAAAATGTTGTTGAATCGGTTAACCATATGACTATGCATTATTCTTATACTAGAAGGTTATGGGAAAAGGTTTATGGTTTGCTAAATATTACTTGGGTTTTCTTTGCTACAATTCAAGATTTTTTCAATGGTTGGAAGCCACGCTCTAATAACACCTTGGTTATGAGATTATGGGATTTTATTCTCCCATTTCTCTACTGGGGCACATGGAAGGAACTTTATGATAGGATGTTTAAGGGGGGTTTATTCTAATCTAGATTAGGTATTCTATAAGATTAAGAATATGGTGGCTAAGAATATCAGATCCTGTAGAAAAGGACGTCAACCTCAAAATGATTGGGAAGAATTAGTATTTCAAAATTAGAATTTAAATTGCATCAATTTGGTGCAAATTGGTCCTAACGTTAGGGATCTAGGTAGATGGGATTGTCCCTCGATGGATTGGTATAAGATAAATTTTGATGGGACCTCGAAGGGCAAACTAGGAATTGTTGGTTGTGGTATCATCATTAGAAATACAAATGGGGGTAGAGTGGGTGGAATGGCCATTCCTATTAGAGTTCAAATTAACCATGTGGTAGAAACTAGTGCAACCCTCTATGGTCTTAACAATGCAAAAAGTTTGAATTTGAAAAAGATATGGCTTGAGGGGGACTCCCTTAGTATAATTAATTGTCTTAATAAAGTTAGCAATTCTTCTTTGACTATTAATAATATTATAGGTGAGGTTGTAGATCTATCAAATCCTTTGAGATTTGTGTTGTCACTAACAATTATAGAGAAATGAATCAAGTTGTTGACCAGGCGGCTAATGTGGCATGCAAGAGTGATGAAAAGTTAATTTGGAACCACAATGATACCATACGTATTGAGGGGTGTTTACTAATTGAGCATGACAAAGCTAGAAGTAAGAAAAAGTGTTTCATTAATGATGAATATGCCAAGAAGGAATAATTATTATATGGGCAAAATTGTGAAGTGGTGAACTATTATGAGAAGAACAATGTATTACCATTCAATACCAATAGATTATGGGTCTTTTTTCCCATAAATTTCCTTGGCTACGATTTTCACTATGGTTTTCTACTGCAGAGGATTTTTCTAAGAAGATAGAAACTCTATCTTAGAGACAGGAAGATGGGAGGAAGGAAAAAAATAATTGAACCAGCAAGTTGCAAAGAGTGAAAGAAGAAGAGGGAAATCTAGGACATACTGGAGCAACGTAATTTTACTAGTTTTATGGAAAAATTGAAAGGAAGCAACCCTACCATTACCTAGCATTTCATAAAGATATGGAAAGACGGGAGTGTTTTGGTGGGGAAAAAAAGGATGGAGGTTTCTAAAGATATCATAGTTGAAGCTATGGGGCTAGATATGAAGGATATTAATTTCTACCGAGACAGGAAGCTCTCTGATCGGGCAGTTGATGAGTTTGTGGATTCAGCTAAGGAATGCAATAGACTAGTAAAAATAGGTAATTCCTACTTTAGTCCCACTTCCATTCCATGCCCTTCGAGATTTTTTATGTTTGTGGTTATTTAATATCTTACTTTAGATGAGTGCTTCACTAAGATATACAGCTATCATTTCATGTTAGTCAACCATTTTAGGCATAGGTTTAGGATAAATTTTCCTTTTTACCTCAGACAATCTCTAGGTAATTCTATTCTTGCCTTCAAAAATGATGCTAAGGGAGATCAAACCTACCATAAGGGTTAATGGTTTTAATAATGAACCTACTAAAGTCAAAAAAGGTGGATAGGCCTAGGTAGAGTAAGAAATTGCTTGATTATGAGACAAAGGGTAGTGATTTTGAGGAGGATTTTTATAAGGATACTGAGGACGAGGTGGATGCAGTTGATTTAAAGAAGAACAAGAAAGGTGATATAGGAATATCTTCCAAGAAGAAAATGAAGGGTAAGGAGAGTGAGTCAGAACAAGATAGTGATTACAAGGAGGAACAGAGAAAGGTTTTTCAGAAAAGAGGAACCTTAGGAATTTGGGAAATAGGGGAAAGAATGTGGAAACGGACTTTGTCCCCTTTAATGATGAACCCTTAATCAAGAGGATGGAGAGAAATTTTTAAAAAGGTGTTTGCTCAGGATGCGGGTGATGACAATGATCTCACAGAGGTGGATGTGGATAGAAACAAACAGGGGGAGCAAGAGGACTACTTTGAACATAACAAGGAAGAGGATGAACAGGGGTTCCTAAAGGGAATCATGGGTATCCCAGGGTCAATTATGAAGGATACTGGTACCCTTAAACAAAAAATGCAGGATATCTCAAGGGACTTTGATCAGTTCAACAAGACGGCAAGGGGGGTCAGCACATTGATAGGCTCTCTGAGGGTATTGGCAATGCAGAAGAGGTAAAAAACTTGATGAAGTGTGTGCCAACAATTGAACCTAAAAATAGGAACCTTGATCAATTAAGAAAAGATATTCAAAAAAGGATGGATATTTTAGATGCTAGGGTGAATTACATGGAAAAAATAGTCAAGAAATTGGCAGATCAAAATTGCAATATTTTGAAGACTATGGCTGATAATTTCAATATCTTGTTAAACAAGATGGAACAAAGTAACGGTCAAGACTCCCTTGTTGTGAATGAGGACCAAGGCCTGAACAAGCACACAAGGGCCAATTCCAAGAAATTAGAGGAGTGGAAGCTAAAATGTTGGATGAAATGAAAGCTTTTGTAGAAAATATGAACATTTTGGCAAACCAAGTTGGGGACCTATTGAAGACCCTGTAGCTATCTAGGAGCTATCCTTTTGCTTTTCTTTTGTTGTCTTTAGTGCATAGCTATACTTTGGCCTCCTATTTCTGTGGTTGTTTATACATTCTTTAAGGCCTTTTGTTATCTGAACTTTTATGTTTGTATTTCTCTGATACTTTATTAAAGGTTTCGAGTCCTTTAAAACCTATTTTTACGTAATCAAAACAAACATAGTTTCAATGCAATAATTAATTTGTGAATTCCATTAGTTATATCAAATGCTAGATTTTTTCAGCCACATAACTTTGGTTAAGATTAATGCACATTTGACATGATGAAGCTTCTCTTTAATTCTTTTGTTAAAATAAGTTTAGTAATAATATTAATAAGAGCTCTTTGTGAGTTGGAGTCCCTACCTTATGAATGTTAGATTAAGTAGATTATTATTAAACAAATGTGGAAAAACATAAAATAGTATTTATAGATAAGAAAACTAAAATATTTATACTAATAATTATTGAAATGCTCTATTGATATTTTAATTGTCTGATCAAGAACTGGTAGAATATTTATCTTGGATTTTGCAATTATGTCAAATACATTATCTACCTACCTAGATATCTAATTTCAATTATATTCAAATCTCTTGACACGTGAGACTATATGAAAGTTAAATGCATTTATATTGAAATATAATTAAAATGATTGTTCTAGTTTAATATTATCTTTATTTCATTAAATTAAACTATATAATTTTTTAAAAAATTAAGTAGAGCCTAAAGATGTAAAATAATTACAATAATTAATTTTAATCATATTATTATTTATAAATTAATTGTTGTAAGAACAATAATTTAAACCAATTAAAATGTCATACATCTCACAATGAATATTTTGAAACATAGTTTATTAGTTTAAAATATTTGATTCAAAAAAAAAATGAAAAGCAATTACTAAAAAATCAACCAAGCATAAGACACAAAAATGTTTTTACAGAGCTATTTAAATGCATCACAGCATAAGAAAAATCTATTCCATCCTTGGTTTTGTTAAAAACATAGTCTTTGACTTTTATCTATTGTGTCTTGGCCAGTAGATCTCATTTTGATGCAGGAGCATCCAGAGGTATAAGCGCAATCCTGTGTCACCAAAAAAAATGTACTTAGACTTAGTTTATATTTTATGTCTTTACATTTTTGGATACCCATTTGGCTCAAATAAAGGTTCCAACTCTCATAGTTCAACTATCAGTGTGTTTGAAAATCCTAAAAAAATAGGAGCATGTATTTGGGCCATCATTTCGATAAACTAGAAGGTGTAAATTGGCCAAAGGAATGTAATCATGATTTAGAGCATTCCAAAAAAAGAATCAGGTCAAAAGGCCCCACGGTTTGAAAGTTATTGTAGTTTTTCGAGTTTTGGAGACCTCTTAAGAATGCTTCAAAGTCAGGTTTAGGGCATTAAATGACCTCAAAAAGGGTTGAAAAATGGGGGACAAGTGAAGTTTGTCCATAGGACTATAGAGTGCTTCGAGAGCTTTCAGAAAATGTAAATGGTTCATCAATCGGAGCTACGGTTCAAAAGTTATGCCTCCCGGAAGTTCGGTTACCGTTTCTGGATTCTTCTAGATTTGCACCGACTTCTAACACAGCTTCTGGAACCTTCTATTTTGTCGGTGGATGCCTACTAGAACTTTCTAGAATGTACTCCTAGTCCTTAACCCTGCGGGGTCTATTTGAGGAGATTTCTAGCATTGTAAAAGGTAGTTCGGATTGGAGCTTGAGAGGAGGTGCTAAAAGGAGAAATATTCTCTAGATTTATGCTATTGTAAGCCCATAGGGCATGTTTTGAAGTTTATTTTCTCTGCACTGTTTGTCCTTGCTTATTTTCTCAGTTAATATAATTTCCCCTTTCTATTGTGTCCATTCTGTTGTTGGGTTGTGTCCCCATCAAGTGGTATTAGAGCGGGTTTTCCTGAGTGTGTAGACAGAGCGCCAACTGTGAGGTAGTTTGCACCAGGACTGTGTGGTTGTGGGTTCGAGTTAGAAGATGCCTACACAAAGAGAGCATGGTGGAAGGGCCAAAGCTATTGATCCTAAGGAGGTTAGAGCCCTCCAAAGACAGGTACAAGCATTACAAGAGGAGCTTCGTAGAGGAGCAAATATTGCCGCAGATGACAATAGTGAGGATGACAATGAAGAGGAAGTAATGGAGGTTGACGGGGAAGTTCTGAATCTTGTAGAGGAAAGGCTTTTTAGGGCCATTACTAAGTTTGGGAAAAGACCTACAATTGAAGTGGGTATATTTTTAGGAAATCTGAAACCAGATGAGTTGATCGATTGGATCAATGAACTGGAAGAATACTTTGAGTATGAGGATATAAGGGACCCAGATAGGCTTAAGTTTGCAAAGGCCAAACTGAAAGGCCATGCCAAAATTTGGTGGCAAGAGATTCAACTGGAAAGACTTAGAAGAGGAAAGGAGAAGATCACAAGATGGGATCGCATGGTGGACAAAGTGAAGAAGCAGTTCATTCCTATGGACTATGAGCTTGATCTGTTTAAGAAGATGCATGGGTTAAAGCAAGCAGGAAGATCAGTCCAAGAATATATAGAGGAGTTTTATCGACTCTTGATTAGAGCGGGGCATGCAGAAGAAAATAAGAAGAAGGTTTCTCATTATATCAGTGGGTTGCGACCTAGCATCCAGGAGGAATTAAGTCTGGTAAGAATGACCAGCATTGAAGAAGCATACCAGTTTGCCCTACGAGTTGAAGAGAAGCTGAGTAAAAGGTTTGAAGGAAGACAAAGAGGGTGCAGTCAAGGAGGAAGGGGAAGCGGTAGATCATCTGGAGGCCACAATGAAACTCAAAAGAAAAATGAAGACGAGGGTACTAGCAGGAACCAGAGGAATGAGGGTTTCAACCGCTCTCATGATCAAGACTTTGGAAATCAAAGAGGAAGAGGTAGAGGACGTGGACAAGGAAGAGGAGGCTTTCGTGGTACCTGTTTCCATTGCAATGAAGAAGATCATCGTGCCTTTGAATGCACTCAATGACAAAGAAGGACAGATAGGAGAGCTGAGGGCCAAGCTAGGGTTGCTCATGTGGATGAGGATGCACAATCATCACATTTAGAGGATGCAGAAAGAGGAGAGACCTTGGAAAATGAAAGAGTCCTACTAAGTGGTGAGAATGAACCAGGACAACAGAGGAGTTTTTTCCGTACCAGATGCAAGTGTGAGGATAAATGTTGTGATGTGATCATTGATGGTGGTAGCGCTGATAACTTGGTATCAGAAGAGATGGTCTCTAAGCTGAAGCTCAAGAGGGAGAAACATCCACAGCCCTATCAGATTTCTTGGGTAAAAGATGATCATAAGGTCTTGCTAAGTGAACAATGTTTAGTAAAATTCAAAATTGGGAGTTACCATGATGAAGTTCTCTATGATGTTATTTCGATGGATGTTTGCCATCTATTGTTGGGTAGACCATGGTAGTTTGATAGACATGCAATACATGATGGACATGCAAACACATACTCTCTGACAAAGGATGGAGTTCACCACAAATTGAAGCCCATGAAAAAGGAAGGTGAAAAGGTATGTAGCAGTGCTAGGATTTGTCTTGTTGATGGAAGGAAGTTTTTAGATGTCATCAAACATCAGCATATGTGCTATGCTTTGATTCCTAGGAAAGATAAAGAAGGTAGTAGTGAAATACCATTTGAAGTTTCAGATTTACTAGGGGAATTTGGAGATATTATCTCTGATAATGTTCCAGATGGATTGCCACCAGTAAGGCAAATCAGTCATCAGGTAGATCTAATTCCAGGAGCTAGTTTGCCTAACAAGGCTGCTTATAGGGTGACTCCTATTGAAACAGAGGAGCTAAATAGACAGGTTCAGGAGCTGTTGAGGAAAGGCTTGATTCGAGAAAGCCTGAGTCCATGTACAGTACCTGCAGTACTTGCACCAAAGAAGGATGGAGAGTGGAGGATGTGTACAAATTCTCGAGCTATAAATAGGATAACCATCAAGTACCGATTTCCTTTACCAAGGATGGATGATCTTATGGACTGCTTGAGTGGAGCTCAGTACTTCACAAAGATAGATCTGAAGAGTGGCTATCATCAGATACGGATTCAATAAGGAGATGAGTGGAAAGCAGCCTTCAAGACCAAGGAGGGTCTTTATGAGTGGTTACTCATGCCCTTTGGATTGACGAACGCCCCAAGCACCTCCATGCGGCTCATGAATGAGGTACTTAAGAAGTTCTTGGGAAAATTTGTTATTGTCTATTTGGATGATATTTTAATTTTCAGCAAGACTTTGGAAGAACATTTACTGCATATTCGTAGTGTCCTTGAAAAGCTAAGGGAAGAGAAACTGTTAATTAATCTAAGGAAGTGTGTCTTTGCAAAAAGGGAGTTAGTCTATTTGGGATTTGTTATATCACTTGAAGGTCTCAAAATGGATCCAGAGAAGGTAAAAGCCATCTTGGAATGGCCTACTCCAAGGTCTGCTACTGAGGTAAGATCATTTCATGGTCTGGTTAGTTTTTACAGGAAGTTTATTAAGAATTTCAGTGGCATATGTGCACCTCTAACTGATACAATAAGAGGGGATAGAAAAGAGTTCAAATGGATTGCAGCAGCTATGAGAAGTTTTGAATTACTAAAGAAGAAGGTGACTGAACAGCCTGTGTCGGCACTTCCAAATTTTAGAAAAGTGTTCCAGGTGGATTGTGATGCTAGTGGTAGTACTATTGGGGCTGTATTAAGCCAAGAAGGTAAGCCTATTGCATATTTTAGTGAAAAATTGAATGATGCAAAGAAGAAGTATTATGTTTATGATCAAGAGTTCTATGCAATAGTTTAGGCCTTAAAGAAATGGAGGCATTATTTATTGCCAAAGGGATTTTTTTTGTATACTGATCATTAGGCATTACAGTACCTAAATAGCCAAGGTAAATTGAATCAGAGGCATATGAAGTGGGTAGAATTCTTGCAGAGTTATACATTTGTGTTGAAGCGTAGAAGTGGAAAATCTAATAGGGTTGCAGATGCATTAAGTAGGAGACAGTTGTTGCTTACAACAATGCAAGTTGAAGTAGTTGGGTTTGATGAACTCAAGAATTTGTACCTCGAGGATCCTGATTTTTCTAAAGCATGGAAAGCTTGTAAAGAACCTGTTGCTGTAGATAGAACCAAGTGGTTAGACTATTTGATTCAGGATGGCATGTTGTTCAAAGGTAGTCAATTGTGCATTCCAAGGAGTTCCATGAGGGAAAATCTGATTAAGGAGAAACACAGTGGAGGGATGGCAGGACATTTTGGTCGGGATAAGACCATTGCTATTCTTAGAGAACATTATTTTTGGCCTCAAATTACATAGGATGTGAAGAAGTTTGTACAGAGTTTCCAGGTTTGTCAAGTTGCCAAGGGGTTTAGTCGAAATACTAGCCTATATCAGCCATTGCATGTTCCATCAAGGCCATGGGAGGACATAAGTATGGATTTTGTTCTTGGATTTCCAAGGACACAAAGGGGTAATGACTCAGTATTCGTGGTGGTTGATAGGTTCTCCAAAATGGCACATTTCATTCCATGCCACAAAACTCATGATGTTGTCCATATTGCAGACTTGTTTTTCAAAGAGGTGGTAAGACTACATGGTCTTCGAAGGAATATAGTTTCTGACAGAGATACTAAATTTGTGGGGTATTTCTGGAGGACATTGTGGAAGAAGTTGAGAACAAACTTGAAATTCAGTTTCACGCATCACCCCCAGACTGATGGCCAAACAGAAATGGTAAATAGAAGTCTGGGCAATTTGCTGAGATGTTTAGTTGGAGATAAGCCCAAGGGATGGGATTTGATTCTACCACAGGCAGAGTTTGCTTATAATAACTCTGTAAATAGGAGTACTGGAAAATCACCATTTCAAATTGTATATGGGAATAGCCCAAGGACTGCACCAGAATTGAGGAAGATAGAACAAGGGGAGAGGACAAGTGCTGAAGCTGAGGAATTTGCTGAACACATCAAGCGTCTACATGAGGAGGTTCAAGCACACATTATCAAGATGAATCAAGAGTATAAAGCCAGAGCTGATCAAAGGAGAAGAAATAAGGAATTCCAAGTAGGGGATCTAGTCATGGTGCACTTACGAAAAGAAAGATTTCCAGTTGGTACTTACAACAAGCTGAAAATGAAGAAATTTGGCCCCTGCAAAGTTTTGAAGAAACATAACTCAGGAAATGCATATGAGGTGGAGCTACCAGATGGTATTCACATTTCTCCCATTTTCAACATTGCAGATTTAACAGAGTATCATGATGATGGTGCAGATGAGGAGCTAGTTTTAGAGCCATGTCCAATTCCTGATTCTAAGAAGGAGGAGATAGAAGACATTCTAGATCATCGTGTGGGTAAGAGTACTAGAAACAGGCAGTATGAAGAGTATTTGGTCAAATGGAAAGGACGATCGATCGAAGACTCAACTTGGATTTCAGCAGCTGAGGTTTCCCATTTGGGATTTCCTCTACCATCCATAAAGTGACAGGGTCACTTTTCAATCTACCCTGGGTGTCTGATGCAGGAGCATCCAGAGGTATAAGGGCAATCGTGTGTCACTAAAAAAAATGTACTTAGACTTAGTTTCTGTTTTATGTCTTTACATTTTTGGATACCCATTTGGCTCAAATAAAGGTTCCAACTCTCATAGTTCAACTATCAGTGCGTTTGAAAATCCCAAAAAAATAGGAGCATGTATTTGGGCCATCATTTTGATAAACTAGAAGGTTTAAATTGGCCAGATGAATATAATCATGATTTAGAGCATTCTAGAAAAAGAATCAGGTCAAAAGGCCCCACGGTTTGAAAGTTATTGCAATTTTTTGGGTTTTGGAGACCTCCTAAGAATGCTTCAAAGTCAGGTTTGGGGCATTAAATGACCTCAAAAAGGATCAAAAAATGGGGGGATGAGAGAATTTTGTCCATAGGACTATAGAGCGCTTCGAGAGCTTTCCAAAAATGTAAATGGTTCGTCAATCAGAGCTACAGTTCAAAAGTTATGCCTTCCGGAAGTTCGGTTACCGTTTCTGGATTCTTCTAGATTTGCACCAACTTCTAACGCAGCTTCTGGAACCTTCTATTTTGTCGGTGGATGCCTACTAGCACTTTCTAGAATGTACTCCTAGTCCTTAACCCTCTGGAATCTATTTAAGGAGATTTCTGGCATTGTAAAAGGCAGATCGGATTGGAGCTTGAGAGGAGGTGCTAAAAGGAGAAATATTCTCAAGATTTATGCTATTGTAAGCCCGTAGGGCATGTTTTGAAGTTTATTTTCTCTGTACTATTTGTACTTGCTTATTTTCTTAGTTAATATAATTTCCCCTTTCTATTGTGTCCATTCTGTTGTTGGGTTGTGTCCCCATCAAGTGGTATCAGAGCGGGTTTTCCTGAGTGTGTAGACAGAGCGCCGACTATGAGGCAGTTTACACCAGGACTGTGTGGTTGTGGGTTCGAGTTAGAAGATGCCTCCATGAAGAGAGTGTGGCAGAAGGGCCAGAGCTATTGATCCTGAGGAGGTTAGAGCCCTCCAAAGACAGGTACAAGCATTGCAAGAGGAGCTTCGTAGAGGAGCAAATATTGTCGCAGATGACAATAGTGAGGATGACAATGAAGAGGAAGTAATGGAGGTTGACGGGGAAGTTCTGAATCCTGTAGAGGAAAGGATTTTTAGGGCCATTACTAAGTTTTGGAAAAGACCTACAATTGAAGTGGGTATATTTTCAGGAAATCTGAAACCAGATGAGTTGATCGATTGGATCAATGAACTAGAAGAATACTTTGAGTATGAAGATATAAGGGACCCAGATAGGCTTAAGTTTGCAAAGGCCAAACTGAAAGGCCATGCCAAAATCTGGTGGCAAGAGATTCAACTAGAAAGACTTAGAAGAGGAAAGGAGAAGATCACAAGATGGGATCGCATGGTGGACAAATTGAAGAAGCAATTCATTCCTGTGGACTATGAGCTTGATCTGTTTGAGAAGATGCATGGGTTAAAGCAAGCAGGAAGATCAGTCCAAGAATATACAAAGGAGTTTTACCGACTCCTGATTAGAGCAGGGCATGCAGAAGAAAATAAGGAGAAGTTTGCTCGTTATATCAGTGGGTTGCGACCTAGCATCCAGGAGGAATTAAGTCTGGTAAGAATGACCAGCGTTGAAGAAGCATACCAGTTTTCCCTACAAGTTGAAGAGAAGCTGAGTAAAAGGTTTGAAGGAAGACAAAGAGGGTGTAGTCAAGTAGGAAGGGGAAGCGGTAGATTATCTGGAGGCCGCATTGAAACTCAAAAGAAAAATGAAGATGAGGGTACTAGCAGGAACCAGAGGAATGAGGGTTTCAATCGCTCTCGTGATCAAGACTTTGGAAATCAAAGAGGAAGAGGTAGAGGAAGTGGACAAGGAAGAGGAGGCTTCCGTGGTACCTATTTCCATTGCAATGAAGAAGGTCATCGTGCCTTTGAATGCCCTCAATGACAAGGAAGGACAGATAGGAGAGGTGAGGGCCAAGCTAGGGTTGCTCATGTGGATGAGGATGCACAATCATCACATTCAGAGGATGCAGAAAGAGGAGAGACCTTGGTAAATGAAAGAGTCCTACTAAGTGGTGATAATGAACCAGGACAACGGAGGAGTTTATTCCATACCAGATGCAAGTGTGAGGATAAATGTTGTGATGTGATCATTGATGGTGGTAGCACTAATAACTTGGTATCAGAAGAGATGGTCTCTAAGCTGAAGCTCAAGAGGGAGAAACACCCACAGCCCTATCGGATTTCTTGGGTAAAAGATGATCATAAGGTCCTGGTAAGTGAACAATGTTTAGTAAAATTCAAAATTGGGAGTTACCATGATGAAGTTCTCTATGATGTTATTTCGATGGATGTTTTCCATCTATTGTTGGGTAGACCATGGCAGTTTGATAGACATGCAATACATGATGGACATGCAAACACATACTCTCTGATAAAGGATGGAGTTCACCACAAATTGAAGCCCATGAAAAAGGAAGGTGAAAAGGTATATAGTGGTGCTAGGATTTGTCTTGTTGATGGAAGGAAGTTTTTAGATGGCATGAAACATCAGTGTATGTGCTATGCTTTGATTCCTAGGAAAGATAAAGAAGGTAGTAGTGAAATACCATTTGAAGTTTCAGATTTACTAGGGGAATTTGGAGATATTATCTCTGATAATGTTCCAGATGGATTGCCACCAGTAAGGCAAATCAGTAATCAGATAGATCTGATTCCAGGAGCTAGTTTGCCTAACAAGGCTGCTTACAGGATGACTCGTACTGAAATAGAGGAGCTAAATAGACAGGTTCAGGAGCTGTTGAGGAAGGGCTTGATTCGAGAAAGCCTGAGTCCATGTGCAGTACCTGTAGTACTTGCACCAAAGAAGGATGGAGAGTGGAGGATGTGTACAGATTCTCGAGCTATAAATAGGATAACCATCAAGTACCGGTTTCCTTTACCAAGGATGGATGATCTTATGGACTGCTTGAGTGGAGCTTAGTACTTCACAAAGATAGATCTGAAGAGTGGCTATCATTAGATATGGATTCGAGAAGGAGATGAGTGGAAAGCAGCCTTCAAGACCAAGGAGGGTCTTTATGAGTGGTTAGTCATCCCCTTTGGATTGACGAACGCCCCAAGCACCTTCATGCGGCTCATGAATGAGGTACTTAAGAAGTTCTTGGGAAAATTTGTTATTGTCTATTTGGATGATATTTTAATTTTCAGCAAGACTTTGGAAGAACATTTACTGCATATTCGTAGTGTCCTTGAAAAGCTAAGGGAAGAGAAACTGTTAATTAATTTAAAGAAGTGTGTCTTTGCAAAAAGGGAGTTAGCCTATTTGGGATTTGTTATATCACCTGAAGGTCTCAAAATGGATCCAAAGAAGGTAAAATCCATTTTGGAATGGCCTACTCCAAGGTCTGCTACTGAGGTAAGATCATTTCATGGTCTGGTTAGTTTTTACAGGAAGTTTATTAAGAATTTTAGTGGCATATGTGCACCTCTAACTGATACAATAAGAGGGGATAGAAAAGAGTTCAAATGGACTGCAGGTGCTGCGAGAAGTTTTGAATTGCTGAAGAAGAAGGTGACTGAACAGCCTGTGTTGGCACTTCCAGATTTTAGAAAAGTGTTCTAGGTGGATTGTGATGCTAGTGGTAGCACTATTGGGGCTGTATTAAGCCAAGAAGGTAAGCATATTGCATATTTTAGTGAAAAATTGAATGATGCAAAGAAGAAGTATTCTGTTTATGATCAAGAGTTCTATGCAATAGTTCAGGCCTTAAAGAAATGGAGGCATTATTTATTGCCAAAGTAATTTGTTTTGTATACTGATCATCAGGCATTACAGTACCTAAATAGCCAAGGTAAATTGAATTAGAGGCATATGAAGTGGGTAGAATTCTTGCAGAGTTATACATTTGTGTTGAAGCATAGAAGTGGAAAATCTAACAGGGTTGCAGATGCATTAAGTAGGAGACAGTTGTTGCTTACAACAATGCAGGTTGAAGTAGTTGGGTTTGATGAACTCAAGAATTTGTACCTCGAGGATCCTGATTTTGCTGAAGCATGGAAAGCTTGTAAAGAACCTGTTGCTGTAGATAGAACCAAGTGGTTAGACTATTTGATTCAGGATGGCATGTTGTTCAAAGGTAGTCAATTGTGCATTCCAAGGAGTTCCATGAGGGAAAATCTTATTAAGGAGAAACACAGTGGAGGGATGGCAGGACATTTTGGTCGGGATAAGACCATTGCTATTCTTAGAGAACATTATTTTTGGCCTCAAATTACACAGGATGTGAAGAAGTTTGTACAGAGTTGCCAGGTTTGTCAAGTTGCCAAGGGGTTTAGTCGAAATACTGGCCTATATCAGCCATTGCCTATTCCATCAAGGCCATGGAAGGACATAAGTATGGATTTTGTTCTTGGATTGCCAAGGACACAAAGGGGTAATGACTCAGTATTCGTGGTGGTTGATAGGTTCTCCAAAATGGCACATTTCATTCCATGCCACAAAACTCATGATGATATCCATATTGCAGACTTGTTTTTCAAAGAGGTGGTAAGACTACATGGTCTTCCAAGGAATATAGTTTCTGATAGAGATACTAAATTTGTGGGGTATTTCTGGAGGACATTGTGGAAGAAGTTGAGAACAGACTTGAAATTTAGTTCCACGCATCACCCCCAGACTGATGGCCAAACAGAAGTGGTAAATAGAAGTTTGGGCAATTTGCTGAGATGTTTAGTTGAAGATAAGCCCAAGGGATGGGATTTGATTCTACCACAAGCAGAGTTTGCTTATAATAACTCTGTAAATAGGAGTACTGGAAAATCACCATTTCAAATTGTATATGGGAATAGCCCAAGGACTACACCAGAATTGAGGAAGATAGAACAAGGGGAGAGGACAAGTGCTGAAGCTGAGGAATTTGCTGAACACATCAAGCGTCTACATGAGGAGGTTCAAGCACACATTATCAAGATGAATCAAGAGTATAAAGCTAGAGCTGATCAAAGGAGAAGACATAAGGAATTCCAAGTAGGGGATCTAGTCATGGTGCACTTACGAAAAGAAAGATTTACAGTTGGTACTTACAACAAGCTGAAAATGAAGAAATTTGGCCCCTGCAAAGTTTTGAAGAAACATAACTCAGGAAATGCATATGAGGTGGAGCTGCCAGATGGTATTCACATTTCTCCCATTTTCAACATTGTAAATTTAACAGAGTATCATGATGATGGTGCAGATGAGGAGCTGGTTTTAGAGCCATGTCCAATTCCTGATTCTAAGAAGGAGGAGATAGAAGACATTCTAGATCATCGTGTTGGTAGGAGTACTAGAAACAAGCAGTATGAAGAGTATTTGGTCAAATGGAAAGGATGACCGATCGAGGACTCAACTTGGATTTTAGTAGATGAGGTTTCCCATTTGGGATTTCCTCTACCATCCATAAAGTGACAGGGTCACTTTTCAATCTACCCTGGGTGTATGATGCAGGAGCATCCAGAGGTATAAGGGCAATCCTATGTCACCAAAAAAAATGTACTTAGACTTAGTTTCTGTTTTATGTCTTTACATTTTTGGATACCCATTTGGCTCAAATAAAGGTTCCAACTCTCATAGTTCAACTATCAGTGCGTTTGAAAATCCCAAAAAAATAGGAGCATGTATTTGGGCCATCATTTCGATAAACTAGAAGGTGTAAATTGGCCAGATGAATGTAATCATGATTTAGAGCATTCCAGAAAAATAATCAGGTCAAAAGGCCCCACGGTTTGAAAGTTATTGCAGTTTTTCAGGTTTTGGAGACCTCCTAAGAATGCTTCAAAGTCAGGTTTGGGGCATTAAATGACCTCGAAAAGGGTCAAAAAATGGGGGACGAGATAATTTTGTCAATAGTACTATAGAGCGCTTCGAGAGCTTTCCTAAAATGTAAACGGTTCGTCAATCGGAGCTACGGTTCAAAAGTTATGCCTCCCGAAAGTTTGGTTACCGTTTCTGGATTCTTCTAGATTTGCACCGACTTCTAATGCAACTTCTGGAACCTTCTATTTTGTCGATGGATGCCTACTAGCACTTTCTAGAATGTACTCCTAGTCCTTAACCCTCCGGGGTCTATTTAAGGAGATTTCTGGCATTGTAAAAGGCAGTTCGAATTGGAGCTTGAGAGGAGGTGCTAAAAGGAGAAATATTCTCCAGATTTATGCTATTGTAAGCCCGTAGGGCATGTTTTGAATTTTATTTTCTCTACACTATTTGTACTTGCTTATTATCTCAGTTAATATAATTTCCCCTTTCTATTGTGTCCATTCTGTTGTTGGGTTGTGTCCCCATCACATTTCAAGTAAAATATTTATGTGGATTATACTCAACTCATTAGTAGTGCATCCATATTCCAGTTTTTGATGGGAAGGCTAAACTTTTCATGGACCATTCTCCTCAATTGCTATATGGTCTAACTCAAGGGATTAATCTTTCAAAAAATAGATTTAAACATTTTTATAGCACCTTTTTCCTCTATCTCCAATATGAGAAAAAAAGTATCTCTATGTGACAAATGTCTATTGCCTCCACTATGATAGTCATTCTCACCCTTTTTGCAAACTCCAAATAGCCTTCGTGTCTTCCAACACATGACTATAATAAATGCAAATGATGAGTTGTTGACAGTTCAATAATATTATGATTGTACAATTTTCTTCAATTTTTTAAATTTAAAAATTAAAATAACCCCTACCAAAAATGCCTTTAGCCAATTAGAAAAAGAAAGTAATATCTTAAAAAATTATTTTAAAAATAATATCTTTTGAAACCTTGGAAATGTAAAATTTGTTTACCATGCCAATTAATGAAAGAGGGGTCTAATGAAAACATTAGTTCCCTGAGGGACTAATTAGTTTTTTTATTTTAATTAAGTTTAGAATTTATTTATTTATTTAATATTTATAATAAAAAATATAATCTTTATTTAAATTTTTTTGATAGTATTTTTATTATTAGTTTGGGAACTTTTTTTTTTATAGTGGCACATTATAATATCAAATCTCAATAATCTTGGTTAACTTTTCTCATTGAAAGTTGCAGATTCTTAATAGGTGTGCAAGATGATGGCAGCCATCATGTCCATTTGACTACAACAGCTTCACTGCATCAGTTGAGGAGCGCCCATTTGAGAAAAACTACATGTTCTTTCAAGAGGTTGACCATTGTGCACCACCCTGGATTGTCAATTGACATCAATGCCGATAGCTCATGCTCCATTTTGGGATGTAGGTTTCCAATTGTTGATTACTATTTCTTCTCTATTTTTTTTGAAATTGTGCCCTTGAAGTGTGTTTTTCTGGCCCAGGTGATGTTATTGAAGCTCGGGTTGGCCAAAAAATAAGTCTCCTTACTCTTGTTTTAAGGCCACCGAGGTGAAAGCTTAGGGATTTTTTTTCTTTCAAACTATGAGAAATAAATCACAACCTTAAAAAAATTTCTCAAGACAAGAAGGTGTCAAGTAATAGTTTTTCTTGGCACCAATGGATGTTGAGTGACAAGAAATGGGTGTCAAGTTAGCTCAGCACAAGAGGAAGCCAAGTGAACTCAGCACAAGGGAAATTCAACATAAGTGTATGCTAAGTGAGCTTGGCAACAAAGGATGTTGAGTGAGCTCGATCTCTAGGGTAAGGTGGTGCTCGACAAAAAAGGATGCCAGGTGAGCTCGATAATAACTAAAGAGATGTAACCCAATCTAAGATGATGAATGGACCACTCTAGAAAGCATCAAATTTAGAAAGTTTACCTAGATTGCCCTTGAACTTGTCCCATTGAGCACTAGATCTCCAACTTTGAAAACTCTTGACTTTTCCTTTCTATCAAAAACCCTCTTAGTCTGAAACTATTGATACTCCATGGTTTGCATTGCTTTATTTCTAATTTCTTCCAACTCCAAAAGTTGGGCATACCTTACTACCATAGGATCACTTGGCTCAAACAAGATCAACTAGTTCACAAGATCCAATATTGGCATTTATGTGCATATTGGTAATCGTGCTTCTCTCCCATAGACCAGCATATAAGGAGAATTCCCAATCACTCTTTTAGGGGTGATCCTATAATCCCATAAAGCAATCTTCAACTTTGAATGCCAGTCACGCTAATTGTCCTACAAGGTTCTTTTGATGATTCTTATCATATTCTTATTGGTGGATTCTACCAAACTATTCCCTTGAGGGTAGTAGTTGGAGGAAGTGTTAAGATAAATACCATTCTTTACCACCCAATTACTTATTTTCAATCCTATAAAAGCTAGGGCATTGTCTCACAAAATAGAATCAAGTACTCCAAATCTGCAAATAATATCTTCATAAAAACTAAGCACGTTTGATTCATTAGCTTCTTTTAAGGCTATTGCTTCTATCTAGCAAGTAAAATAGTTTGTAGTAGTTAGAACTCACTTGTTCCCTATGCTTCAATTTAGATTAATTGCTCTAATGAAATATATTCCCCATTTCATAAAAGGTTGTTGTACCTAAATGGGCTACAAGGTAAAGCGAGAAACCTTTCTTTTCTAGCAAACATGGCACAATTAAAACATTTTTTACCCAAGCATGGGCATCCTTGAACAAACTTGGCCAACAATAGCCAGCCCTCATAATTTTAAATGTTGTTGTCTTAGGTGAATAGTGACCTCTTGAAGGTCCATTATGGAACTCAAATAGGACTTTGTCAATTTGATAATCATCTATGCACCTTAACAACATACCACTATGATCTTTTCTAAGTAGAACATTGTTAATTAGCATGTAAGGAATAGATTTAAGTCTAAAATACCTTCTCTTGGCTCTGTCTAGATTAGGTGGGCACTCTCTAGTTTACAAGAAGTGAGTGATCCCCTTTAGCAAGCTTGTTGATAGATCATTCATAGTTGCCTCATGGATAACTAGAGTTGTTTCATCTATTTCCTCATCCTTTGTGATAACTATATTTGCAATAAATTCACAAAGTCCCTTTCCACTTAATAGCTTGGTAACCTAGATATCTATATCATACTCCATCACCTTAGTTATCTAGTTAGCTCTTTTTTCATTCAACTCCTTGTTGAGTAAGAACTCTTTGACACTAGTGTGGGCTACCATGATATGTACCTTGCTATGAGACAACATATGTCTGCATTTCTTCAAACCTTTTACAACAACCAACACATGCTTCTCAATAAAGCTATACCTTTGTTCATAATCTTCCAATCCTTTACCAAAGAAGGGAATAGGCTGCTCAAACCCCTTTGAATTCTATTGTACTAGAACTGTCAAAATCACATCATGGCTCCTACGAGAATATTATATGAAGTCTTTATTGAAATTAGGATTTACCAGTGTTGGAGCTAATGCTAAGGCCTCTTTTATTGCCTATAAACTACTCCTCCCTTTCTTAGTCTAGCTAAAAACTGCATTTTTCCTTAGCATTGTCATCAGTGGCTTCAAAAGAGTAGCTATATTAGGTAGGAAACACCTAACAAAGTTTATTCTTCCTATGAAACTTTTCAGACCTCTCTTATGATGAGGTAGGGGCAGCTCCAAAATAGTTGCTACTTGCTCTAGGTCTACTATTATACCTTGTTTGGATGCCACACATCCTAATAACTAACCCTCTTCAATCACAAATACACATTTCTTAGGGTTAAGGGATATATCAAACTCCCTACATCTTTTAAAAAATTAGGTGAGATGGCCAACATGATTTGCAACATTCTTTGAATAAACTGTGATGTTGTCAAAATAGAACAACACAAATTTGTACATCAGACTGTGAAAAGACATATACATATCCTTTTTAAATGTTTCCCTACATTGAATAAACCAAAATGCATCCTCCTATATGCCACTGGGCTCCATTTTATGGTAAATTTAGTCTTAAATTAATCTTCTTCTTTGACCAAAACTCGGTTATACCCTGAATAACCATCAAGGAGTGAGAAGCACTCTGAACCAAAGACATATTGTAGTATATGGTAAGGGGTGTCAATCCTTTAATGATGCTTGGTTGAGACCTATGAAATTGACACACAACCTTATTTCCCTGTTCCTTTTCCTAAGTGGAACAAGATTTGAGACCTAGTTGGTATGTTTTGATAGGAAAATTTATTCCACTCTCAATAAGTTTGAACACTTCCTTTTGCATTAAAGGTTCAAGCCTTGGGTTGACTGGTCTTTGTTTCTATCTTACAAGCTTGGAGTTTGGCTCTAAATCAATGGTGTGTTGGGAAATTTGTGGATCAAAGCCCTTAAGATCTGTGTACTCCCAAGAAAAGATATCATTGAATTCTTGAAAAAGCTGAATGTAAGATTTCATTTCTTCAATAGCGATCACTTTTCCAAACATTAAGTTTTTTCCCTCTACAATTTTGAGATCCTCGTGATGATCTTGTTGAACCAAAAAGTTGGTTATGTTATTTTTGACTTGATCATCTTTGTTGAAGATAGATTCAAGGGTAACCAATCCCTTCGGTAGCTTATTTAACTTTAATTGTATAATTTGAACACCATATTGATGTTTTATTTTATGTTGGTTGGATGTTGCAAATGCATCTTCTTCAAGTAAGAAATTCAGAATTTTATCGTCACTATCAAACACTTGCAAGTTAACATGATTATCAGGTATAGATGGCCTGACTACAGTTTTGATATGTTGTTGTACATTTTCCTTATTGATATTTTCAGCTATATCATATTGTTCTCCTATAGTAGCTATCATATCAACATGTTGATTCAATTTTCTAAGGACAACAATAAGGTTGAACGCATCAAAATTTTCAATTTCATCCCAAACTATGTGTTTGTAGCTTTTGAATGTGTCATTTTTGGTCATATGGTTGACAATTAATTCACTATATCCAAATAACTTCAAGCATTTGACACCCCTTATGCTATCCCATTCTAACCCTTGAATTAAGCCCTCATATTCAATTGTGTTGTTAGTACATGCAAAACTAAAACAAAAAGTTGTGTAGTATTTTCCCCCCTAAGGAGAGACCAACACACTCCTCCACTTGAACCATTATTTCTTCTAGATCCATCAAAGTACAACTCACAAACCTTATCTTTCCCACCATCCATCTCATTTAAGCCTTTAACAAAGGTTCAGTATAATTGAACCAACCTCTTGGAATATATAATCTCCCAAACCAACATCTAAAATAGTGTTTTCTTGATTTCTCAAAGTATCTTCCACTGCCCACTCATCAAGGAGTATATCAGGAATGTTTTCTGGCTGGGTGCTTATTTCTAAGGCAACAGAGCTTTCATCTTGATCAAATGCAATGCAATTTGCATTGATTATGTTGGGTATATATGGTTCAATGTGGTTATTTGCAAGCCCTTCTAATTTGATGGTCACTTTGGTCCCATGATGTATTCTAAATAGCATGTGAGACCAATTTGAGGAAAGGTGTCCTATTTTTTTTGTGAATTCTCTTGAAAAATAGAGGGTGAAGTATGAAAGAAGGTCAATTACAAAAATATCCTAAGGGATGGAGAAGTTGAGACATGCATGGAGAGTCAAACTAGCATCCTTGATAACTCATAGTCTTTATAATAGAACAATCCAACTGCATTACTCCCTTTTGTAAAGGTTGATAAACCAAACCCAGTCGATTAGCTATTTTCTTTGGCATTATAAAACTAGTATCTCTACTTTCTACCATATAGTTATGCACTAATTTATCTCCAATGATTAAAGATACATAAAAGGGGGTTGGTTTTACATTCTTACCTTGAATATTATGGTTGTTTGGAGAGATGACCTCTGGGACAAAATTTTTCAAGACCACCTTGGGATTCCCATCAACCATCAATGCATGATCCTAATCTTCAGATAAAGCTTTCTTCAACAAATCAGTCTACCCTAAGATAGACAAAGAATTCCACATAAACATTGTGACATTCATCTTTATCATACTTTCCACTATGTTGTAAGGCATATTTGGAAGTGCCTTGGGATGTGCGTTGACCTCATCCCAATTTGATTGTGGTTGTGGTTGTTCTTTAGCTGGTTTTGTAGGATTTTTTTGTGATACATGCTCTTGGGTGGATGGTTCATCATCAATAGAAAGTTCCTTATCTATATTCGTAGCTTGATCCACTTCCAAAATTGTTTTCTTTTCTCTGGTATGGATTGCAATAGGTGCATCAATGTTCACCCCACAAAACTCTTCATTTTGCCAATTTGTGAGAGTAATGTCAACCAGACCTAGATCACGTTGTTTTTCAATTGTATCTCTAGCCACTTCTAGTTGTGCACTTGTAGCACTCTAGACCATCAATGCTTGGTGTATGACTCGATTAGAGCACGTGGTCTAATTATGTGGTTGGTTACATGGATAACACCATTCATATTTAGAAGCTAGATTATTTTGAGTTGGTACCAAGTCCCTAACAACATTCAAAGGTGCTAGTGAAAATATTTGAAAAGGCCTTGGGTTGACTTTTGTCTATTCCCTTGATAGCTTTTCTAATAAGGTGGCCTCATTCCTTGATTTTGTTGTTGTTTTCCCCCGATCTTCTATTGGTAATATGGATTTCCCCCTTGATTATATTATTGGTAAGATGGTTGTCCTTAGTATTGTTTCCTTTTGAGGCTTACCAACTCATTTCCTATAGTTTGTAAGATATTCTCCATCTTCTGTTGACTACTCTTAATATCTTGTAGCTCTTGAGATGGCCCTGCAACCATTGAATTACTAGTTGTAGCCATTTTTAAGGTTGGAATGTTAGGTAATGTTGCAAAAGGAGGAATGATCAAGGGTGTATTTGACTAAATATCTGGAAAAATAGGCATTGGAGGCCTTGGTGCTATTTTTCCAGCCTGGATTAGGCAATACTCTACTCTCACAGCTAAGTCATATGATTGTGGTAGTGAGACTCCTCCCAGAGACTAGATTAAGACTGATATATCACTACTTAGGCTCCTTATATAATAATAAAAAGGCATATGCAACAAAGGGCCTAACCTAAATTGGAATTCTAGCCCAAGTCCATTGGAATCTCATGTTGAAATCAATCATTTGTTCTTGGGGGGCCTTTTTATAGTAGTCAGCTACTCCACCAAGGATAAATAATTTGACTTATCTACAAAAGATATGCTCAAGGCATCCCCTAATGCATCCTAAAAATAAATCAAACCCATAGTGAGGCTTTGAAACCACTGTAGAGCCTTTCCTTTGAATGAAGTTGCAAGAAGCTTCACAGCAACATCCCCCTCAGTAACATGATGCACACTGCACAACATTGCAACATCCTTGATATGCTTGAAAGTCATTGTTTGACCTTCTCTAGTGAAGTTTGGTAAACTTTTCAAAGCAGCTAGAGGGATATCATAGTGTTGAGAAAAATCTAGTGGGCTACCTTGATTAAAAGGAACAAATGCATATTGCCTTGCCATTAGTATTTAGAAAATTCTCCTCCTTAGAGAAGTGACTTGCCTTACTACAGTGCCAAGAATTGCTAGTGGAGGAGTGGATCTATCCCTTCTTGTATGAACGAGGGTTTCTTGGGCTCCTTTGGTTGTCCTACCTCTCCTTCTAGGTGGGGACAACTCTATATATTCAAAACTTACAGAACTACTCCTTGTCTACGCTCTTTTCATAAGTCATAGGCACTAATCTATCTTTCCACAGCTTAGATTCACCAAGTGTGTGTTCTTTTTTACCTCTGATTAGGTTACTTTTTTGTTGTACACACCAAAAACAACAAAAAATATATAAAGAAAAATTGAAAAAGTATTTTTTCTATCCCGGGCATGCTAGAATTGTTGTCTCTAAAAGTTTTTCTTTCATTGGATCCAAAGATTTAGTCATTTTGAGTAACATGGAAACACTCCTGAGGTAGTGGGTGTACCAAAAGTATGAGTGAATCTAAAGGTTATAGGCTAGTTCCTTACAATGCTCCACCTATTTTCTTTTCAAACATGAAATTAAACTTGAGAGGGAAAGGGATAAAAGGATTACTAAAATTAAAACCTAAGGCTAAAGATTACAGACTCGTGACTTGTAACCTATACAAATATTCTAAAACTCACTTGTAGATAAAACTTAGACACAAACTTAGGTATTAGAACAATAAATCACAAGAGTTATATCAGATCAGCTACTTACACAGCAAGATAAACATAAGAAGGGCCTTGATTGTTCATATATTCAAGCTTCGAAGGTAATTCAAAAATATCCTCAAAGTGGTTATAGAGTAGAATGAAAAAAAAATGTTATGAAGGTCTCCTAAGAGATCATGACAAAACTACTTTTTTCAAAAAACTAGAACCTCCAAAACACATTTACAACTACCTTTTATAGAGTTCAGGTATAACTCAGATAGTACACTGAGTTCAAACTGAACTACTAAATTGGAGCTATAGAAGAGCCATAACTACTAAGCAGGGGAAAGCATGATTAGATGTGTGCCCCTATATGGGAAATATGGTCTTTTATGTACAAAACTAGTTTTGAAAAGATAGAAACAATGACCACTACCATCCTAATTGGTTATATGGATGAATCAGGTAGAGGGAGGAACGTTCTTTACACTTACCAGGAATGGTGAACATCAAAGATTGGTTGCTAGTGATCAAAGGATCAATTCACCATTAAAGAGTTACCTTTCTTTGTTCTTGACACGCTAAGTCGGCCATGTCATCACTTGAATAGTCAACCTTCCCACTTGGTCTTATATCATTGAAGCACATTGCCACCTTGCCTAGATCTTGTCTTTATGTTGACTTGTGCCTTTGCCTCTATTTGCGACTTAAGATTTGACTACATCCTTGACACCTAGGACCATGCAAAGACCAACCTTTAACTATGATCGCCCAATTGCAACCACAAATAGTTATCTTCATTTAACCCTATGAAGCTAGGACCAAAGTAGTCACTTCTTCACCACTCTAACTAGGGGTAATCCTTAACTCTTCATGATGAAGTGACAAAAGGCTTCACTACTTCATAGCTCCAACCATGGTTTAGCCATAACCACATGCAACGCTGCTATATCCTGAGCTTAATTACATGATCATAATTCATACATTCATGACTTTGCAACCTACTAAGAACTTAATACTCTTTAGCTTATGACCTTGCGATAACCCTTGAGCCTAATTGTATCATTATCATTCGCACCGTCACAACTACTTGATGCCTTCCTCCACTAACCACTGTGACTATGCATTGACAAGACTTTAAGTGCACCTGGCCCACCATGACATGTGTCATCACCTCACTTCCCTAAATTGAGATGAGCAACCTTGAAAATCATGAATACACCTATCATTGATCTTGGAAGATTTGACTGCCGCAAAAATTGTGGGCCTGAGATTTATTTTTCTGATGCAAAACTTGACCTACAATCATACGACAAACTACCCTTCTATCTTCACAATATTAAACTGGATGTTGGTACTAATAGCTATGAAGTTGCACTGATGGTTAATTTGATTGTGTCACACCCTCACAACCCCTCTGATGGTTAAGTGTTAAACCAAAGCAATAGGGTGATGAAGGGTTGTCACATGGTCACAACTTGAAATATTCATAAGGAAATTTTTCATACAATAAGAAAATATTAAGACTTAGGGATATAATGGAAAGATGTATAACCAAGATGCCTACATGGAAATTATGAATAATTCAAAGAACATAGGCACATCCACCACCTTGGGTTCTATATAAGATTGGTCAACACCTTAGAAGTGAAATTCAAGCATACACTATCTCTCTTCATAGGCACCTAGCTAGGAATAACTAACAACAATTCCACCAATTTGCATAGTGGGAAAAATTGGTAACAATTAAATATTGTAAAATTTGTAATTAAATAATATAGAGATAAGAAATGGTTATACAATTGAATTGTATGAAAATATATGAATTTAGTGTGTATATATATAAGAATGTATGCATGCATGCATGTACATATAATCAAGAGAGAGGTTATTATTATTATTATTATATTTGAATATTAGTCTTAATTTTATTATTTTATAATATAGATCATAATAATAATTTAAAATATCTATGTTTTCTTATATAAGCATTACAAATGTTTATGTTATTCTTGTCTTTTATCATAATATTGTTTTCTTCAAAACATACAAAATTTAGCTACTTTTGTATATCTCATTATTTTTTTTCACAGAGACTCTCATTTGAAGATTTTGCATTCTTCAATAGTCATAGTTATTTAACTATTAAAGAATAAAAAATCTTTGCTGGAATGTAATACTTCTTATGTATCCAAGTGTAAAAATTGTGTCCTACTAAGCAATTTCCACATCATCCAAATTCTTAAAAATACGGAAATAACACAAGAAAAACCCTAATTGAATAGTCCAAATTTAATCCATTAATCATAATAATAGATTAATAAGATAGTTTTCCATTAAAGAATCTAACACATTACATTATCCAAGGATGTTGACTTACACGTCATCCACCCATCCATCAAAATGCATGAAATAATAATAGATTCAATGATCATCACAATTTCATTATCCGTTGTACATAATTATATCAAGTGATCATCATAAGATGATTTGATACATTACATCAAATGGGAGTTTGAAACAAGTTTTAAACTAACGTGTGTACATCTACAAGTCCCAATCTCCACAACTATCGGGCATCGTCCATTCATTATTTGAGATGGGAGTGTGGCCCAGGAACTTTTACTACACCAACCATAGGGTGTTTAGTTCCCTCGAGGTCCTTCCTAACATGAAGAATGCCCCAACCCTAGCACAAGAAGCCTAGCAACTTGAAACAAGAGGATCGGATAGATCTAGTGCAATTGTGAAACATACTACTTTCCACATATGTTTAAGCAGCCTAATCATCAAATGTGGTAGGAAAAATAAAAAGTAATTAGCATATCTACACATATGCAGTACAAAAAGAAAAATGGCTTTGATCAAAGCACTTTAAGAGCCAAATTTAGCTAATAGAAGAAATAAAATGTATTATATCCATTTTAAATAGAATTGGTGAATAGAGACAAACAAAGCATATTGTATCCATACTTATCCTTCCCATTTAAGCCACATTACACCCATCCCATGGAAGAGTTTAAATGCACTCAAGGCAACAACATGTAGTATAAATTACCATATTACTTAGAGAATGCACTCATCTACATTCAGCATGACAATATAATTTGGAGAAATGTACTCATAACAATATGAGAAATCCAATTATGAATTCAGAATTTATAAGGAATCCCCAAATGTCCTATCTTCCTCATAGACATTTCATTTAGTGCATAAACTAAGACATGTTGATAGAAAGAACATAAATATATATATAGGGTATGTGCAGGATCATGGTGTGCCAAAAAGTGGCGATCTAAAAAATTTGTAGTTTTGAAATATCTCAAAACATTTCAAAATCTATTCCAACTCTTTTCCCACCCACCTTGATACTAAATGAAAAAAATTAATATATTTATAAGGTCTACTATATCTTTTGATACCAAACCTATATAGTCAACTTTAAAAACATCTTTAAAATGTGCTTTTGGCTTGTTTTTATGTGATTTTTACTTCAAACATATAGCTGACAACTTTTTTTTCACCAAAATTTGATGAAATGAAAAGGGTTTCTTAAGAATGTTCTTATCTTTCCATAAATGTAAGGTTTGTCAAATTATGAGTTTAGTAAGTAATTATTACTTATTTTCTAATGGAGTTATGTATAAAGTGTTGACTGACACACTACTTGAAAAAAAACTATAACTTTCAAATGGTACAACATTTTTTAAATCCAAAAGATGCATCACATTCTATGTTTCTTCTACTATAAGGGAAAAAAATAAAAAATTGAATTTTGTAGAGTTTTGAATTAGTTAAGATGGTCAGACATGAGAGTCTTTTTATTTGAAAAATATTAATGTCAAAAATTAATTATTTATTATTTATTTAGAATAAAAATACCCAAAATTATGTGTCACATCTAGGAATGAGTCTACTACTTACATCTAGAATATTATTAAAAAATATTATCATTTGATTTTGATTAAGGTGGTTAGACATACGTCTACTTCTTATTTTTTTTCTAAAATTTTTGTAATATTGCATTAAAATTCAAAATTTTGACCAATTAATTTTTATTTTTTTGAGATAAGTCCTAGTAGTTTAGAAACTAGATTCAATTTTCTAGAGATTCTTTTCTCTCAAATTTTTGATATAAAGTTAATAACAAGTAGAAAATTGCACGTCAAGTTGACATAACCCTAATTTTCTAATTTTTTATTGTCACATAAGAGCACAGTTTGGTTGACCATGATCCTGCACATACCATATATATATGTATGTATGTATGTATGTATACATAGTTAGTTAGTTAGTTAGCATTACATTAGTTGCTATTTAAGACAAGTAACAATTCCTATACAAAGGACTTATTATCAAGCACTATTATGGTTACTCTTAATACACAAGTTCATAATAATTTGAACATGAATATTCAATGTAAGATCATTTGACATTTTCTTTAATGAACACGGCTTATGAAAGAAGTGCAAAAATGATATTCATACTATAACAAGAATAGTGTGCAATTAATTTCCCAAGCCTTCACATTGGTATACAACCAATTACTTCTTTGTTTAAACAAAATTAGAAATAAAAATTCTTCTATTTTGTGTTCTGAAATATTGGACACATTGTATAAAAGGAACATTCATAGGGCCGTATAACTTATTTTTCTACATCCCATAAGGTATACTTCACACAACATACTAGGTCTAAGGAAGAGATAAAAATTCATAACAATTCCAATTGGTTATTCCAACCAATATTAGCTTTTTGGTACATTCAGATGTCCTTAAGCACAATATACAATGTGTAGGCATTTCAAGGAAGTGTAGAACTTTCACAAAATAACCAAGTAATTACCTCTCTATCCATTTTTAATTCCTACTACAGACATCAAATTTGAAGGTCAATTTTTTCAAGACCTTTTATTTTTGCATATGTAAGGATACAACAAAGCTCCATCTCTTAGTGCTAATGGCCATGCCCTCAGTAAGACGAAAGAAAATAATAGGAACTATTTAGTTGGAAAATGGTAGGGATTACAGTTCTTTGGACATGTTCTAGATAACTAATACAATAATAAGTTTACTCAACTACTTTCTCAGATAATATAGAATTGAGAATTGAGTTTGGAAGTAAGAATGTGCTATTGAGACTAGAAGCTTAAGTAAAACCATCATGGACTCTTAGATTTCTTTCAACTTATGGATTCAAATGCAATTCCTCTTAGTTTCCATCATAGTTTAGATTGAATATGGAAATAAAAACCACAAAAATGAACTGTGCAATAAAGAACCTGGATGATCAATGGTTGTCAAGCCTTTTTCCAATCTCTCTTTACAATCCTCTTGCTCTCTAGTCACCTCTCAATTCATGTGTATTCTCTAAGAACCATAACTGTATTTTAATAGAGAAAAATCACTTTGTAACTGACCCAATTTCACCTTTTCTTATCTAATCAAAATGATGTAACAATTTATGTCTAGCTAATTATGTCATTAAGGAAATAAATAAGGTAATAATTTTTTCAATTTTCCTAACAAATCCATGTGGAAATACATTTTCCAATTTATATGGTTTAAGGAGATATGTGTTGTGACACCAGGTTTCCCCATAATTAAGTGTATATGTTCTTTCTAATGTTTCTAAATTGAAAGAACAAAATTATATATACAAATAACTCTTATCTATATTTTTATATTTGATATTTAATATGTATCTCAAGGGAATCTCATTAATAGGAATTGTTAGAGTAATAAGGTGTTTTTTTCTTAACTCTATTTTGCTTAAGCTAAAATTTAGGCATGTAATAACTAATTAACTCTTATCTATATTTTTATATTAGATATTTATTATGTATCTCAAGGGAATCTCTTTAATAGGAATTTTTAGAGTAATAAGGTGTTTTTTTATTAACTCTATTTTGCTTAAGCTAAAATTTAGACATGTAATAACTAATTCGTTTATTGATTATTATCATCAACCGAGGTTTTAATTTTAAAGGTTTTGATCTCCTTTTATAAGGATTGATCTCTTATTGTAATTAAAAACACTTTTTTAATAGTAATTTCACTTTTTTCTCATCAAAAATTTATCCTTTCTTATGGATCTATGAATTCCAATCTCCATAGCTTTGCTCCTCTCTTTCTGTGATAAGTGTTTGCATGCACTGATTCTTGGAAGTTGTGGGGTTGAGCATTTCTCAAATTCAACATAGTATTATAGCTCTATACTTTCATGCCCCTATTATCTTCATGAGATATATGGAAACAATTTTTAGATTTGGTTTTGTAGACTATTTTTTACTCTTTTTAAACAAAAAAAATCTTCTTTCGTGAAAAAAGGCACATGGAGGAGTGCATGTGATTTTATCGAGGAGCACGTGCAATTTTTTTGTTTTAAAAACACTATATTCACTAGTGTTGGGATTTTTTCACAAAGATCATTTTTAGACCTATGGGCTCGATCAACTGTGGGCTCTGTCAGATGTATCCTAAGGGTGGTTGCACCTATCTTAGGCCCCTTGTTGGCTTCAGTGCTTCCCTTGTACATGACCCGCTTCTTCTGTCAGTTTTTGTAGCCTCATAATATGCACTTACACCTTGGTGATCATGCTAGACTTCCATGCACTGACTTTGGTGATTGCATATTGATTTCCATGCCATACACATCTACCAAAGATTTCATTTTATAATTGGCAATTTCATTTTTTTTACTTGGCACTTTTAGTTTTTACTTGGTGGTTCATGGGGTTTATTGGGCATACATTTTTATTGGGCCCGTGCTTCTCTTGCCCTACCCTCAAGCATGTGGCCACCTATGAAGGTGCCACATCTTCGGCAATTTTTTGACACCACCAATGGTTTAGCAGTAGGGCATATGCAAAGAGTTGTGGTGCCAAAAAGGTGACAAGTTTTTTTTTTTTTTTTTTTTTTTAAATATTTTCAATAGCGCGTATGCACTATTAGCAAAATAGAAAAAGTATATATGATGGGCTGCACACCCGCAACCCATTATTTTCATCAGCATTTTTTGCTATTCGTACAAAGAGTAGCACGTACACAAGTTAAAAATCTAACATTTTCACCATCCTTTGCCAAAATGCCTCCTCGCCGACGAAATCAAAGACCACAAGCACACCCACCACGACGTCGTAAGTGATTTAAACTTAACTTTGCATTGTTTGATATGTTTTTCATATTGTTTTGATATAAGCTAAAATGCTATGGTATGAGATAATGTAGACAAGAAATAGAAGTTCTCCACAAAGCTCCAAAGAAACCTATTAGAAAACTTGTAGCATAACAATACTCAAAATATGGATGCTTTGAGGGGAAAAGCTCTCTCCTTTTTAAAGTCGTATGGATGGTAGAGATCAAGATGAAGATGGTGGATGATCAACGGTGGAATTTGAAAAGATGAGTGATCCATGTGCATACACAAGTCAACCAATAGAATATAAGTTGACTTGTCACATAAGACAAAAGTCACAAAGCCTTTTCTTTTAATTGCAAAATAGAAAAAGGAATTTATGTGTGCACTTTAAGTGGGTTAGAAGAATGGGGTCTTTTATTTAATTAAAAGGGGACATGTTCTTTTAATCAAATAATGAATTTAGGATAGCATAGTCAAACTATAGGTTATAATCAAATAAATTGATTATTAGCAATTTGGTCTAGGTAAATGATTAAATTAATTTTGTAAAAATGTTAAGAAGGGGGCTAATAGTCTAGATGACCATTTTTAGGTGATAACATTTTCCCCTCTTTGACTAATGTGTGATCGATCTAGGAACACATTATGTCAAAGAAAACAGAAGTCAAGTAGGAAAAAAAATAGATATAGATATATGATTTCAAAGAACGAAATGTAGAAAGTGATAGCAAGTCCTGAATGTACAGCCTGATAGTCGTAGTATTGAACACTAGGAAGAGAACAATGTTAGAATTCAAGAAGAATGTTAACACGTAGAAAAGCGGATAGAGTGAGAGCAAGTGAGAAGATCAAACAAATACTCCTAAGCAGTGATAGAGTATTTATGCCCCCTCGGGATCGAAATCAAAATGAGGTAAGGGGACATAGAAACAAGCTAGATATGAGAAAATTAGAATATAGAAATGTCTAAGATGATAGATAGATGATTAGAACCAAAGAATGACTATTAAAGAGACTAGCAAAATGCCCTAATTTGACTAGAATTGACCATGAAGGATACAGTGTAAAAATTAGGTCAAATCTAGTAGAAAGATGATTTTAGACATGAAAAGGTTGAATTTGAGTAGATATAAGGCATAGAAATGATGAAGACATGAAGAAATGAAGATGCCCCAGTGATGATTCAGAGATTAGACCAAAGAGGTAGAATTTTAAAATGTGATTTTGACTACCAAGATGAACTCACATTTTGATTTTGATCCCTAAAATGAATCCAAGACATCAAAATTATGTAAGAGGTCAAAATGTTATATAATATGATGACAGGATAGAAAAGAGATGAAGCAAAAGATTAAGAAGGTGAAAAGACATGAACAAGAAGAAAGTAAAGAAATATATGAAAGGAGTTGGCTGATATGTCCACAAAAAGATGAAGAGAGGGCTCTCCCCATATGCAAGAATATAAGATTAAGCTAGTAAATGAACCCAAAATGCAATGTAATATGCAAAGTGGTTTACCAGCAAGAAGCGCATAACATTTAGACTCTTAATTTCATCATTGAGCATTTGTTAGGGACATCATGAGATCATAGAACCATCACTAGTATAACTATGAGGATATGAATATGATCGATATCAAATAGGTATGTGGAAATCCAATCTAAGCATCAGAGACATGTAAGTCAAGATAACTACGTGATTAGATTCCCTAAGTTTAATTTAGCAAGATTATACCTGTATCAAGGCATAAGCACTAGGATAAACCCCAAGTGCGATCTTGCGAAATAGTCAAGGATGATACATTTGTAAGTCAAAATGTTGAATAGGTCAAGCATAAATGCTTACAACACTATAGACAAACAAAGTATGCCCACAAGCAGAAATCAAGAAAACATGCCCCATGCCCCCAGTCTTCTACTCAATGACATCCTTGAAAGACTGTTAGGGATGGAACATATAGTAAAGAAATCATCATAGACAGCACACAAAGTATATAAAGATCAGCATAGCTTAGTTGTTTAAGTGTTAAAGTGTGTGTGTGTAAGTCACTTGGTCATTTCTTCAAGAGTTGATTATGATAGTAAGAAATATCGCGACATCGAAGACCATAGGTAAACTATCTAAAAAATGTTGAAAAACACTTGATGTCAAGGTGGGGGAAGTGTTGAGAAACATTGTTTTGTGACTTGTCAAAGAAACCCTAATGCACAAGAATACCTCAATAGGCTAAATAGCTATGCCCTAAGACAAGGACAAGAAACAATTCCAAGCCAGAAAATTTGTAGCGAAGTAGGTGATTGAGACTAATAGACATAGGTGCAAGGGTTTCAAGTAGTGCCTATTTCTAGGTTTTCACCACTTGACAGATTTTATTTTTTCATGACTTTTCAATTTTAATTTATTTTTTTGTATTTTTTAATTTTTTTGGTGGTACATCGAAGTGCCTATTGCTAGGTTTTCACTAAGACGATCATTTTTTAAGGGCATTGTTACGATTTTTAGGATTTTTTTTCAGCATCATATATGATTTTTGGCACCTCGTGGTGGGCGCCAAGAATGTATACTCGAAAGTGTCCCACTCTAAACCCTTCTATCCAAACGATTCCATGAGTTTGGAATGCTTGGATGCTAGCTCAGAGCTCCCTATCCACGGAGTGCAAGAGAGTGTATTTCAAGTTCAAGGGCTCTCGACTAAGCCTTAGGAATACTCTTCTTGCTAGTAAATCATGCAATGGGAAGTTCCAAAGATAAGATGCAAGAATGCAAATGTCTCAAGGAGTCCCTCCAGAATGAAATGCAAATATGGAAACTAAGCTAAGATGAGAATGCAAAATGCAGCTATGCTAAAACATGTATGAGAGTGTTACATTCCAAATATTAATCTATGTGAGATAGATTATTGCAAAATAGAAGCTAAACTAACATGCAACATGAATCTAAGCTAAAATACTATGGTATGAGAGAATGTAGACAAGAAATAGAAGTTCTCCACAAAGCTCCAAAGAAACCTGTTAGAAAACCTGCAGCATAACAATACTCAAAATATGGATGCTTTGAGGGGGAAAGCTCTCTCCCTTTTAAAGTCGTACATATGGTAGAGATCAAGATGAAGATGGTGGATGTTTAGTGGTGGAATTTGAAAAGAGGAGTGATCCATGTGCACACACAAGTCAACCAATAGAATATAAGTTGACTTTTCATATAAGACAAAAGTCACAAAGCTTTTTCTTTTAATTATAAAATAGAAAAAAGACTTTATGTGTGCACTTTAAGTGGGTTAGAAGAATGGGGTCTTTTATTTAATTAAATGGGGACATGTTCTTTTAATCAAATAACGAACTTAGGATAGCATAGTCGAACTATAGGTTACAATCAAATAAATTGATTATTAGCAATTTGGTCTAGGTAAATGATTGAATTAATTTAGCCAAAATGTTAAGAAGGGGGTTAATAGTCTAGATGACCATTTTTAGGCGATTATAAGTATATGTGCATTATTTAGAAAACCCGGTGAGAAAAATACTGTTAGAGAGGGTACTAAATAATTCCCCATCCATTGGTGCATACACAATGCTATTAGAAATAATTTTTGGGATAGATGGTGGATGGTTTTTGATGCCCCTCCTTGCAACAATCATGAGGTCCCCATGTATTTTTTAAAAAAATTATATTGTGAGTTTGTCCTTGGGGAGATCCCTAATTATTTTGATATATTAGACTCCTAGGGTAGAGGTGGGGGGTCATCATTTGAGAGGCCAGGAGCACATCATGACCCTAATGTAGTTAGGGCACCTGTGGTCAAGCCACAGTGCAAGCATGTGACTATTCCTTTAGTTGTGAAGGAACATGTAGAGGCCAACGCTCTAGGGACCATTAATGCTTTGACGTAGACCCTCATCCATTCCATGAGCCCATTAGTTGAGGGGGTGAAATGTCCCTTTCTTTGATTTTATATGATATTTCAAACCTCAAATCAGATCTTTAAAATCAAACAACTAATATTTCAAAGATCCACCAATTTCTCAATAAACCCCAAATTGGGTATGCTAGAAATAGTACCAAAAGCTTCACAGCTTCACCTGCTATTAATAAATCTGAAAGTGGAAATTTTTACAAAAAATTTAGCAGCATAAAAGCCTATAAAATTACATTTCTAGATCTGTATAACATGCACACAATAGCTCCCAAATGGAGGACAAAAACAATGCTCATCGAACTCTCAAAAATAGCACAAAATAGCTCGGAATCACCACAAAAACTTAATAATCTATCACAGAAGTATAATCATATCCAAATAAATATTTTCAGCTCTATTTTAACATTTAAAATTCTGATATACAGCAGCAACCCAAACTGATATGAAATACTCAACCGAAAACACCAAACTCTTACAAAAAATACAACTGAAAACTCACAAATATGCACTGTTCAGCACAAAGGCAAACTCTGCATGAGCATGCACATAGAATGGCTTCAAAATACCATCCTTAGCCTTCTTTTAAACCTTCAAACTCCCATTCTTGGGTCTCCTTCTTCACAGGTTTGGCAGCCTCTGAAGAACAAAAAAGCAATGCGCAAAAATCAAGTTCTGGAATGAGCCCAAAATGCCTCCAAACCCCTTAAAAGAGGGCATAACCCTAACTCACGTCCAAGAGGGGTTAATAAAATATAATTTAATAATAATTTTTATTTATTATTCCATTGGTTTCCAAATATTAGCCCCTTTTTTCGAAACTTCACCTTTTTGGAGCTTGCTTGCCTTAGCAAAGTTTATTATTTTTATTTATTTGAAAAGGGGACATGAAAAGTCCTCCCCTCCCAAATATTTCTTGTCCTCAAGCATTGAAGGTTTGAATTCTCAAGAATATGTGCTCCTTCCCAAGTTGCATCCTCTAGTGGTAATCCTTTCCATTTGACCGAATGCTCTATGACGCTCTTGTTTCTCAATCTTTTCTCTCTTGTATCCAAAATCTCTTCTGGTATCAAAACTATTTTTTCTTCATCATCAAGAGGTGGTAATTCTATAGATACTATGGTTTTCTGGCCTAGAACCTTCTTTAGGAAAGATACATGGAAAATATTATGTATTTTACTATTTGGTGGGAGCTCCAATTCATAAGCTACCTCTCCTACCTTCTTGATGATCTTATAAGGCCCATAGAACCTTGGCTTGAGTTTCTCTGCCCCACTCCTCTTCAAGGCGCTTTTCTTATATGGCTACAACCTAACAAATACCAAATCTCCCACCTCAAAAGATGTTTCAATCCTTTTCCTATCAGCATATAACTTTTTTTGGTTCTGTGCATGTTGTAGATTATCCTTGAGGGACTTTATTATGTCTTGGCTTTGCTTGACGAAATCACTTGCTGCAGGTACTCTTCTATTGGAAAGTATTAGATCAACAAAGGAAAGGGCATCATAACCATAAAGAGCATGAAAAGGAGGCATACCAATAGACATGTGATGAGATGTATAGTAACAATACTCCCCTAAGTGTAACCATTTCACTCAAGCATGTTGTTGATTTGAAACATAGTTCCTCAAATATCCCTCTATCCATTTATTAACTATCTCTGTTTGTCCATCTTTTTGAGGGTGATAGCTAGTACTGGGAGTGAGTTCAATTCCTGCCAAATGAAAGAGCTCCTTCCAAAAAGAGCTGGGGAATCTACTGTCCCGGTCGCTACCAATGTTTTTAGGCAAGCCATATAATCTAAAAATTTCTTTGAAGAACAATTCGGCCACTTGTGATGCCTTGAAATCAGATGTGATAGGAAAGAAATGTGCATACTTAGTTAGCCTATCTACCACCACATATATGCAATCCTTACCTTGAACCTTGGGCAACCCAGTGATGAAGTCCATGGAAATACTTTTCCATTTTTGTTCAGGAATAGGAAGTGGCTACAACAACCCTGCAAGAAAATTTTGCTCACTCTTGCTTTCTTGGCATACCATACATTCTTTAATGTGTTTAAGGACATCCTCCTTCATACCCTTCCATGAAAACCGCTCTTGAATTTTTCTATATGTCTTGAAGTATCCCTGATGACCAGCCAAAGGTGTGTCATGAAAGGCCCTCAATATCCTCTCCTTAATTTTTGATCCTGGCACTAAGAAGATCCTGTTCTTGTAATAAATCAATTCATCAACAACCTTGTACCTGTTATTGTAATCACCTAAAAATGGTCATCTAGACTATTAGCCCCCTTCTTAGCATTTTGGCTAAATTAATTTAATCACTTACCTAAGCCAAATTGTTAATAATCATTTTATTTGATTATAACCTATAGTTTGACTATGCTATCCTAAGTTCATTATTTGATTAAAAGAACATGTCCCCTTTTAATTAAATAAAACACCCCATTCTTCTAACCCACTTAAAGTGCACACATAAAGTCCTTTTTTCTATTTTACAATTAAAAGAAAAGGCTTGTGAGACTTTTTTCTTATGTGACAAGTCAACTTATATTCTATTGGTTGACTTGTGTGTGCACATGGATCACTCCTATTTTTGAATTCCACCGTTGATCATCCACCATCTTCATCTTGATCTCTACCGTCCATACATCTTTAAAAGGGAGAGATATTTCCCCCTCAATCCATCCTCATTTTGAATATTGTTATGCTATAGGTTTTCTAACAGGTTTCTTTGGAGCTTTGTGGAGAACTTCTATTTCTTGTCTACATTCTCTCATACCATAGCATTTTAGCTTAGATTCATGTTGCATGTTAGTTTAGCTTCTATTTTGCAATAATCTATCTCACATAGCTTAATATTTGGATTGTAACACTCTCATCCATGCTTAGAATAGCTGCACTTTTCATATTCATTCTAGTTTAATCTTTAGTTGCATTGCATTCTTGAGGAACTCCTTGGGACATTTGCATTCTTGCATCTTGTCTTTGGAACCTTCCATTGCATGGTTTACTAGCAAGAAGAGTATCTCTAAGGCTCATCTGAGAGCCTTATTATTCTTCAAATATACTCTCTTTCACTCCATGGATAGGGAGCTCTAAGCCGGCATCCAAGCATTCCAAACTCATGGAATCGTTTGGATAGAAGGGTTTAGAGTGGGACACTTTCGAGTGTACATTTTTGGCGCCCACCGTGGGGCTTGAATCAAGTTTCTAGCTCCATTTGCTTTTATTTTTCATCTCTAATTTTTTTACAGCAACATATTGGATCTAATTAAGTGCTTTTGTAGGATTATCACTTTGATTATAAGGCCAACCCATAAGTAGATTGGTTTGAAGGCCAAAAATCTAGTTGGTTTAAAGATTTGATCGTATCTTTTAAACCGCTTGGATTTTGATTCTAAAATTTTTTTCTTAGGTTGGGTATGTATCCAAAATGTTTTAGTCCAATTTTTAGAGCATTTTGACGTGATTTGCGAAAGTTATGATATCTTCTTTTTTTTTTCATAAAAAATCATTTGTGGTCACACATCAGTGTCTTTTTCAGAAAAAATTACATTTCTAGAAAGGGTTTTCAATTCTAGTAGGGGTTCTTTCTTTGTGTTCTAAATTTTGAAGTCGTATTAAGGGTCAAAAACTCAATTTGATAAATTTGGCCTGTTTTGACAAAATTGGTCTCTAGGGTGCAAATAAAGAGATTTTTTTGAATTTCTTGCATTTTTGAAAAGAACTCTTATTTTTAGTAGGGGTCTCTTCTTTCCATTTCTATTTTTGAATCCAAAATCATAGCAAACAAGTTCAATCTTGTTGACTAGGTCAAAAGCAAAGAGTAAAAATGAGAGCATTTGTGATTAGTTTGCACTTTCTTTGCATACACTTGATTGGAAGATAACTTGGATATTTGAGGAAACTAAACACTTTTTATTGCATTATTTTATGTTATTTTACACTAACTTGTGGTGCTAACAAGTTGTGATTGCAGGTTGCCATCCTTGTGAAAAAAAATTGAAACATTGCATAAAAAGAATGCATGTCAAAGCTTCAAATGCGCAAGAGCTACTAACATTGTTTGCAGGGCTGCCCAAAGCATAAAAATCCAAAATTTCTTGCTTTTTTGTTTTCATGTGTGGCATTAACTAATTGTTCATTTTTCATAGGCACATAAAACTTGTGATTGGAGTCTTTTGGTAATAGGAGAGTATGCTCTTCACCCTTGTGGTGAATCAAAAATCTTGACTTGCCATTTGGTTTCAAAAGCAAGGGGTAACTGAATCTTCTTGGCATGTTTGGGAGAAAATGATTGGAATAGGAGAGTATGCTCTTCACCCTTGTGGTGAACCAAAAATCTTGACTTCCAAAAGTTGATCCACTTTGTGTAGTTAGAATCCTTTAGAGGGCCTGCTCTCGGACAACCTAAGAGGAATGACCCAAGTGGGGACAAGCAAATTACTCGGCTCTTCCAACCCACTATAAACTCAATGCTATCAAAGACACAAAATCTTGGTAGACGTAGTGTTTATCTTCACCTAGTGTGATCGCTTATGGGATTTTGACCATAGGGAAATCACTAGGCAAGAATGCTTAAGGTACTCTTGTGATCGCAAGATCGGTTACTCATCGCAAGGTGAGGTGTCCCATAATTGAGAGCAAGAGGAACACTATGAATGGAAGCCCTATTTAAACACCCTAAGTTAGTAACTACCCTTTTTTAGCCGCTCAACTTCTTGGTGCAAGGATCAATCCTAGTGGACTACCCAGATCACCTCAAGATTTTACACTCACCATATGTGTTCCTTTGGTTGTGCTTATGGCACTTCCATGACAAAGCCAATATCTCTTGTCAAAAACCACTTGGTGTGAGGCAAAGGAGCATCAAGTGTGGGACAAGTTGTTGAGTAATGAACCATGACTTCTAGGTAGATATTGCTTGATGTGTTCTTGAATGTGCTAGACCTGTGAAAATCTTTTGAACATAAATATGACGATAGTTCTAGGGATTTCTTTTAAGACCTCACATATGCTTGTATCATGCAAGGTTGCTTTGTCTCTTGTTTTATTGTTTGAAGACTACTCCATGTGTCACTATCTTGCTTGGAAAGAAATTTCTTTTGAACATCAAATTTTCTATGCTATCAATTATTGTCAAACTTTGTCAACCAAGTCAAAACATCAAGTCTTAACATTTTTCTTGTGTTTCTTGCTAAGGGGAGTCTCATCATTTGATTTTTATTTTTTATGTCTCTAGTTCTTTAACATGCTTAAAGTAACTCTTTGGTCTTGGTGCTCTTGGTCTTTCTATCTTCATGGTCTATGCCCACTTGCTAGTTATCTTTTTGCTGAAATAGTTGCCTTGATTTCTTGACTATACTCTTGGCTTGGGAAAGTTGTTCACTTGTCACCTTGCTTGCTCTATCTATTTGGCTATTTGGGCATCTTTCCTAGCTATTGACTTGAGTCATTCATGTTGTAATTTTCTTGGACATATCGTTTGACAAGTCACTTTAATCTCTCTCTACTATCTTGGCAAGTGAACACTCTACCTCCTATAGTTTCAACATCAAGTTATCTTCTAGGCTCTTTTATGCTTGGCTTTGCATCTAAAACTATGGGATATAAACCTTATGCTACCAAACCTCAACCAAATCTAGATGATCATGATATCCTCCATGTCACTAAAGAGTTTCAAGATCTATATGCGCAATACAGAGAACTAGAAGAGACAAATGATCTTTCTTACCTTCATCTCTCTAAGTGCATGATAGAAATGAAGTCTAAACTTGAGAAAAAGTTAGAGGAGAAGATTGCATCATTACATGAATCTTCTTTAAGATCTTTACATGCATGTGAGTCACCTTCTTTGAGGTCATCCTCTTCTTCTAGGTCTACATGCTCTACTTCAAGACATCAAATGTCTTCATCTTCTAGATCTAAAGACCTCTTTAGAGAAAAAGCAAGTGATACTTCCTTTGAGCCTATGCTAAAATTTCATGATGGACCTATCTTTGACCAAGATAATGATGAAGACATGGATCCATACCATTCACTTGAGAAACAACAAAAGGACTCTAGACATATTTTTGAGAGGACTTTTACTCCCTTGGAAGATTCTTATGATGACACTTTGCAAAAACTTCATAGCAATAAGATCATCATGTTACCAAAGTCTAGCTCATATGGAAACCCATTCTTGGATATCTATTGTGCTTATCATCAACATAATGAGCATAGTACTTCAGATTTCATTGAGCTAAAACATAAAATCCAAGATCTTATTGATAATGGAATTATTGATACCTCTAATGATTCATGCGATGAGGATACTTTTCTTGAGCAAGATTATATTAATGAACCTATGTCTAGTAGCAGCTCTATTACATCTTCCACTTCTTCCAACACTCATTCATCTCCCAACACTTCAAAGCTTTCCAACATGCCTCTATCAAAAAAGGAACCTAATGCTTTCCACATTGACTATGTGTATCCTCAAGGGCTATCTCTAAAAGAAACTCAAGCTAACCTTCACTTGGCTACAAACTTTTTCCATGCTACTAATCCTAAACATCCTCAACCTTCATGCACTACTATGCCTAATCCAAACACTCCTCCATTCACTCTTAATTCTCCCTTGTCCTTAGAAGTGGCTCCATGTCAAGAGGAATCTCAAAAAGAAAAAGCTATAAATGTCAAGAAAGATCAAGATCAAGCACCCTTTCATCTCTTTCAAGATTTTTCCCCTCCATATCCTATATCTTGTCCACCTCCTAAGTATGATGAAGATAGCACTTCCATTATCTCCCTTGAGCTTACTGAAAATTATGAGAAAAGTTCTCTTCCTATGATATCCAAAGCTACTTGTCAAGATCAAAGCATCCCCTCATGTTCTACTTCTCCATATCCACTTCAAAATTTTACTCAAGCTTCAAGTGCTCCTATTAAAAATGTTGCTCCCGTCAAAGCTACTCATGAGTCTATTGATGACTTTGACCACATTGCTCACTCTAAAGATGTTGATATCCCTTTTCACTATCCATATGCATCTTCTAAATCTATCCTTGGTCCTTATCCATCTAATCTAAAGCATTCAAACCTTCCATCCATTTTGGGGTCTTATGTTCCTCCATCTCCTACATTCACTCCTAGCTCATTCCCTAGCTCTCCTATAATACCTCAAGATCAACAAAGACACTCATCCTTGATGAATTTTCACCCATCTATACATCTAAACCAGTCATATCATCCTTATTCATCCACAAATCCCAATTCCTTTGGAAGTGAGAATAAACATAAGAATCCATTGAAAAATGAATATCTCGACATGTGAATGCTAAGAAGGAGAATGCACAAAAGAGACCACAAAGATCCACTACTCAAAGAGCTAAACCAAAGAAAATATGGGTTCCTAAATCCATCATTATACAAATGCACTCTCAAGCACCCAAAGAACGAGGAAAATCTAAAGCTATGTGGATTCCCAAGTCTCTTTTAGAAGACTTGAATATTGAAAATACTTCAGAGTTGACATTCGAGCTTCCAAACGCTTTGATTCCATCTTCTTCCAAAAATCTTCCTAAAATTATTCCAAAGCCTTCCACTCCACTTTTTTCCAAATCTCTTCTACCACCTCATGCATCTAAACCTCAAGCTATTTCATCCATGATTCCTCCATCATTCCAATACCCTTCAAGGTGTGTGTCAATGTTGATCTTGTCCAATATTTCAGCTACCCTCATGAAATCCTCTAAAGCTTACACTTACTTTCTATACATGCACTCTTATCCTCCATATACTCTTCCTACTACCATTTCTCTTTCATCACCCTATCAAAATCTTTGACCATACCTTTCTATGATCTTGGCTTATCATGACTTATCTTTTCTATAGGAGCACTATCTACATTCAAAAAGCTTGAGCTCTTTCTAAAAATTCAAAAAAAAAAAAAAGAAGCAAATAAAAATAAAAATAAAAATGTGCCTTGGTGAAAACTACTTCTTGTGGCACCTTGGTAGCAAAAGTAAAGAGAAATAAATGTGTCCTATGGTGAAAACTACATCTTTTGGTACCTTGGATAAGTACCATGATGAAAACCTGGCAAACAGGCATCATGTGTAATTTTTCCATCATCCATCCATCCTCTCTTCTATCTTTGATCTTGACAATGTTGAGCTATCTTTTCATATTGGCTATCTTATCCACCAGATTTTCTATTGTGCTCTCACATTCACTCATAGCCTCTATCTTGAGCTTTATTCTTATTGCTCTATGCCATTGCTATACTATCTAGTTGACCCCTTGATCTTGATCATAATAAATGAAACATGGTTCTCATAGGTCTCTTGACATGGCTACTCTTTTTGACTACACACTTATGGTATCTCACTTGTTGGCTTCATTTCTTATCCTACATGCTATCTTTCTTATTAATTCCATTGCTTATCAAAAATATGCTTCATATGACTATTTCACCTCTTTCCCTAGCTTGGGTACTCTTGAGGAGTTAGTCCTTGAGGATCACTTTCACTTGCTTCATACTCTTTTTTCATCCATCTTTGCTTATCCACTGGCTCATTGCTCCATCATATCCTATACCTTGCTAGACATTGGGAGAAAATTATGTGATCTTGCTTGAGAACTCGTGATATCTAAAAACTTCTAAAAAATTCCAAAAAAAAATCATATATGATCCTAAAAAAAATCCTAAAAATCAGAAAATGTCCTGAAAAAAAAGATCTTCTTAGTGAAAACCTAGCAATAGGAACTTTGATGTATCACCAAAAAAATCAAAAATACAAAAATACAAAAAATTGAAAAAAGTCCTGAAAAAATCTGTCAAGTGGTGAAAATTTGGAAACAGGTGCTACTTGAGATCCTTGCACCTCTGTCTATCAGTCTCAATCACCTATTTTGCTACACATTTCCTAGCTTGGAATTGTTTCTTGTCCTCGTCTTGGGGGCACAACTGCTTAGCCTATTGAGGTATTCTTGTGCATAAGGGTTTCTTGGACAACTCACAAAACGGTGTTTCACAACACTACCCCTACCCACTTTGACATCAAGTGTTTTTCAAGACTTTACAGATAGTTTACCTACAGTCTCTGATGTAGCGATATTTCTCACTATCAGGATCAAGTCTTGAAGAAATGGCCAAGTGACTTGCACACACACATTTTAACACTTAAACGACTGAGCTATGTTGATCTTTATCTACTTTGTGTGCTATCTATGACAATTTCTTTGCCATGTGTTCCCTCCCTAATAGTCTTTTGAGGATGTCGTTGACTAGAAGACTAGGGGCATGGGACATGTTTTCTTGATTTCTACTTGTGGGTATACTTTGTTTGTCTATAGTGTTGTAAGCATTTATGCTTGACCTATTCAACATTTTGACTTACAAATGTATCATCCTTGACTGTTTTGCAAGACCACGCTTGGGGTTTATCCTAGCGCTTATGCCTTGATACAGATGTAAATCTTGCTAAATTAAACTTAGGGAATCTAATCGCGTAGTTATCTTGACTTACATGTCTATGATGCTTAGATTGGATTTCCACATACCTATCTAATATCGATCATATTCATATCCTCATAGTTATACTAGTGATGGTTGTATGATCTCATGATGTCCCTAATAAATGGTCAATGATGAAATTAAGAGTCTAAATGTTATGCACTTCTTGCTGGTAAACCACTTTGCATATTAGCTTGCATTTTAGGTTCATTTTCTAGCTTAGTCTTGCATTCTTGCATATGGGAAGAGCTCTCTCTCTTCATCTTTTTCATGGACATATCAGTTAGTTGCTTTTATCTTTCGCTTCTACTTGTCTTTTCACCTTCTTAATATAAATTTTTGACCTCTTAAATAATTTCAACATCCTAGATTCATTTTTGGGATCGAAATCCAAATTTGAGTTCATCTTGATGGTCAAATTGTCTTTTAAAATTCTACTTTCTTCTTAGCAGTTAGCTGACCTTTTGAGGTCTAATCTCTGAATCATCAATGGGGCATCTTCATTTCTTCATGTCTTCATCATTTCCATTTTGACCTCTTAAATAATTTCAACATCCTAGATTCATTTTTGGGATCAAAATCCAAATTCGAGTTCATCTTGATGGTCAAAATTGTCTTTTAAAATTCTACTTTCTTCTTAGCAGTTAGCTGACCTTTTGAGGTCTAATCTCTGAATCATCACTGGGGCATCTTCATTTCTTCATGTCTTCATCATTTCCATACTTCATATCTACTTCAATTTATTGTTTCATGTCTAAAATCACCTTTTTACTCATTTTGACCTAATTTTTATGCTATATCCTTCAAGGTCAACTCTAGTCAAACTGGGGCATTTTATCATTTATTTTTCTATTCATTCTTGGGTTCTAATCATCTATCTGTCATCTTGGACATTGCTATATTCTAATTTTCTCATGTCTAGCCAGTTTTTGCATCCCCTTACCTTATTTCAATTTCGTTCCCGAGGGGGCAGAAATACTCTATCACTAATTGCTACAACTATCTATTTCTTAGGAGCATTTGTTTGATCTTCTCACTTGTTCTTGATCTATCTACTTTGCTAAGTGTTAGCATTCTTCTTGAATTCTGACATCATCTTTTCCTAGTATTCAGTACTACCACTATCAGGTTGTACATTTAGGACTTGCTATCTTTCTCTACATTTTGTTCTTCAAAATCAGATATCTATATCTATCACCACCTACTTGGCTTTCTATTTTCTTTGACATAATGTGTTCCCAGATCAATCACACATTAGTCAAAGAGGGGCAAACGTAATCACCTAAAAATGGTCATCTAGACTATTAGCCCCCTTCTCAGCATTTTTGTTAAATTAATTTAATCACTTACCTAAGCCAAATTGTTAATAATCAATTTATTTGATTATAACCTATAGTTTGACTATGCTATCCTAAGTTCATTATTTGATTAAAAGAACATGTCCCCTTTTAATTAAATAAAAGACCCCATTCTTCTAACCCACTTAAAGTGCACACATAACATCTCTTTGATCTTCTCACTTGTTCTCGATCTATCTACTTTGCTAAGTGTTAGAATTCTTTTTGGATCCTAACATCAGCTTCCTAGTGTTCAGTACTACCGCTATCAGGCTGTGCATTTAGGACTTGCTATCTATTTTTGCATTTCATTCTTTGGAATCAGACATCTATTTCTATTGCTGCCTACTTGGCTTCTGTTTTTTGACATAATGGTATCCCAGATCGATCACGCATTAGTCAAAGAGGGGCAAATGTAATCACCTAAAAATGGCCATCTAGACTATTAGCCCCCTTCTCAACATTTTGGCTAAATTAATTTAATCACTTACCTAAGCCAAATTGCTAATAATCAATTTATTTGATTATAACCTATAGTTTGACTATTCTATCCTAAGTTCATTATTTGATTAAAAGAACATGTCCCCTTTTAATTAAATAAAAGACCCCATTCTTCTAACCCACTTAAAGTGCACACATAAAGTCCTTTTTCTATTTTACAATTAAAAGAAAAGGCTTGTGAGACTTTTGTCTTATATGAAAAGTCAACTTATATTCTATTGGTTGACTTGTGTGTGCACATGGATCACTCCTCTTTTTGAATTCCACCGTTGATCATCCACCATCTTCATCTTCATCTCTACCATCCATACATCTTTAAAAGGGAGAAAGCTTTCCCTCTCAATCCGATCCTCATTTTGAATATTGTTATGCTACAGATTTTCTAATAGGTTTCTTTGGAGCTTTATGGAGAACTTCTATTTCTTGTCTACATTCTCTCATCCATGGCATCATGGCATTCTAGCTTAGCTTAGCTTTCATTTTTACATGTAGCTTAATCTCACATAGCTTAATAATGGTATTTTAACACTCTCATCCATGCTTAGAATAGTTGCACTTTTCATATTCATTCTAGCTTAATTTTTATTTGCATTGCATCCTTGAGGAACTCCTTGGGACATTTGCATTCTTGCATCTTGTCTTTGGAACCTCCCATTGCATGGTTTACTAGCAAGAAGAGTACCTCTAAGGCTCATACAAGAGCCTTTTTATTCTTGAAATATACTCTCTTGCACTCTATGGATAGGGAGCTCTAAGCCGGCATCCAAGCATTTCAAACTCATGGAATCATTTGGATAGAAGGGTTTAGAGTGGGACACTTTTGAGTGCACAGTTATCATCCACTAACTTATCCAAAATCTTGGTGGCAAAGGAATCTTTAGCATACTTTGAAATTATGGAGACTTTCCAATCAGCAGAGATAGATGTTAAGGAACACAAAGTGGGCCTTATGAATCCCATGTCCAGGAGTTCTTTAATAGTTTTTTCAATTTCTTCCTTATAACCTCTTGGATGGTGGTATGGGGTTGTTATAATTGGCTTGGCACCCTGTTCTAACTCTATAACATGCTCAAAACCTCTATCTGGTGGTAATCCTAGAGGCAAGTCATTGAAAACTATACTATTCTTATCAAGAATATTTTGAATTTCAAAATGGAAATTACCTTGATTCTTTGGAGAGCTTGTTGGATGGATTATGACTCCTACTACCCATGCTACTTGTCCTCTTCGAAAAGTCCTCTCCATCGTCTTTGCAGAGATCACCTTAGGTGCTCCATTCGATAAGCCTCTCAGTATGACTTCTTTCCCATTGGAATGAAATTTAAACTCCATAGTTTGATGGTTCATGTAATAGCCTCCAATAGAATGCAACCATTGAACACCCAATACAAGATCTGTCTCTCCAATACCAACCACATAGAAGTCATCACATAACTCATTATCTCCTAAGGTCATCTTGAGTTGTTTCACCACCCGTGTGCAAGGCATACTGAATCCATTAGCTACAGTAACATTGAATCCCTCAAAATCTTTTGCTTTAAGCCCTCTTTTCATGAAAAATCCCTCATCAATAAAATTGTGAGTTGCCCCAGTATCAAGAAGAATTGTCAATCTTTTCCCTGCTAGTACCCCTTGAATTCGAAAGGGATGGTATCTTGGGACTCCTGATAATGCTACTAAAGTGACATCCTTGCTGATTTCTTTTTCTTTCTCTTCTTGTACCTCCTCCTTAGTGTCATGAAATTCCTCATGCTCATCTGAATCAGATTCTGAAGTAACTTCAATATAATGCACTTGACCTTTCCCCAAACATCTGTGTCCTAGAACCCATGGTTCTCTACAAGTAAAACAAAGCTTTTTCCTTCGTAATTCACTCCTAGTCTCTTCATTTACCTTCTTTTTTGCCACATTTATCACATCTTTTGGTGGTAGTGTTGGGAAAGTCTTTTTCTGAAAATTTCCCTTATGTTGCCAAAGATTTGGGGGTTTTTGATTAGTGACTGATTTCATAGGCATGCAAGTTTCAAGTTGCAAGCTTCTTTTGATAGCTTCCTATAAGGTTGAGGGTGAGAAAGCCTTAACCAAACCCTTAACAAAATCTTCTAAACTATCAAGAAAAAGATAAACAATCCTCTTTTCACTCATATCAGGTACCATAACAGCCACTTTTTGAAACTCTTCTATATACTCATTAACTAATTTGGTTTGCTTCAACTTTGACAATTCTTTAAAGTATTCTTCATCATCCTTGAGGTCAAATCTATCTATCACTCTTTGACTGAAATCATCAAATGTAGTTACCTGATCATGACCTTGAGTAGTCATTCCATGATACCACCAATCATAGGCTACATCTTCCAAGTGTAGACTTGCAAATTGAACAGCATCACTCTCCTTCATGGGGTTAAGTGTGAAGAAAGTCTGTAATTTTTTTAGCCATGCTCTAGCTGAAATTTTATTTGTTCCATCAAAAGTAGGTGCTACAAACTTGCTTATTTTATTTTTGATCTCTCTTCCACTTATGTTATGCTCCCTCCTGTTCTCTTTCTTGGGCATCAAAGTGTTCATCATATCCACATATTCTCTAAAAGGAACCGAACTACGAAAGTCATCATCTAAGCCATTGTAAGTAGCTCTTAATGCAATCAAGTTACCTGTAACCTCTTCCATGGGATTAATGGCTGGATTTGGTACTGGTGGCTCATCTGCAGGCAAGAAAATAGTTTTGGTTGATTTAGATGGTGTGGATTTCAAATTTCTTGGCTCCTCTGAAGTGCTCCCTTTCTCATTAATAGATGCAACTCCTTGTAGTTTTTCTGTCAATATTCACAAAGCCTCTCTAGTTTCTGCCAAACTATCCACTGTTTGCTTCTGAGTATTTTGGTTGTCTTGGAAGAATTTATTTGCCATCTCATCTGGATCAGCCATACTTTTCCCTTCCTTGGATTTTGTACTTTTACTTTCAACTGGAGGTTTGATGAAAATTTCTTTATTCTTTTATTGCTGAAAATATCTTTTTTCTCTTTCACTTAGTTGCATGTGACCATAAATTTTGACATGCAACTGATTAGAAGCAACATGCAACCATAAATTATGACATGCAAGATCTGGGTAGTTGTCAAAACTGACATGCAAACTTCTACAAACCCTCAGGCTGGAAAAATCATTGCTTTGATACCACTGAAATGTCCCTTTCTCTAATTTTATATGATATTTCAAACCTCAAATCAGATCTTTAAAACCAAACAACCAATATTTCAAAGATCCACCAATTTCTCAATAAACCCCAAATTAGGTATGCCAGAAACAGTGCCAAAAGCTTCACAACTTCACCTGTTATTAATAAATCTGAAAGTGGATATTTTTACAGAAATTTGAGCAGCATAACAACCTATAAAATGACATTTCTAATCTGTATAACATGCACACAATAGCCCCCAAACGGAGGACAAAAACAATGCTCATCGAGCTCCCGAAAATAGCACAAAATAGCCCGGAATCACCACAAAAACTTAATAATATATCACAAAATAATAATCATATCAAAATAAATATTTTCAGCTCTATTTTAACATTTAAAATTCTAATATACAGCAGCAACCCAAACTGATATGAAATACTCAACCGTAAACACCAAACTCCTACAAAAAATACACTTGAAAACCCACAAATCTGCACTGTTCAGCACAAAGGCAAACTCTGCATGAGCATGCACATGGAATGGATTCAAAATCCCATCCTTAGCCTTCCTAGAAACCTGCAAACTCTCGTTCTTGGGTCTCCTTCACAGGTTTGGCAGCCTCTGAAGAACAACAAAGCAATGCGCAAAAATCAAGTTCTGGAATGAGCCCAAAATGCCTCCAAACCCCTTAAAAGAGAGCATAACCCTAACTCATGTCCAAGAGGGGTTAATAAAATATAATTTAATAATAATTTTTATTTATTAGTCCATTGGTTTCCAAAGATTAGCCCCTTTTGCCGAAACTTCACCTTTTTGGAGCTTGCCTGCCTTAGCAAAGTTTATTATTTTTAGTTATTTGAAAAGGGGACATGACAGGGGGAGCCTTCTATGCGTCATGGTCACATGTGCACTTCATGTGAATCCCTATGCACATTTGGCACTCATGCTGGAGATGGTCCGAATGATGGGCTTGTCTTCGATTAGTTCTTGAATGACACATTTGGCATTGACACACAGGTAAATTACAATTATAATCTACTAATTTGATCACATTTCATATGCATAGTGAATGATTAATTAATTAGCATCTATTGACATTGTTCAAAATTCAAGGTCAAAGTGTTGTTGGGCCTAGTAGCAATCCTCTAGGCCCTTTTTTTGTCCCTTCCACGAGTCCAGAGGTATGTATCAATTTAATCATTTTAATTAATACATATATTTATTACATAATCATATTAAGGATTGACAAAAAAAATTATGCATGTGCATCAATTCTCCATAGGACCCTCAACCTTTACTACAGACTCAGAGCATAGACATCGTACGAGCTTCACATAGGTACAATTGTTTCATGTTAATTTAATTCATTTGATTATATTTATTTCATGTTTCATGTTAGATGTAAAGTGTATTATATGACATGTAGCTCATGATGTCGAACACACCTCCTCATCTGCGACAGTCTATTGATAGTGGAGTGGCCGCAGCTATGGCTAGCTCATAGCCATTGACGGAGGTATGAAAGAATTTTCTTCATTTTAGTTGTTTATAATAGTTAGTCTCAAAATTTCTAATGTTATTTATAAGTGATTATATTTATTGAATTTTTGTAGGGTCTCGTCATGCCTGATCATCCACGAGCATTTGAGGTGGACTTACAGAGTGACTATTTGATGGTGGTAAGAAAATAATTGATTTTGTGTGTACATATATTTGATTTCAATGTATAATAAATATTGATTCATATCTACTTTCTTTGTATCAGTTGGAGTTGGAGAAGAGCCTCAACAAGAGGTCGAGTGAGCGTGTCAGGAGGACCCCATCATATCCACCGTCTCCCTCCACATGATGGCAGAGGACGTCAAGAGACTTGTTTACTTCCCCTCATGGGAAGGAAAAGATATAGTTGATCTAGATATGTATATATATAGGCATCAGTGGACATATTTGATACACATTTGATGTATATGAAATTCTATATTTGATGTATGACATTTATTTTATGTATGACATTATTCAACTTATGAAATTATTGGTTAATATATGATATGTTTGTTCATGTATGACATTATTGGTTATCATAATATATTATGTGTTTGTTAATGTACATGACATTATTGGTTATCATTTTATATTATATGTTTGTTCATGTATGACATTAAATTAGATATGTTCGTGTATGACATTAAATTAGATATGTGCATGTATGAAATTAAATTAGATATGTTTATGTATGACATTAATTTCAATACCTAATATATTCAAAGCTTTGATAGAATATTGATTAACAATAAACTTTATCATTGTTTAAGCATAAGTTAATCATTTGCAATATGTCATCGTCATATGATTTATGATCTTGTTCATGTTTAAAGTTTTCCTTCTCTATCATTTGTTTATCAAGTTTAATTCAATACCTAATTAGTTTGAATTTTTGATACAATATTGATTGGCAATAAACTTTATCAGTCAAGATCGATTAGGACCTCCTGGCAATAAACTTTATCAGGCAATATTTGTGGACCTCTTGGCAATTGGTCACCTAAATGAGAACCTTGAGATTTATTAGGAACTCCATTAAAGAAATCAGTAGTTTGAAATTACTCTATCCAACAAAATTAGATCAAAAGTTCTCTAAACATTTATGTTAAAAAAAAAAAGATAAATTTTTTATCACAAGTGGTCACAAAGTTTGTGTAGAAAAAAAAATCATTGTTACAAAAAGAATATAGACAAGAATAAAAAACACAATTAGCTTGTTGAGCTTCAATACATAACCACCATTCTTTATCATCAATTGAAAAATGTCAGAGGTAGTAGAGAAAAGATGGATTATTTGCCAAAAAAAGTCATTTTAAAAATCATAAATGTAACATAATCATTGATAGTTTTATGTGTTTTCATACATTAATGATTGTAACATAATCACTAGTTGATTGGAATTTGTTTTTATTATTCTATAGTAACTAGATTAAGGTAAAAATAAAAGTTTAATAAATAGTTGTGATGTATAAGAAAGAGAGATATCTCACATGAGAGGGAGACAAATCTAAGATGACGCATAAGATACTTGTAACAAGGAGCTATACTTGTTAACGAATTTACAATGCATGTTATGGAAAATCATAGAGCATCTTTAAAAGGAAAAAAAAGAGTATGACAAGTGGAAGGAACATGTTTTTTTGTAGACTCATATTCAAATTTGGGTGTCGATTTTCTAATGAAGGATTCAAGCACTGCAATTTGGTTGTTTTGGCTCATGTTATCCTTGTATCTCACTCTCTCTTATTCCGCACCCCCCCCCCCCCCCCCCCCCCTCTTTATATTTCTATTTTTTCCATATCTATGTAGCCATCTATCCTCTTCATCTCCCCCTCACTAATGCAAAGATGTTGAGCAAGAAGTGAGGTTTAAGCACTTTCTTCTTCCTAATCTATCAAACTAAACTTGTGGCCTTCCTAATATCTTACTCCTTTAGTCTATCATTTTTGTGGCCTATCCAAAGTGATAGGGTCATTTGTGAACTCCTCCAAGGTGAGTATTTCTCAAATCAAGATCTTGCACCTTTTTGTTTTAGGGATACTAGCCCTATTCCAAGCCAATAACTGTAACTCTTCACCAATGGCTTCACCAACCCCAAGTTTCTATTGGGACACCTTCCTTATGTTGAACTTATTGAGAATCAACTCTTGGTTTAACCCTCCAATTATCATACAGTACAAAATGTTGACTATCATAGAATTCCTTATAGGTCTCCTACTCTAATTTTCTAGACTTAAATTCCTCTTAGGTTGAAATCTAACTATTCTATGGGTAGATTTAGACACCTTTTGAAATTTATTTAAGACTCCAAAGCCTAGATTCCCAATTCTATTCCTATAGCACCTAACCCATGTAAAGTACATAGACCTAATAAGGTCACACTAGGTTTGGTTTTCAAAGTAATTACTAGATAATTGGTGCATGAATTGGTACATGGCCTCAGACCTCCTCTATTCACCAATATTTATCGTCTTCAAATTATGATGAAACACAATAATGTTTCCACTTTTTTCTATTATATATTCCCCCTTATGAAAATACTCATAGAACTAATAAACCCTTCATCTCCTCCTTGCAACACTTCTCTACTTCATGTCTTTGCTTGACTCATATCTTAACTATAGCACTTCTCTCCCTTAGTAGCATTTGCCAATCGTTCATTTTTTCCCCTTTGATTTATATCTTCTATTTTTACATCACTACCTTTGATATAAGTCCATTCAATATTTTATCTTCATTAACAATTTATCAATGTTTTTAACTAAATTTCCAGTGTTGTTAACTAAATTTCCCCTTTTCTTAACATTTTTAAAGTTAGTGAATATTGATTATCCATTGTCAGATAGGAATATATTTATATTTTGTAGAAAATATTTTATATCTACTCATACTCTTATCATCCCTAGTCATGACAAACAACACAGAACAATGAGTTGCCTCTAGAAATTTGATGTTTTTAGTGGAGGATAGAGAGTTACAGAGTTGGTGACAATTTGGATGTGTAATGAATATAATAAAAATGAGTAAATAAGAAAGCATTAGACACATGACCTACAATGTGGTATTTTTATGCATTCATTGGGTTTCAATATTATGGCTTTTGTGAGAGCAATGTTATCATTACAAAGAGATTCACACCTTGAAGGTGAGAGCAATGTACCCTTCTCAAACATAATCAATTTGAGAATGATTAGGATTTTTTGAGTTTTTTTATAGATTAATTTGGTAGACAAGGGAGAACTCTGAATTGGAGAGGACAAGGTTGATTGAGCAATGATTTTTTCATGGACAATATCAATTTATACGTATGATATTCTTCGTAAGTACATATGAAGTGATATAATCAACATCACCTGAGATGGTGTCATAAAATGAAAATAGAGTGTGATCTCCAAAAAGTGAGAGAGGTTATTCTAGGTCTTTGCAACATGGTACTGTAGGAACTAGAATCGCATCCATACCTCGCACAAGCTCTGAGATATGCCTCATCAAAGATTGCAGCCCTATGGCATTTAGTGACCCTTGGGGATGTTCTGGTTCAGCGTTCCCTAGAATGTTTGAGCACTGAAGGGGATAGGATGAGTTTGGGGATAGGGTTTACCTGACCACCTAGAGCTAATGGAGCAGACAGTTCGATCCCACGATAAAAGGTGAGAGAGATTTGGTAGTTGGCAACTTTGTACTAGCCAATACTACAAGTTTCAACATCACTCGAGATGGCATTGTAAAATGAAAATGGAATGTGATCTCCAAAAAGGAAAAGAGATCATTTTAGGTCTCTACAACATGGTCTTGTAGGAACTAGAATTGCATCCATATCTCGCACGAGCTCCGAGATAGGCCTCGTCAAAGATCACAGCCCTATGGCATTTAGTGACCCTTAGGGACATTTTGGTTTAGCATGCCTGAGAACATTCGAGCACTGAAGGGGATAGGAAGAGGTTAGGGATAGGGTTTACCTGGCCACCCGAAGCCAATGGAGCAGATAGTTCGATCCCACAATGAAAGGTGAGAGAGATTTGGTAGTTGACAAATTTGTACTGGCCAACACTGCAAGTTTCAGCATCACCCGAGATGGCATTGTAAAATGAAAATGGAATCTGATCTCCAAAAAGTGAGAGAATTTATTGTAGGTCTCCACAACATGGTCTTGTAGGAATTGGAAGTACATCCATATCTCGCACGAGCTCCGAGATATGCCTTGTCAAAGATCACAACCCTATGGCATTTAGTGACCCTTAGGGACATTCTAGTTCAGTGTGCCTGAGAATGTTCGAGCACTGAAGGGGATAGGAAGAGGTTGGGTATAGGGTTTACCTGGCCACTTGGAGCTAATAGAGCAGACAGTTTGATCCCATGATGAAAGGTGAGAGAGATTTGGCAGTTGGCAACTTTGTACTGGCCAATACTGCAAGTTTCAGCATCACCCAAGATGGTGTCGTAAAATGAAAATAGATTGTGATCTCCAAAAAGTGAGAGAGGTTATTGTAGGTCTCTTCAACATGGTCTTTTAGGAACTAGAATTGTATCCATACCTTGCACGAGCTCCAAGATATGCCCTTTCAAAGATCGCAGCCCTATGGGATTTAGCGACCTTTAGTGACATTCTGGTTCGACATGCCCTAGAATGTTCAAGCACTGAAGGGGATAGGAGATAGGTTTTACCTAGCCACCCAGAGCTAATGGAGTAGACAGTTCAATCCCACAATGAAAGGTGAGAGAGATTTGGCAGTTGGCAACTTTGTACTGGCCAATACTGCAAGTTTCAACATCACCCGAGATGGTGTCATAAAATGAAAACAAAGTGTGATCTCTAGAAAGTGAGAGAGGTTATTGTAAGTCTCCACAACATAGTCTTGTAGGAACTAGAATCGCATCCATACCTCACATGAGCTCCGAGATATGTCATGTCAAAGATCACAAGCCTATGGGATTTAGTGACCCTTAGGGACATTTTGATTCAGTGTGCATGAGAACTTTCGAGTGCTAAAGGGGATAGGATGAGGTTGAGGATAGGGTTTACCTAGCCACTTGGAGCTAATGGAGTAGATGGTTTGATCCCACAACGAAAGGTGAGAGATTTGGCAGTTGGCAACTTTGTACTAGCCAACACTACAAGTTTCAGCATCACCCAAGATGGCGTTGTAAAATAAAAATGGAGTGTGATCTCCAAAAAGTGAGAGAGGTTATTGTAGGTCTCCACAACATGGTTCTATAGGAACTAGAATCATATACATACCTTATACAAGCCCCGAGATATGCCTTATCAAAGATCATAGCCCTCTGGCATTTAGTGACCCTTAGGGACATTCTTTTTCAGCATGCCCGAGAATGTTCAAATGCTAAAGGGGATAGGACAAGGTTGGTGATAGGGTTTACCTAACCACCTAGAGCTAATGGAGTAGATATTTCGATCCCACGATAAAAGGTGAGAGAGATTTGGCAGTTGGCAACTTTGTCCTAGCCAACACTACAAGTTTCGTCATCACTCGAGATGGCATTGTAAAATAAAAATGGAGTGTGATCTCCAAAAAGTGAGAGAGGTTATTGTAGATCTCCACAACATGGTCCTGTAGAAACTAGAATCGCATCCATACCTCACACAAGCTCCAAGATATGCCCTGTCAAAGATCACAACCCTATGGCATTTAGTGACCCTTAGGGACATCTTAGAGTTGATTGTTTGTGGGATTTTCCCATCAGGACCTAGAAGGGTCACTTGGCACATTGTTACAAATTTTCTGATTTTGGGTTTAGTGTTTTCTCCAAAGGGGTATGTGATGCAAGAGCATCTTGCATGAGAAAATTATTGGAAAAAAAAAATTTGAAAAAAAAAAAAAAAAAAATTTGTGGAGGAGAGAGAAAGTGACGAAAATTAGAGGACAAATAATTAAAAATAGAAAATAAGAATAAAGGAAAAGAGGAATTTCTATTTTTGAGGTGCATGGGTGGCATAAATAGGAAAATAGTTGTCATTCCATTAGTCGAGGTGTGTAGGTGGAAATTCTAGAAGATTTTGGATAAATCATGTATTTAGTATTTGTTGGGTGCTTAGTTGTATTTGGGTGGGAATTTAATATTTATTTAAAGATAGTTGTATTTACCTTTTATCCCACATTGGTTTTGTTTTTAATGTCTTGGGTTAGAAGTGCCTATTTAAGAAAGGCTTATTACCATTTGTAATCAAGCTCGAGGAGTAGAAACTTGAGAAGTAGAAGTTGTGGAAGGAGAAGCTCAAGGAGAAGCTTGATATCATCTTGTGGGTGTTGTAAGGATCTTCAAGTATAATAAAATTTCTTGTGAAGCATTTTTTTTCTCTTGGTCTCCATATTGTTTCTTTCTTGATTGTGAGTGGGTAAGGGTGGTGTGGCCCTCTATCAAGTGGTATCAGAGCAAGAGTTCCTGAGTGTACAAGCAGATCGCCGAAGTGTGAGGCAGTTTGTACCAGGACCTTGGTTGGGTAAAGTTTATCAAAGCAGGAGATCCTGAGTGTACAAGTAGATCGCCGAAGTGTGAGGCAGTTTATACCATGACCTTGGTTGGGTAAAGTTTATCAGAGCTGGTGGATTGCAGATCCGTTGTCCTAGACTTGTGATGTGGTTCCTGATTGTTTGTGCGAGGTGGCAGGTTGTGATCTGACTTGCAAACAGTTCGAGGTTGTCACAAGGAGTGTGGGAAGGATTTGTTGCAGAGGGTTTATGAAGATCTTGGGAGATGGCTCCAAGAGGATTGGACCCTAAGATGATTTCGAAAATCCATGATATAGTGGAGAGGAATTTTTCTAAGATGTTTGCTCGGTTGGATGCTAAAGCTAAGAAGGTCAAGGTGGAAGAGGATGGTTTTGCTGATCAGTTTGTGGAGTCTGATGCAGAACCTGTAGAGCAACTAGAGGTTGTTGCTGAAGATATTCCTAATGTTTTTGATGTTGGGACAGAGGTTGGTTTTCATGATCAGTTGGTTGAGTCTGACATGGAGACTGTAGAGCATTTGGTCATGGATGATCTAGTTGATGTTGGTGGTGACTTGAATGTTGCAGAGCACTTAGTCATGGATGATCCAGTTGTTGGAGGTGAGTTATGTATTGCAGCGCGTCTTGTTGTGAGCAATGAGATTTCTGGTGTTGAGAGTTTGGCATCTATTGATGGTGATCTACATGTTGGTGCTGATATGGAGTTTGTTGTTGTTGATGTGGGGTTTGTTGCTATGGGTGTGAATTCACTAGTTGCTAATGTGAATGAGGGTTTTTTGATAAAGAATTATGTTCAGTTTGTTTCTGGGAGTGAACACGTTGATTGGATGGTTGAGATTCTGGTGTTTGATAGAGTGATGCAGATGTGGAAGATTTGTATGGTGGTTTTCTTGTCTCTATTGAGGTGGAAACCTTTGGTGAAGATGAAGATGGTGGTAGATATTTCTTTTGGCATCAAAGTGTAGGACACACTTTTCTATCTACTGGGGGAGTCTGATGCAGGAGCATCTTGCATGAGAAAATTATTGAAAAAAAAAAAATTGTGGAGGAGAGAGAAAGTGACGAAAATTAGAGGAGAAATAATTAAAAATAGAAAATAAGAATAAAGGAAAAGAGGAATTTCTATTTTCGAGGTGCATGGGTGGCATAAATAGGAAAATAGTTGTCATTCCATTAGTCGAGGTGTGTAGGTGGAAATTCTAGAAGGTTTTGGATAAATCATGTATTTAGTATTTGTTGGGTGCTTAGTTGTATTTGGGTGGGAATTTAATATTTATTTAAAGATAGTTGTATTTACCTTTTATCCCACATTGGTTGTGTTTGTAATGTCTTGGGTTAGAAGTGCCTATTTAAGCAAGGCTTATTACCATTTGTAATCAAGCTTGAGGAGTAGAAACTTGAGAAGTAGAAGTTGTGGAAGGAGAAGCTCAAGGAGAAGCTTGATATCATCTTGTGGGTGTTGTAAGGATCTTCAAGTATAATAAAATTTCTTGTGAAGCATTTTTTTTCTCTTGGTCTCCATATTGTTTCTTTCTTGATTGTGAGTGGGTAAGGGTGGTGTGGCCCTCTATCAGTATGTGATTGCTCCAAAGGTTGATTTAATGTTTTCTCCAAAGGGGTATGTGATTGCTCCAAAGGTAGATTTAGTGTTTTCTCAAAAAAAGAGTTTCATTTTATATTGGAAGTCATCTAATATAACCAAAGTGAAGGTGTTTGAATCATTTTGGGATTCTAGAGACGTTGCAAAGTAAGATTTCTAGAAAGCCCTAGGGTAAAGGGGCTAGAAAGGAGGGTTTTGTAAAAACCATTGTAAAGTTGATCATGAGACCAAAAAAATAGAAGAAGACTATTTTGGGTCATGGGATTCCCAAAAGTGAAGGGATTGTGAGTTGCTTTGTAAATGGCCTTAAACTAGGCCTAGTTGGCAGACTGAAATAGCTAGTTTTGAGTCTTTATAATAGTTGGTACACTAGGTGCATGGTGCATGATAATCTAGCCTTCTAGTGTTGTCAATTTTGATTGTTCTAGAAAATCACTTTCAATTTGGTATTGGAAATAGTTTGGATTTGGAGGACAAAGCTCAAAGCCAATGGGTAGAAGTCAATAGTAGGAAGAAGAAGTTCTCGACTACTAGCCCCTTTTTTAACATGGTTACTAAGAGAAAGTACAAACCTAATGTGGAAGGTAAGAATTATTTTTTGGGTAGGAAGAATAATAAAGAAATAAGAGAATTGGCAAGTAAAGTTGATATAGTAAATGGGAGACAGTTCACCATCTAGGAGAATTGTAACAAAAGTTATAACGGAATATCATATCAGAGAATATTAGAGGATTGAATGCTCCTCATAAGAAGGATATTTTGCGAAATGTGGTTTGGTAGCATAAATAGGATGTGATTTTGGTGCAAGAAACTAAGATGACTAGAGATAAAGGGGAAATGCTTTCTTTCTTCAAAATAGAAAGTGTTGGTTTGAAGTTCCCAAGGAGATACTACAGGTGTTTCTAGCTTTTGGAAAAAGGATATTGTTCAAAGGGAGTTGCTTCTATCTAGGAACAACCTTTTGTATATTCCATTATCTCATATTAGGAATAAATTTACTTGAATCCTTTCCAATGATTATGCTCTAAGTTTCAAAGTTAGTAGATTGGTCTTTTGGGAAAGGTTAGTAGCCTTTACACATTTGGATTTCAATACCACTCTTTGGGAAAACATTGATGGATTTTGATCTCATAGTCAACTAAAATGTAAGCTAGATTTGATGAGGTCTATTGGTTCCCAAGCTTTGATGGATGTTGAGCTCCAAGGGTTGAAATATACTTGGTTGAATCATAGATCTAGTGATGACTTTCTTAAAAGATATATGACTATGAGGTGACTATCTTGAATTGAATGACATCTCTAGGAATTTATTGGAATCCAGTTCTATATGATTGTGGTCTACTTTAAATAGATGGAAGTTCTGAATATTGTAAATCTATTTCAAGTCATTAGAATGTGACTTCCCAGAAGTATGTACTTATAACTATTTTAAACTATGTCAAACTCTTCATGAAATCTATGACCCAAATGCATCACCATTGTGTTGAATCTTCTAATATACATCTCCATTAAAATATGTTTGTTGGTGTAAACCTGTGAGGAATAGTTGGTCCCAGTTCAGTTGTGTGTCAATATTAGGAATGTGACCAATTAATGCTACAAACCTTAGTATTGACATAATTTAACTTAGTTCATGTAAGGGGTCCAAAGGGAGGTTTTGTTTGGCTTTGAGAGTCTAAATGAGTTTAAAACCTCATTCCCACATGTGGGAGACAAGTATGGATGGTCAAAATTGATTGATAATGTAAGATTTTTGAAGTTTGAGCAATGAATGTATAGTTTTCCCTAAAATTTGAGTGCATAAAAATGGGTATGTGATTGCTCCAAAGGTGGATTTAGTGATTTCTCCAAAAAAGGGTTGCATTTTATGTTGGTAGTCATCTAATATAACCAAATTGAAGGTGTTTGAACTATTTTGAGGTTCTAGAGACGTTGCAAAGTAAGATTTCTAGAAAGCCCTAGGGTAAAGGGGCTAGAAAGGAGGGTTTTGTAAAAACCATTGTAAATTTGATCATGAGACCCAAAAAATAGAAGAATCTTTGAATTTGAGTCATCTCTTAAGACTTTTTTGGGTCATGGGAGTTCCAAAAGTCAAGGGATTGTGAGTTTCTTTGTAAATGGCCTTAAACTAGGCCTAGTTGGCTTATTGAAATAGCTAGTTTTGAGTGATATGTTACAAAACAAGTGTAGTTGGTTTTGGAGTATATTTTAGAGTGAAGAAAAGGGTATTTTAATCACCCAATAGTTTAGGAAGTTCTATGGGAAATTTTGGAGAAAACAAAAAATTAGTGACTGGCATGGGCTAGTTGGAACAAGCCTAGAAGAGGCAAAATTGAGAAAGTGTAAGGGATGAGTTGCTGAGAGTGTGCAATGAGTTGTAACATGTTAGATGGGATTTTTTGAGATGATTGAAGGTGTTGGGGTCATGGTATGAAGCCCAGGACGAGTTTTGGTATGTTGGAGGCACCAGGGTACACTAGGTGCATGGTGAACAATGTGAGTGTTTAGAAGACAAATTGAAGATTTGGGTTATAACCTCTTAGACATGGTTGTAGGAAGATGTTACCAAGTCAAAGACCTCCTCTTGAACCCTAGTCGAGTCTAATTCCTTGGGTAAATTCCAAGAATACAAGAAAATCCCAGAGTTGAGTTGTGGTTCCTAGGGGAATATAGGAGGGCTTTGCATCAAACACACACACTTATTGTATAGTCACGAATATTGTGATCATTCATGAACTTGAACAACACCATGTTAGAAATAGTGTTGTGATAAAGGACTACAAAATAGAGGGAAATGGCCATCAAATATGCATGATTTAAATAGCTACATTAAATGGCCCTTTAAAATGTTACAATATTATTAACCTCATGGAACACACATGGGATGAATATACATAATCAAGTATTAACCCTCTCCAAAATTCCAACTTTATGATAATAATGAGTCAAAGTCCAACAAATTGGAATGCAATGATTGCAAGTATTCTTGGGTATCTATTACAAGCAACCATGGTTTGGAAGAAAATTAAGAGTAAATTAGTCTTGTAGCTAGGAAAATGAGCTCAATAAACACTTTTGAGATGGTCATCTCATGATGATCATGCATAAATCATTGAAAGCATACGCTGAACCTACCCAATATATACCCGCATCACTTAAATCACATTAAATGCTCGAACAAAATCAATAAATACAGTAAAAGTTGTTAATATAAGAACCATTTTATGGAAGACTAAATTGATTGTTTGTATATTTTTAATTCTTTTCAAATCCATCAATATACATTTTGTCAAATCCTTAGAGAGAACTATATCTGTCACTGCCCCATTATCATCAGATCGAGACCTATTTTCCTTCTTACTTTTTAATGATTGTGATCCTCTACAATTCTAGGCTTAAGATGATTAAAATACAATGGTACTTGAACAAAGAACACTAATAAATATTGAGAATGTGAATTGATAATACCATTTCACAGATGATTTTGGCATCTCACCCTTTATCACTTGTGCATCAACTTTATTAGCCCTCTTCTTTGGTGACCTGCAAATGAAGAATTAGCATGGTAAAAAATCTAAGATAAGATTAATCCACTAAAATTAGAGAATGAAAAAAATTGAATTTGGCTTGTCATTAAGAATTATCCATTTGTAGAAATCCTTGCTTTATGAGTTATATGATAACCCTTACTTGATGAGTATTGAAAACTTCTCCCATTGTATCATTGCTTTTGCCAGTTTGAAGTTTTTGATTACAATCATGACTTTACATCACAAAGCATTCACATTCTAACAATATTCATGTTCTTTCATTACATTTTGTTCTAAACAACAAATTTTAAACTTTCACTTATTCAAGCGACTAATCTAAAAATGGGTTGTATTAAAGAATCTAATATAAATTCAAATAATGTATCTAGATTCTAAACAAATCAAAACTAAATCTCATCATTTACACATCATAACAATACGGTCCACCTTAGTCATGTGGATAGTCTTGGGGAAGATGTTGTAACATTGTATTTGGATCCAATTGATCACTCTTTCTCTCTCTCCCTCTCTCCCTATTCAATCTAATGAGCCAACTGGATCTGCTCAACATTTTAATGTCTCAAGTATTGCCTCATGGTCTAACTCGCGAACTTTTCAAAGAATCTTATTATGTGGTTTTCCACCATATTTTATCAAGTGGACATTTGATGCAACAAAAAGGTTTGAATAATGAAGAATCTTCCTCTCTGTTTGCCAATCCTCGAATAACCACAAGTTAGGGTTCTTCATAGAATATCATCCAAGCCATGTGCCTATTACAACCACCACACGAACATGGTACTCTAAACCTTCACCATCTATAACCGAGTGATCCAAAAAAAATTGGCTTCAACACAATGACACAAATAATAATTTGTCCCTTCTTCATTTTCTTCAAGTGCAATAACAGCAAAAACATGGCCTGCAGTGACAAATGTATAAAATGCGGTCATTAATTCAAAAAATACTTGGGTAAAAGTTATAAAGTTACATATTGAAATTACAAATATATATATATATATATGTATATATATATATATATATATATATATATATATATATATATATATATATATGTATATATATATATATATATATATATATATATATATATATTACCAGGTTGCACTAGATCTGACAAGCTGTCAAAGTCAATAGACGAATCCACCTCTACCATTTCTAGTGCTTGTGGGGGATGATAGGTGTCAATTGGGTCCAAAACTCGTATATCCCATTTGTCCACCCATTCAATTGACTCACAGTCATCACAATTTTCCTCTACACATGATGGACAATAGCATGCCATTTTTTGTGTATGGATACTCCATGAAACTGCATCAGAGCTTCTAAAAGAGTGTAACTCACTAGACCCTGTTAGTGTGCAACAATCCTGATATGGTGCAATATTAGTATAATCTATCAACCAAAAAAATCTACAAACCGTAGACTCACCTTCCTTACCTGGACCCATTGTAGTGTTACACCATTGGACGATGGATTTTGCATCTATCAATATTGCTCCATCTTTGTACTTTAGTTCTTCATGAGTCAATGCTCTTTTAATGCATGCGTCTGCACCATTGTGCTCTCCCTTACCATGACTAGCCTCTGTGAAATTTCACATATATTGAATTCTACAGAACCTGTGCATCTTGCTCAACCAATAGAACATCCATGCATTCTTGAATTGAGATGCACAATTGTCTGACCAAATAATGTGTTGATGATATGTTATGCCCCTGTTAGCCAAATCTCCATAAAATAGTTGAAAACAACCATGTACGAACTTTGTAGAATGTGATCGATCATCGCTGATGTAAAAATGGTACTCCCTCAAAATCTTCCTGTCATCCTCTGTACGTGTAGGTGAATGCATGAATGTTATGTGAACAAATATGAAAACTTATTGAGAAGTATAATACTTTTCTTGCACCTCATTTTTTGGTTGTAGTGTGTAGTTCTCTGCAAAATCTAAAATTGAAACAATGGTATCCGGTGGAAACGTATCCTTGCACAACTTGAATTGAAAATCTAGCCATCGAGCTCTATGGGCATGCCTCGCATACTCGTAAATAATCTTTTCACAAAAAATCTTGATAAACTCATACACTAGAATCTTTTCAATGACTAAATCACATCTTTCACCTTGTTTCCCATCTTTTAGAGCATATGTCACTATCTTAAATTTTTCGTAATCTACTATTTTATTTCCAATTGCATGTGTACTATCTATATGTTGACAAGTTCATAAAAGTTGCAAAGAACCACAAAATAAGCATGTACCATCCAAGCATGATGTCTTGTAAAAATTTTGGCCATCCCCTATTTCACATAAAATGTTGGATATGAATTCCCTTGAAGATTTTGGTGGCTCATTTATGTCACAATCCTGCAAAACAAACTGAGAATGCAAAACTACACATATATGCCTATAAACATCAAAATGGTTAGAAAATTCAATACGTATCCTACAACAACAAGTTGTGTGTGTGTGATTTATCTTCACATAAAAATTTTTACCCATCTCAAAAAATCTTTGACTTATTCGAATTTGAGGATACATACCAATAAATTTTGCAAAAAATTGTGTCTGAGTTGAGTCGAAAAAATGTTTCACATGTGGCTCATGATTTTGGCTACCAATCCTCCTCCTTAAAACATCTCTTTGATTAGGGGAAACACGTGTGTTATTTTTTCAAAAATCTTTGATCAATGATTTCAAGGCTTCACTAATTTTTTTATCCTTTTGTGGTAGTCTACCGCTAAATGTCCATAACTCATTTTTTGTTGGATCTTCCAATCTCTCACGCCTTAGCATGGCTCTCCTTAGAGTACCTCTACCAATTTTTAATGTTTTGCTTGTCTTTCTCATGAGTCAAGATTTCTTCATTTGGCTACTTACTATTGTCGATGTAAGTACTTGTCTTGTGATATTACTATCTTTGGTGAGTGATTTAGAACCCACTTTGTCATAAGCACTCATTAGATTCTTTAAAATTTTTTTTTCATTTGAATCATCCATCATTCTTAGCCCAAGAATCTCCATGATAGGCCTAAATTTCAAATTTTTCATCATTTCAACAAATAATTGGCATTGACCTGTAATATTTAATTCTTCAAAAAATAATCTCCACATATGATTAACTTTTCTTTGACAAGTACACTTGCTAATCTTGTCAGGCATTGACTTCAAAATGTTAGTATCAATATCAATCAAATATTTTGGTATTCTAAAATGAATTCTAGAAGGTGTTATAATCTTTTCCATTCCCTCAACATTTTGAACATCAACATAAGGTTGAGTGTATTGTGTACCTTGAACCAAAGATGATGTTTCTTGACAATAAGATGCAAAAGATGGAATATCACCTACTTGATGTGTTGATGTTGTGCCTTCAACATGACATGATGGAGTGTATATATCATCGGATCTACAAATCGGTGTCTCTTCAATATGAGAGGATGATATGACTTCAACATTGGAAGATGGTGTAGTGGACGATATGACTCCAACATTGGAAGATGGTGTAGCTTCACAATTCAATTGTCTTTTTGAGCGTAATAGTCTCATTCGTTCTCTTTGTCTGTCCAATTCTTCCTCTTTGTTTCTTTATATCGATGGTTCTTGATCCTCTTCAAAAGTCAATTCTTCATTATTGCTTTGCAATTTTCTTTGCTCACGTAGTAATTTCATTTTATCTCTTTTAATTGCCAAATCTCTCTCCCTATCTTCATTTGTTTGAGTTTTTGGTTTCTTCCTTGGCATGATGATGATTTCTACATGTCAAATTATTCAAACATATGAATTACTTAAAATGTGTAAATTACAAATTATTCAAATATATATAAAAATTATAATTATTTGAATGAATACACAACATATATCAAACAACTTGTCAAATTTCTAACCATTTTGAAATAACATTTCATTCAAACATACAAATTTCAATGAATTCACTATATATTAAACAACATGTCAAATTATAATCAAATTTGTATCTATATATCAACAAACAATGTTTAAAATAGATTGCACTAACCTTTTCTATATAAGGAATATTCAAAAAGTCTTCAAATCATGTATTCAATGATTGAATTTGGTGTTTGCTAGCTTCCAAAAGTGTTGAAATAGTGTTTTCTATGTTGAAACTCGTGATTTCTATCGGAATAATAGAGTGCATAATAGACCAAAAGTAGAAAATGGATGAAATGGGCCCCAAAGTTGCTTTTTGACCATTTTTAGGTGATTTCACATAGTGCATACACACTATAAAGTGTGTACGCACTATAGTGCGTACGTACTATGTGAAAACACATCACTCTCCATCCTCTCCACTCTCTCCCATCCCCTAACCTCTCTCTCTTCCTACTCTCTCTCCCCTCTCCCATCCTTTCTCTCTCACTCTCCCTCTCCCACTGCCTACTCTCTTACCCTCTCTCCTCTCTCATCCCCTACTCTTTAGATCTCTCACACGCACTCTTATCCCCCCACTCTCTTCTCTCCCATCCCCTACTCTCTACATCTATCACACACACTCCCATCCCCCCTATCTCTCTCCCTCTCCCTCTCCCACTCCCTCTCCCACTCCCTCTCCTACTGCCTACTATCTCTCTCTCAAGTTCTCTCTCTCCCTCTCTACTCTCTCTCTCTCCCATACCTGTATGAGCTCTCTCTACCACCACCTACTCACTCTCACACTCTCTCCCATCCCCTACTTTGTCTCTCTTACACACACACTCCCATCCCCCCCCCCTCTCTCTCCCTCTCCCACTCCCTCTCCCACTACCTACTTTCTCTCCTCCATCCCCTACTCTCTCTCTCCTCTCCCATCCCCTACTCTCTCACACTCTCTCCCATCCCCTACTCTATCTCTCTTACACACACACTCCCATCCCCCCTCTCTCTTTCCCTCTCCCACCACCTACTTTCTCTCCCCCATCTTTGTACTCTCTCTACCACCCCCTACTCTTACACTCACACTCTCTCCTACTGCCTACTATCTCTCTCTCTCCCATCCATTACTCTCACTCTCTCTCCCCCATCACCTACTCTCTCTCACACTCTCCCATCCCCTAATCTCACTCTCTCTCTCCCATTCTCGTACGAGCTCTCTCTACCACCACCTACTCACTCTCTCACTCTCTCCCATCCCCTACTCTATCTCTCTTACACACACACTCCCATCCCCCCTCTCTCTCCCTCTCCCACCTCCTACTTTCTCTCCCCCATACCCTACTCTCTCTCTCTCTCTCCCATCCCCTACTTTGTCTCTCTTACACACAATCCCATTCCCCCTCTCTCTCTCCCTCTCCCACTCCCTCTCCCACTGCCTAATTTCTCTCCCCCATCACCGTACTCTCTCTCTGCCACCCCCTACTCTCTCTCTCTCTCTCACTCTCACGCTCTCTCCCATCCCCTACTCTCTCTCTTTCACATACACACACACTCTTATCCCCCCACTCTCTTCTCTCCCATCCCCTACTCTCTACATCTGTCACACACACTCCCATCCTCCCTATCTCTCTCCCTCTCCCTCTCTCACTCCCTCTCCTACTACCTACTATCTCTCTCTCAACTTCTCTACTCTCTCTCTCTCCCATCCTGTATGAGCTCTCTCTACCACCACCTACTCACTCTCACACTCTCTCCTATCCCCTACTCTGTCTCTCTTACACACACACTCCCATCCCCCCTCTCTCTCTCTCTCTCCCACTCCCTCTCCCACCACCTACTTTCTCTCCCCCATCCCCTACTCTCTCTCTCCTCTCCCATCCCCTCCTCTCTCACACTCTCACACTCTCTCCCATCCCCTACTCTATCTCTCTTACACACACACTCCCATCCCCCCTCTCTCTTTCCCTCTCCCACCACCTACTTTCTCTCCCCCATCGTCGTACTCTCTCTCTGCCACCCCCTACTCTCACACTCTCTCCCATCCCCTACTCTCTCTCTTTCATAGACACACACACTGTTATCCCCCCACTCTTCTTCTCTCCCATCTCTTACTCTCTACATCTATCACACACACTCCCATCCCCCTTATCTCTCTCCCTCTCCCTCTCCTACTGCCTACTATCTCTCTCTTAAGTTCTCTCTCTTCCTCTCTACTCTCTCTCTCTCCCATCCCTTACTCTCTCTCTCTCTCCCATCCCCTACTCTCTCTCACGCTCTCCCATCTCATAATCTCACTCTCTCTCTCTCCCATCCCATACGAGCTCTCTCTACCACCACCTACTCTCTCTTACACTCTCACACTCTCTCCCATCCCCTACTCTCTAGATTTGTCACACACACTCCCATCCCCCCTCTCTCTCCCTCTCCCACTCTCTCTTGCACCGCCTACTATCTCTCTCTCTCAAGTACTCTCTCTCCCTCTCTACTTTCTCTCTCCCATCCCCTACTCTCACTCTCTCTCTTCCATCCCCTACTCTCTCTCACACTCTCTCCCATCCCCTACTCTCTCTCTCACCCCCATCCCGTACAAGCTCTCTCTGCCACCTCCTACTCTCTCTCAAACTCTCACACTCTCTCCCATCCCCTACTGTATCTCTCTTATAAATAAATACACATTCCCATTCCCCCCCCCCCTCTCTCTCTTTCGTAGTCCCTCTCCCACTACCTACTCTCTCCCATCCCCTACTCTATCTCTCTTACACACTTCTATTCCACCTCTCTCTCCCTCCCACTCCCTCTCCCACCACCTACTATCTCTCGCTCTCTCACTGACTCTCCCTCTCTCTCCCATCCCTCTACCATTGCCTACTCTCTCTATCTCTCTCTCCCCTCTTGCATTCCCTACTCTCTCTCTTTCATACACACACACCCATCCCCCCTCTCTCCTCTCCCATCCCCTACTTTTTCTCTCACTCCCTCTCCCTCTCCCACTCCCTCTCCCACCACCTAGTCACTCTCACTTTCACTCTCACTCTCTCTCTCCCCTCTCTACTCTCTCTCTCTACTACCCCCTACTCTCTCTTACATTTTCACACTCTCTCCTATCCCCTACTCTCTCTCTTTCTCTCTTACACACATTTCTGTCCCCCCTCTCTCTCCCTCTCCCACTCCCTCTCCCATCGCCTACTCTCTCTTCCATCCCCTACTCTCTCTCTCGAACTACTCTATCTTCCCCCTCTCCCATTCCATACTCTCTCTCTTTCACACACATGCACTCCCATCCTCCTCTCTCTCGCTCTTCCTCTCCCACTGCCTACTCTCTCTCTCCCCCATCCCCTACTCTCAATCTCTCTCTCCCAACCTGTACTCTCTCTCACACTTCCTCTCTCTCCCATCCCCTACTGTCAATCTCTCTCCCCCATCATGCACTCTCTCTTTGCCACCCCTACTCTCTCTCATATCTTGTACTCTCTCTTTTCCACCCCTACTCTCTCTCGCATCATGTACTCTCTCTACCACCCCTACTCTCTCACACTTCCTCTCTCTCCCATCCTATACTCTATTTTCCACCTCTACTCTTTCTCACTTTCTTTCTCCCATCTTGTACTCTCTCCCCTCTCCCATACCCTACTTTCTCTCTATCTTTCTCACACACACACATAGCCATTCCCCTACCCCCCCCCCCCCCCCCCCCACCTAGTTCTCTTTTTTAATTTAGGTGTTGATAGTGCATGCGCAATATAGTGTGTATGCACTATAGCGCGTACGTGTTGCTGCAAACTCAAAGTTCAATAGCGCGTGCACGCTATAGGGCACACGCACTATTGAAAGCTTTGCATTAAACCCAAGCCTAAGGCTTGGTTTTGCCTTGGAGATCCAACCCAAAGGTTTGGAGTTTATAAACAGGTTTGAGATGTGGTTTCCAACAAACATACCAAAAATGATTACTTTTTCTTGTGTGCTCCCCTTCAAGATTCCTCGTGGTTGGGTATCGATAAGATCAGGTTACATAGAATTATAGGTCTCTGTGCTAGCTATCTAACCATATGATTTATTTTTAATTTGAACTATTTCAAACCTTTCATCTATAATTTCTTCTGATTGTATGTTCATTTTTTGTCAAAAACCACCATGTACTAATTGGGCTATAGATTTTAGCTCATTCATCGAATTTTGCAACAACTTAGTTTTTTAGAAACTAGACTCCATTCTACACACTTTGAAAAAAAAAAGTTTTGATTTTAGATTAGTTTTCAATTATTTCTAGGGCGAGCACACAAATATTTCACATTTTTGGGATGTGTCTAGTTAAAAAATTCATTAAAAAAAAATACACATTATAAAATTACCCAAAAAATCTGGAATAAACTACATAGTGTTAAGTAATTTTTGACTAGAGAGATTAAAGAATTTCAAAAAAAAAGTTAAAATTTTAGGGGGGCCACACTTTGTACTGTGTTATATTTTTTTGGAATAAACAGTACCACTTTTTGTGGCCCCCTTTTTTGAGGACCTAAAACTAAACCATTTTGAAAAAAAAATAGTAGTTTAGAAACTAGATTCAAAGGACTATGACTTTTGTTTTTGTCATATCTTAAAATTTTGAGCGTAATTATCTTCAAATTCTTGTTGAAGTTCAAAATTTGCAGATTTCAGGAAAAAGGTGTCCACTAATACCCCCCTTTTGGCACCACAACTTGGTGCACTTACCCAGCATGCAAGGGATTTTAGTAACTTTTTCACCACCACCAACTGTTTTGACTTCTTTTACTGATTTTGTGACTATTTGACGATTTAAAAATTTTCATGGCAATTTTAGTTTTTTTATGTAGCTTGGCATTATTTTAAACCAAAACGTACTTTGCCAACATATGATAAGCCCTTTCCAAGCATCGTGATTTCTTTTTGGACAGATGGGTTTTTCCTCTCCAACACATGTATTTTTTTTCCATTGAACCCTTTCTTTTTTGCCAAGGGCATTGTATTTCGGTGGGGGATTTCTTAGGTATTTTTTCTCAATGACCATTTGACTATCAAATTTGGGCTCATCGCTTATTGATGTCAATACCTGCATCATCACATGTGGTTTCCTATCTAGCTCTATTTGGACCTATCTTCTCATTTTTGCTCATATCTCAAATATAGAGGTTTCATATTCCACAAATGAGACATCGTCGAAAAGTTGGTTCTAAGCCTATTATAGTGTTATAGGTATTTTTCAGTTTTGATGCTTTCTTGATGGCAATTTTTGTCGTCAAAGTAAGGAGTTTTATTTTTCACTCCAGGAGACATATATTGAGCATCTAATCTCAAATTTGGGAATTCTTTATATTTTTGGAAAGGTCTTTTTGTTCTCTTTCCAGTGATACTAGTTGTTTTTCCAGATTCTACAAGCTAAACACATTTTATTCAGTTTTTTGCACATTTGCATTATGGTGGATATCTTGGTTGTTTCAAGTTTAAGTATCAATTTTGTTGATTCAGATCTTTCATCATGGATTTTACTAAATGTGTATTAGCCTAATGTCTCTTATGGTCTTTTTCAATGTCTATTATATGCATTTTTCCAAACACACTGAGATAAAGTGTCATATTACATCTATATTTTTGTTTAAGTTATTTATGTCTTATTTTGCCTTGTGATTCAAACAATGTCATCTAAGGAAACTCATGCAAATTATGGTATTCTTGGGATTCATCATATCTTGTACCTTATTGTACATGCACTATTCTAACTAAAGTGCCACAGGGGGTTGATGTTTTTCCTTTTTTTCCATCTTCCTTTGGCACTGAGTATTCCTTTCATGATATTAGCCTCATGACATGTCTGACATTGATCACCTCGATACAATATTATGTATTTTTTATGCATCTTGATCATGGTTCCTTAGCATGTAGTTATTTTGGCTTACTTTTTCAATTGTTTGTCACCTCACCCTTGTCTACATTAGTGGGGTTTCTTCTATTGGTTCTTATGCTTCATTGATTCAATGGAATGAACTATGTATTTAGTATTATTTTCTATGTACTAGGAAGATGCAGTGGAAACATACCTATGCATTAAAATTATTTTTTATTTATTTTATTTTAAAAAAAAAAACTAAAAAACTCATAATTTTTTATAAAAACTAGGTGATTAATCGACAATTATTTTGCTAGTCGAGTTGCAATTAAATCTAGGAAAAACTCAATGATTAGTAGAAACTCATCAATTTTTTAGTGACTATGCCAACTATGATATAAAGTATTACATTTTTTTCAAATTTTTTAAATGGCTAAGGCTGGTCCTAGATACAAAGGGAATTGTGATTTGTCTTTTTCCATATCAATAACATTTTGGTTTTTGGAAAATCAAATGTAAATACATGTAAAGTCTTTTGAACAATAATTGTCAATATTTATTTTGAGAAAATGGCGAGAGGTAAATCCCCTGCATGTGTGCACACAATCCCCTTTATTCTATGTGTCTCTTCTAGATTATTGTCTACTATGACCTTGTGTCCTTTGGTTAAAGTGGATAATATTGTTGCAATAAATACTAGTGTTCTAGCTCCACTAGTTAGAGGTGGGTTGGTTCTAAGTCCTCAGTGTCCAAACCCTTTCCTACACATTCCTCTATTTCAATCAATTTGGAAGAAGATAAGATCTCATATATTCTGCAACAAACTATGGCTCTTAAGGTGGATATAGTTATCTATCAATTTAGAGGTTTCTGGCCCTCTCTAAAGGAGCTCCACACTTGGATATCCAAGCATTGGGATCCATATCTCATTAACTCTGTACATATTTTTCCTCTGGTAAAGGGTTTTTTATTGCTATATTTGATAATGCAAATTATTGAAGAACCATTCTAAGTGATCATTTCTTCACATGGAAAAAAAATTTCCCTCTGATAATGAAACCTTGGCACAACAAATTTAATCCGACAACTAAATCCTTTTGCAAAATGCCTATCTAGATGCGTGTTCCTAACCTTCCTCGTCATATTGGCTCATGGATCCAATCTTTAGATTATGAAGGTCTTTTATTTAGGTGTCAAAAATGCTTTAATATTTGGCATGTTGCTACAAAGTGTGAGGCTGAAAAATTCAAATCTAAGAAACCCTCCTCCTATTGGAAGGGTTCTTTGTCACAGCATTATATGATAGTCAAGAAGCTTGCACTGGTTGGGGAAGGAACCTCAAATGTTACTATTGTATATCAGCAATAAGATGATGTGTTTTTCCATGTCCATGATCATGTTGATTTTGGTCAATTGTCTATTGTTGATGTGGTCCCTCATGTGGTTGGCTTTGTCTCTAGTGATTCAGTTTTTGTTATTACTAAACAGATTTCAATTGAAGCTACTAGCTCTGCCCAACATGGTGTTGATAAGCCTATTTTGGAGTCTAATGGAAAAAATATTGATGTTGGCCCTACCAAAATTGGCTTTTTGGAGGGTGTATATGGCTCTAATGATCTTGTTGTTGTTGGATCTATCATTAATGATGGTGGTTATGTTGCTTCTGATGGTTTGGATGATTCACTAGCCTAGCAACCTTTAGTTTCCATGATTGAAGAGGGATGTGTTATAGTTAAAGAAAAGAGTTCAAAGAAGTTACCCTCTCATGCTTCCCCTAATTCCCACAAGTTGGAAGTTAAGGGGAATTCCTAATTTTGTTGACTTTTTCTTTTTGTATTGTGATCAATTTTTTAAGGATTTATCTTTTCCTTGATCACCAATTTTCCTTGGTGGGGGTTGTGTGATGTATGACACCCCCTTCTCTGCCTATGTTTTTTTGTGTATCGATCTCGTATTTCCATGATGAGTGTATTATATATCTTTAGGGTTGGTTTGCAGGTTGTTCAGTTTTGCTCTTGCTTTGTATTTTGGTTTCAATGGCCCTTCAAAACCTATTTTCTTAATCAAAAACATTTTATTTTAAAACCAATTGAAGATAAATTAAAATGAGACCTATGAGTGCACTCTGATTGCAAGATTGATCAACAACCAAGCAAGCTTGTTTCTTTTATGTGTTTCCTATGGTGCAATCTTCATTTAAATATTTAAAGATGTCAAATTTTATCTTTTGATGAGAATACAAGGCATGCTTTTGGAAAGCATTAAATTTAATCTTTTATAACATTTAATATCACTTATTCATAAAGTTTTTTTAAACAATGAAATAATTATAAAATATGATGCATTCCCAGTACAATAAATAATTTATTTTTTTTTTTCCAAAACTAAATTTACTATAATAGTTATACTTCAAAATGTAATCATCTATATTAGTAATATGTAGGATCTAGCAATTAGGAATACAAATGAGTACATGATTTATGTGAAAAATCTTCCAGTAAAAAACCATGAAAAAATAGAGACCAACCCACGCGAGCCATGTATCTTATTTAGATGATTCATATGCAGAAATTCATGGAAAACACCAATCCCACAACTAAGCACCAACTCAACAAAAGTCACAAATCTCTTTGAATATTAGACACTAATTTCCAATCAAGTAATATGATGATTATTTGACCTTTAATTGCTTCATCCTTTATGCATTGACTTAAGTCTTGATTCAATACTTCACCAAATTTTACCTTTATGTATGCTTATCATATCTCTTAGATCTACCTCAGAGGCTTTCATAAAATCGGTCAAACAACTGTTATAAATTTGTTCAATATGGCTTTTCCATTTCTGCAATAATTTTTCATTCACTTATGCTTGTTACAAAAGGGGTCAACTTTTGTATTTAACTAAAATAAGTTTCCCTTTTCATAAATGATCCCTTCAAAATAGAGCACTTTAGAGGGTCCATCCTCTTTCTTAAAAACTAATGCAAGAACATCTTTCTAGACTAAGTCTCTATGTGCTAATATATTTTGTTTAATTCTTTTCACCTCCAATTTTGGCCCTCAAACATATTTGACATCAATGACAAGAAGCTCCAACAATAATACCAGATGAGAATATGCTAAAAGGTTTCCCAGACAAAAAATTTCATTGAATAACATTATTATGAAATATATTTCATTAGATTTGTGACATGAACTTACAATTTTTACTTATTCAAATGAGGGTGAACTCATAGTGTAAGGTTGATCCTTAGCAAAAATGTATTCTATTTTATTTTCTTGCACCTTTGATCTTGGTTTTTTAATGCCTTTAATATTAATGAAAATTCCAACAATCTCTTCCTTGATAGATGTTTAAATAAGAAATAGTAAGTGCTCCTTATTGGCCAACATCAAACTTGAGAATGCATATGATACTATTTTAACTTACTAGTCAGCTCGTGAATAATAATATTTTAAAATATCTTTGATAGTCAAAATCATTTTTTTTCTCCCAACATGAATATCAAGGCATATTATACATCAATATGGCTACGTCTTGACAAAAAAAAATTGGTCAACAAAATATCTCCACATTTTTCAAGCCAATGGCAATAACTTTAACATGTTGATATCTAGGTTTTTTTTAAACATGAGAAATAATTTTTCCATATGAACATATCTAAACTAAAATTTTGATTTTAATCTTCAATAAAATCCACTCATCATCAAATAGTGAAGTACCTAGTGCTTGCAAAATTGTGTTAGGACCCTACGTAGAGGCAAACTCAAAATTTACAAATGAATATTTGAAACAAAATAAATCGGATGGACTCTCATATTAGTGGAATTTGGCACAATGTTAGTGCAGTATTAAGACAATAAAATATTAGTCTAGAATTCAACTATGTGATGATATCATTTATTATTGTACTTGTCGTAGGCAATGTACTATTGTATTCTGTTTGAACAGTTTTGAATTAGTTTTGAACATATCAACCAATCAAATTCAATTATTATTAATTGATTTCAATTTTTCTTAAGTTTACATATTTTATATCAATTAAATATATTATGAGAAACGATTTATCTTCATTATAATTGGTTCAATTCATTGGGTGTTATAGGACCCCTTTTTTCGGACCTCCCTACATATTCCATTTTTAACGGCCAAATTATTAGAAATTTATGTATAAATAAAGATATGTACATATTGAAATTAAATATTATTACTTGATATGTATAAATAAATATTTTTGTCTATTTTAATGTTTAAAAATATTTATCTTATCAATATTCATTTTATATGATGGAAATATTTATGATTAGAATTAAAATTATTACTTAATTATTATGATCTACCTCAATTAATTTAACTAAGTTCTTACCACAAAAAAATCATTCAACAACTACCATACTAAAATATTCAAACTAAATGTTGAAAGTTAAAAATATATTCTTGTGATGTCAATATAATTTTTAATTAAAATTTAAATAATAGCATATTCATTAAATCAAGAAAATAATTAGTGATGGGAAAATCTTTTAAAAGACACTACAAAACTATTTAATTATTTATAAAATATGACAATGTTAATTATTATCACTAAAATTAAAATTATAACGACAAGTACTAGCCACTATGTAGCACTTGTTATATATTTAGATTTGATTTTTTGTCTATCATCCACTCATATGAAACTTTATCTGTTGGTTGCTGTTGAGCATGTTTGTAGATTTTATCGCAATTTTTGTATCTCTAGTCCAGTATCAAAGATAACTTCTAATCTTTGAGTTTTCTAGATGTCTTTTGGCACCGTTTAACATTCCATTCTCTTTGGTGGTGAATGAATGAAGTAGTTTAGTGTTATTCTCTATAATACGGTTTAGTCATGCAATATCTATGTTCAAAATTTAAATATCATATTACAGTCGGAATGTTTACGAGAAATGGAACCAAGATGACGTATTAATATTGTCAGCACATTTTTTAACAGTATTGGAGACTTCGGCAACTATATTTGTTTCTAAATAATTTATTAAAGGATACAAATGAGGTGTTATGTCATTAAAATAATGAATGGTGTTGGCTCTCCAACCTAGTGCTAGTAGTTATTAAAGAGTTGCATATTTCTATCCTCATAGTTCATTGGGAGAATGGACAACAAAGACAAGAATACACCTTTCTCTTTGCATTATATGCTTTACAAAAGTAGGTATATTTTTTAACTCTCTAGATTCTATATTTATACAATAGATTTATTGTAGTGTATATGAGATAAATGTTCATCTATACAAGTCTTAGAGTCTTAGATATTTGAGACTTTTTGGTCTTTTTAATCTTTTTTTTTTTTTTTCTTTTTTCTCCTTTTTAAGCTAAGTTCTATCTATGTTTTGATGAATTTGATTTATTCATTTTCATCAACTTGATCTTTTTCCTTCTATTTTTAAAGTCAAGATCCAATATTCAATTTCATAAGGTTATACTCCTAGGTTTTTATTTTGAAAAGATCTTTTCCAAATTCAAAACCTAAAGTCAAGTTTTTGTAAGCCTTAGGTAGCATTCATAGGTTTGCATATCACTTATTAATCTCAAAAATCCAAAAACACAATTGTATTTTACAAAGTTATTCCAAATCCAAAAATCACAAAAACCATTTTCATATGCACATCAAAACCCTTAGTTTCATACTTGTAGTTTAAATCATAAAGACTCATAAAACCTCCAAAGTACAAGAAGCATTTTGAATGAAGTCAAACTTTGTCCCAAATCCAAAATAGTTTCAAAACTCCCATAGCAAGTTGTATAATCACTCCAAGCCAAGGTCAAAATCCATTATCATTTTCATAATCCCAATTTGTAGTTCTCAAATTCCTATGTTGCATTTTTAAAACCTTACACATTTTGCATACATTATCCTACCCTTAAAAATCCAAAAATTCCAAAACAAGACTTTACACATTCTTGCATATCATATAAACTCCACTCTTTGCATAATCATATAATAAAGTTCAAAATCCTAATTTGCATACCTCAGGTTGTATTTTTTGTGCCATAACTTCAAAAAAGAATCCAAAAAGTTATTGCATCTATATACCTTAAGTCTCATTCACATTCCAAAGTCTCCTAAAAATCCAAAAATAAAGTGCATTTTGCATACATCCATCATATGTAGTTGCAAAAAATCATTGTGCCGATCATTACAAGGTCTAAAACCTCCACAAGATAAGATGTATACCAATCTAAATCTCCACATCAAGTGAATAAAACCAAAAACATTATTTCACCCAAGATAAGGTGTACCTTTGTGACAACAAGGTTTTGACTTAGATATGACACATTTTGAAGAAAGACAGATGATAGAGTGTGATCCAAAATGTTGATGATTATCACACACACACACACACAATCAAATCTAGAAACAGAAAAACTCACATCAAATGGATTGTGAAATATGACATTGTTAATTAACATCCTTCATGGGAGGGAGCTTGGTTTTAAATCTAAATAGTTAGAGGTGCTAAGGATCAATCTAATGATTATTATTTCATTCTTACATTCTCATCCTAATGATGGATCACAGAGTGTGATCCAAAATATTGATGATAAAAATAAATAATAAATAAAAACACACACAATCAAATTCATAAACAAAAAAACTCACATCAAATGGATTGTAGAAATCTGATATTGTTAAAACACAAATGACATCATCACATTCAAACAATTGATCAAATCAGTCTCATAAACGTGTGACTCAAAAGTTGATAGATAAGTTGACAAAAGAAGTGAAACGGTGGAAAAATAAATAAAAATTGTTGAAAAGAATCACATATATACAAGTCCAGACTTGTTACATGCCTAGAAGAGAGCTTTGATGAATTTAGCATTAAAACTCTTACTTCCAACTCAAAAGTACCAAAAAATCTTTCACAACTAAATGAAGTAACTGTAAACTTCAACCAAGACCAATACAATCATGTTCAAGAATAAAAGAATTTCAACCAAATTCCAAACTACGCTCATTAATCTTCATGCAACCAAGTCCCAAAGAAATCATTCAAAAAAGTTTCAAAAAAAAAAATTCATCTAGAGTGTAGGATAATTCAACATGAGCCACCACTTAATTATGATCCAATTTTCATTCCATTGCAATCAAGTGACACTCAAACAGTCAAACAAACCCTTATTCCAATCATACGATCAAGTCAATCAAAACAAGTTAAAGGGTTAAAAATTCATAAATCGAGTATATTGAAACTCTTACATGTCAAAGAGAATTCTAGTGGTCCTAGCCTAACTATTAAATTTTGTTCTCAAGACATCAATATACCTTCAAACCCCAAATCCAAACATATGCATCCCCCTTCATCTATTCCATCCATCTTAGGTCTATATAGTCCTCCATTCACTAGTTCACAATCCAATTAGCCTTTCCCATATGAAGGTCAACAAAGGAACACATCTTGGGAAACATTCTACCCATCCAAAACTGCTCCACACAATTCCAATCCATCCATGAATTTCATTCCCCTTCTAAGTAATTTGTATGCCAAGAACAAAGTCTATAAGTGAAGCAATCCACATGCAATCAAGGATTATTATGTATAATCTAATAGAAAAGTAAATAATAATAAAAATATTATCCAAAAAGAAAAAGAAATATTCAAAAGGTAACAAAGGCCCATTAATAAATAAGAAGTTAAAAGAAATATGGGTTCCTAAATCTCTTTTGCAAACAATGTAATTACAGCTCTACCCACTCAAAATAAATCCTTCTTTCACTCCCTCACACCTCCAATGCCTATTTTACATCCTTTAATTGAGTCTATCCAATCCCTTATGTAAATTCATTTCATATCCATTTTTCATTATCCTATCAACATCTTTGTGCATACTATCATAGTCATGGTCTATTATTGCATACCTTTCAAGAGAACTATTTAATGAACAAGGCACTTGAGTCCTTTGTCCATGTCATGTCATGCATCCATTATCTTCTAAAAAGTGACAAAAATAAAAGAGAAAGGTAAAAAGTAAAATAAAATGAAGAAAAGGTCAAGAAATGAAAAGAAAAGGAAAAATAGTTGTTTTGATGAAAACCTGGCAAACGAGCATCTTGGCACAAAAAAAAATATAAAGAGAAATAACTTTGTCCAATAGTGAAACTTGGAAAATGGGCAATTTGGTCAAGTACCATAATGAAAACCTAGCAAATAGGTGGCATGTGTAATTCATGAACTTCTTGCATTTATACTTAGGGGCAAATTTTATGCATACATCTTTTATCCTCCATTATACCCCTAACATTTCTTCCATTATTCTATGTCCATTGTATCCCTTATCCTATCAACATCCATATCCCCTTTTCTAAACTTTGATCTTGACAATGTTATAAACCTACCTAGAAGCACCCAATACATTAACTTGATCCCTTTTGTCTATATTGCCTAGATCTTATTGTAACTTTCAATCCATATCCATTGCCCTCAACCATTTCTCGATCTTGCTTGTCCTATCTATATCCTATCATTTTCCTATCTTGGTCTTGATGAAAATAAGGACACAATTTAACGTAAAATGTTATCTTGCAAACCTCTTCACATGTCTATTTGTATGTAGTGCATGCTATTTAGTACACCATTTCATTGCCCTATATTTGGCATGTCCTGTCCATCAGGTTTTCAAAATCGTGTTATCATATTGTTGTGGATAGCATTTGGCATCCAAACACCTTAAATGATATACCAAACAACCTTTGGTCTTCATCCATTTGTTAGCCCATCCACTCAACCAACTATGATGTTCTTGCCTTGCTAAATATTGGGGGCAACTCAATACATTCATTTCCATGTAAATATTCACATCCTACAAAGACTTGAAACAATATATCTTTTAATCATATAATGATCTAAAAGAAAAAGTCATTCAAATTTTTAGTAAAGACCAAAAAAAAATCTATTAAACTTGAATATGATCTTGAAAAAAAATTCCTAAAATTTTTGAATATGATCTTGTAAAAAACACCTAAAAATCTAATGTGATCCTAAAATATGACCCAAAAATTGCATATGATGTTGAAAAAAATCACTAAAATTCATAAAACATATGCTTATCCATGTAGTTATGATAACTATGATTCACATTAGGCTTACTCATTCACGTACTTGGTCTTCTCTTTTGGTGATTATGGGATCTTTTATGATTCCCAAACTTACTTTTCATGGTAATCCTACTCGAACATGTTGTGCTTACTATGTTGATAGCTTGTGCTAACATGCTTTTGTAAGTATAGATATTGTTGATACTTGTCATTAGGATGTTTTTCAATTGTTTGTGCTTACAAGATGTGTGCTCAACGTTCACAACAACTTTTAGAGTATTATTTGTGGATGATGGAAGCACCTTACTTCCTATCATTATATAGGTTATCACAATTAGATTGTCATGTTACTCTTGACTTCATTCCTTGAACATGCTTTTCTTATTTTAACACAAATATTTAGAGGGAACAATATCAAGTTTCAACTTCTTTTAATGAATATGTGTAGAAATAAGTATCTTAATATTATTTGATTCTAGATGGAGCAATAAATATCATAACTACTACAATTAGTATTTTTCCAAGTAATATTAGTAGTATCTTACAACGACCCCTTAGAGGTACCTTACAGTTAGCTACCTTGTGGTAATACATTTGCAATGTTTGTGATTAATTATAAGATGCTTAACACATGCTACACTAAGTCTTCTTGCATGTTTGTGTGTTTTCAAATGGAATAATCATTGAAATTTACTCATTATAATATTATCTTTGTGATGAGTTCAATAAATTTAATTTCCTTCAAGAAAAAGTCCTTCAATTTTTTAGTAAAGACCTAAAAAAAATCTTTAAAGCTTGAATATGATCCTTAAAAAAATCCTAAATTTTTTGAATATGATCTTGTAGAAAACACCTAAAAATCTAATATGATCCTGAAAAATAACACAAAAATTTCATATGATGTTGAAAAAAATCACTAAAAATCATAAAACGTATACTTATCCATGTAGTTATGATAACTATGATTCACATTAGGCTTAGACATTGACTTATTTAGTCTTCTCTTTTGGTGATTATAGGATCTTTTATGATCCCAAACTTAATTGTCATGGTAATCCTACTCGAACATGTTGTGCTTACTATGTTGATAGCTTGTGCTAACATGCTTTTGTAAGTATAGATTTTGTTGATGTCTGTCATGAGGATGTTTTGCAATTGTTTATGCTTACAAGATGTGTGCTAAACATTCACAACTTTTAGAGTATTATTTGTGGATGATGGAAGCACCTTACTTCCTATTATTATATAGGTTATCACAATTAGATTGTCATTACTCTTGACTTCATTCCTCGAACATGCTTTTCTTATTTTAACACAAATATTTGGAGGGAACAATATCAAGTTGCAATTTTTCTTTTAATGAATATGCTTAGAAATAAGTATCTTAATATTATTTAATTCTAGATGGAGCAATAAATATCATAACTACTACAATTAGTATTTTTCCAAGTAATTTTAGTAGTATCTTACAATGACCCCTTAGAGGTACCTTACAACTAGCTACCTTGTGGTAATACATTTGCAATGTTTGTGATTAATTATAAGATGCTTAACACATGCTACATTGAGTCTTCTTGCATGTTTGTGTGTTTTCAAATGGAATAATCATTTCATATGAAATGGAATTATCTTTATGATGAGTTCAATAAATTTAATTTCCATATAAGAACTCTAGTTTGAGTGAGATAATCATTATAATATCATATCTACATGAAGATGGACAAATTTAGTATTTAGTTTGATCATATGGGATACTCTTTCAACAATTGTTATAATGTTCTCTAATGAGTATTTGAACAAATTTATTTTTACATTGATTGCTTGATTTTATTTTGATATGTTTTTATCAACATCCTATTGGTGATTTAGCTAACTCTTTGTGAAACATGTTTAGTATAGATCTTCCTGCTCCTATGGACTCTATTTCCCTGCTACTACAGGAAATTATGTTCCCTTTACTGATAATGGATATGCTTCCCTTGGGACTCATGTTTCCACTAATGGGGTTGGACCTACCTCTTTGGTTGGGTTTGTTATCCTTGTCTTTGTTGACTCCAATAGATCCATTGATTCATTGGCCTAGCACTCAATGGAAACCAAGATCAAAGAGGGATGGGTAGTAGTTAAGGGAAAACATTCCTCTCTTTGTTTGGACATGTCCCTTACCTCCCACAAGCTAGGAGGTCTACTTATTTAGTGTTTATCCTTTCATGACCAGCCATTTGTGTTGGTGAGGGTTGTGCATTGTTTGAAACCCCCTTCTTTGTCTTTATCTTATTTTATGTCTTGTTTCTCTTGGTAGAGCGTATTTGTTTTTCTTTTAGGGTGGGTTGTGGGTGCCTCAGATTTTAACTTGCTTTGTAAAAGGATTTTAGGGGCCCTTCAAAACTTGTTTTGCTTAATAAAAAACATCCAAGTCTAAACTAGAAGTTTAATGTAAATTTAGATGCATAATTGAACATTTCACCTTTTTAAACTTGTGTTGACCTAACTATTTCTTATGTAAAGAATACTCATTCAATACTTGGTATAATGTTCTCTTGTGAGTAGTTGAACAATTGTATTTTCACATTGATTGTTTGATTTTATTTTGATATATTTTTATCAACACCCATGTCCATACTATAAGTTTAAAGTAAATTTAGATGCATAACTTGACTTTTCTGATTTTTAAACTTGTGTTGACCTTATGTAATTGAGCACTCATTTCTCACTTGTTATCATGTTCTCTTGTGAGTAGTTGAAATAAATGTATTTTCACATTGATTGTTTGATTTGATTAGTCCCTGCCTATATATAGGAGGGAACTAATGTTTTCAGTTGCCCGTGTCTAATTAGTGCCAACAACAAAAATTATTGAACTTCTAAAGTTTGGGAACAAGTTTCTATTATTTTATTTTTAAATTAATTTCAGTCATTAATTTCTTTTTTTTATTGGCTAATCCTAGTTTTGCTAGGGGTTTCGTTGTTTTTCCAATTCAAAAATAACAAAAATAAAATATCTAGAAGTTTCCCCTAAGCTCCTTCTTTTTGGAAGGTTGTGCATAGAATTCTCAACCAAATGGTGGAGGCCAAGAAACAAGGGCAATATTTATGGAGATTGGAATAGAATGTTGTTGGGGGAGAAGACACTCCTCATCTTCCTTGTTGAACTTGGTTTTAGATGTGACTAAGTTGAAAATGATGAAAGCAGAATGGTACGTAGGAGAGAAGGGCAAAAAAGGGACTCCTAAGAAAGGATCAAAATGGAAGCTCGCGAATTTAAGGGCATCCATGAAATTGGCCTCTCCAAACGAGTGATGATGCCTCTCCACACAATGACGCTAACGCACTACCCAAGTCTCATTATTTCCTACTCATATTTCCTCTACCACAATAGTATTTGGCGTAAGGGTTGAAGATAAAGGCTAGCATGCCGCCTAGGGGCAAGCTCTCTATATTTTATGAGCTTGTTGCGGAGGAGGTGGTCCAACTAAGTACAACAATTAACGCATTCTAGGAATTAATCAAAATTGGTCAATGGTTCCATCCCATTAATAAAATGACTCAAACATACTTGTTTTTTATTGTGGATGAGAAGATGAACTTTTTTGACATAGATTTGAGGATTGGTATGATCTAATGTTCTTTTTTTAAGGTTCTCACTCTTTCTATTCAATAACTAGTAAACATTCTTCAAAACTAGTTATAATTTTATCATAGATCAAATACAACTCGATTACTGAATTTAGACTCAATTTAGTATTAAAAGAGCAACATAAAAACATCACAAAAGAAAAACAGAAAACAATTTTATCATGGAAACTTGGCAGCCAAATAGGACCAAAAACTACAAAAGAAGACCTAAAATATCATAATATTTATAGTGGAGGATTGAACTTGAACTCATAATTAACAAGAACAGTGCAAATAGACCTCTTACTTTTTTCACGAGTACAAAACATTGAGCAGAACGCATAAGAGTTTAAATTAGTACAGAATGGTCTACAAAAGATAAAAATAAACTTCAATTTCTTCATGAAGTTGATAAATCAGGTAGAAAGAATAAAAGAATAAATTTCATTTGCTGAATGGAGTGTTTTACAGAGCGTACAGAACCGTTTAGCTACGGATCCAGAGGCAGGAGCGAGCCACAGCCTGAAAGCAGAGGCACGATAGAAGAAAGAATATGAATCTCCAAATCTAAAAATAAGAATGAATTGTGAATACGAATCTTCCAATCTACGAAGAAGAAGAATATGAATCTCGTATTGTAAGAAGGAGAAATAATTATGAATACGAATCCCTTTAATCTGAAGAGAAGAAAAGAAGGAATTTTGAACATGAATGTGGTAAATGTATGAAGAAGAAAGAATCGGACGGTTCAAACAGCAATAGGCAGTGACGATCTGGTCTTCCCTCCGCTGAAAACGAACATGCAAGTGGAGCCATGATTACCAGGCGTCCAATTCATGGACCTGACGAAAACAGGGGAAGGCTGCCTCTCCTGCTCGCGCGGAACAGGTGGAACCCCGGCAACAACGAAGCTCCGGAGATGCCCCGCGCTCTTCAGAAACTCGTCAAGCAATCTCCCCCGCCGCTCATCCAAATTAGGGCTATACCAGTGCAGCTGAACCCTAATTTCCGTGACCTCCCTCGGCAAAACCCCCCGGAAAAGAGGCTCAAACTCATCCTCCGGCACGCCCCAGAGAAGAAGGCGGCGAGGAGGGCAAGGACTCGCCTTCAGCGCACAAAAGACGTCCCCGAAAAAGGCCCCCGCGCCGTCGTCGATGTCGCAAACAGGGAACCGCGGATTGAACTCGCAGCGGAGGTAAAGAGACTCGATCCCGGGCAGCGCGGTGAAGAAGCCCCGGCAGTCGGCGAGGCATCCCCGTCGCCGGAAAGAAACCACCGCTTTCCTGAGGCTGTCCATCCTGGCTGCCACGCGTGCCAGCCTCTCCTTATTAACGACGCGCTGCTCCGGGGACACGCGCCACCCCGGGAGGTAGAAGACGGCCTGCTGTAGCGCCAGCTGGGACCTGATCCTTGCGTACGTGGCGAGCTCCTCGGTCCCCAGAACAAACACCAGGGACGCCGACCTCAGCTTGGGGCAGCGCTGGAGGAAGCTGACGTGGAGGTGGAGGAGGTCCACGTGTTTCATCTGGTAGGACGACGCGTGGCTGGAGTAGGACTCCAGGGAAGGGCAACGGCGAGCGACGGCGTGCAGGGTGAGGAAGGGGTTCAGGAGGTGCCAGTCGGAGCGGGCCCCGCGGGAGGAGAGGACGGTGAAGAGGGTGACCTCCACGTCCACGTCCAGGCCACGTAGGCACGGCTGGGATGCCAGGAACCTGTCCAGGAAGTAGCAGTGCCCGAGGACGTGGAGCGTAGGGGGACTGCCGCTCCTCAGGTCGCGGAGGAGGAGCGGGTTGGACGGGCTCACGTTGTCCATAAAGCGGCCCACGATGGCTTCCACCGTGCGGTCGTCGTAGGGCTCCCGGCGTTGTTGTTGTTGTTGTTGATTGTGATGGATGTCGTAGCGGAAGAGGAGCTTGTGGAGTTTGGCGGAGGAGAAGCGGGCGATGAGTTGCTCGCAGACAGCAGGGGTCAAGGTTGCGGGTTCGAAACACGACATGTCGACTAGCTGGCGTGAGCTGTAGAGTTCGTCTGCCATGGCGGCTAGAGTTCTGCAGCATGATGCCAGGTTCGGCAGGTCCTTCACGGGGAGATTCTCAGCTATGCGGAGTATTATCGCGTTTGGCAGATCCGTGAGCGTCAACTTTTGCGTTTGCCTTCTCGGTTTCCCCATCTGACTGGTGCAGAGCTCGAAATGGATTTTGGGGGTGGGTTTTGTTGCTGAGAGGGAGTGACCGTTGGAGTTCCTGGAATTGTGACCGTTGGGATTGGACCGTTGGGGAGAAGGAGAGATTATTTGAAAAAACGGGAAAGTTGATGGTTGGTCAGAAAGCTGAGAATACGAAAAGGAAAGTCTCGCCAATAACTGAGTTGGGCTACAATTAGTAAATTTATCGGACTACATTTGCCATAGTGGAAAATACGCATACATCTTTGACAGAACAAAAATATCTAGTCTACGTAACAATCACGTGGATAAATGAGTTAGGGCTCAACATAACAAATGAGTCCACGTAGTTTGTTGTTTTATTTTACTAATCTTCTCGTACAGTTAGATTTCTCTCTTTTTTAATAACTATGAGAAAGTGGTTAAATGAGATTGCTCTTCGATAGGCAAGTGCTATAACCATGTTGTCAAAGTAGAGTGTCGATGCATTGTCTTTTAATTTATTATTAATTTACATATGCGTTCCTTTTCGTGTACAGGTTTTTTTCATAAAAGAGTTCACCACATAAATATTATTTTATTTCTCAATGATGATTTAGCAAATATATTTTTTCATAAAAAGTTTCATCACATAAATTTAATTTTATTTCTTAATGATGATTTTGCAAATACATAATTTTTATGATAGGGAATCTTTATTTTAGTAAAGAGATTTCAAATTTTGATATACTTTTATTACATTAGTTTATGATCAACAGATTTAGTGATCATAAATATGATGAACATAGATTTCAATGCCAATAACACATATGAATCATGCTGTGTATATGCAATGATAACTTATTATTGTACTTTTTATAATCTCACAATTGGAGGTCAAATCATTCATTGCATCTTGTGGACTTTTATTTATTCAAAGAAAATCTCGACATTGATGGACCAATTCCTCAATAAAATAACTTTCTTAATTTTTAACCTTCACAAAAACTTTGAAAACCATTTTATGACAAATTAGTAAGCATCAATGTGTAAAACTTGACTATATTATAAATACTTTGATGATTCTCAATTGTAAATGTTCTTACTTACCCTAACTATTGAACTTTCACTGAACCAAAATTATTATTTTATTTCTAGTAATTAGATGTTAGCATGCTATAGATAATCGATTGAAGCCTAGATTATTTATTATTAATTTACTATTACTATTAAGATTAATTATTAATATATGTTAATCTCGAGTAGATTTGAACCCAAGACCTCCCTAATGGTAGGCTTACAATTTACCATTGTATTGCAAGTTCTTGCCTTTATATTTAATAATTTTTTATTTTAAACATAGTCAAAGTATGATTAGAAAATTACAAAGGAAAGAATAATTAGGAAGCTTATCATCATGTTGTTGGATCTTCTCATGCACCAACTTCAATCCTTCATCCCCCTCTTACTACATATAATAGATCTCATGTTGTTCCTAAGTTCTAGTTGCCCATGCTCTACTTATAAGCAATTTTTTCTTTGATGATTTATTGCATAACTCTCCCATGTCAAACTCTTCCTTTTTTGATGTGGGTATATAATCTCTAAGAGTCAACTCTGAACTTTGTGATGCTTTACAATTATGTTTGGACAACTAATAATCAATAGAAAAACAAATTATATTATACAAAATATTATTTAGATTAATAGAATTCTTAATAAAAATCTTAATATATATATATATATATATATATATATATATATACATTAGTCATATTTTAAGTAAATTTTATTTTGTTATCTAATCTATTAAATATATAAAATAAATATAAGATAGCTTTTAATTTCAAAATTTGATGTAAACAAAGAAAAATGTTAAATTACTTTTAAATATATATATAATAAAATATATAGTTATATATTATATTTTACAGTGCACTCAAGATGGGCACAAGGTTAAATTTCATATTGTGAGAACCTCTTCACATTCTCTATTATTGTGTTCAAAATGGACTCTATCTCATCATCTCCATCTCTTCCTCTCCATCTTCCTCTATTTACGTATATCATTTTACCTATGCATCTTCATCTCTCCCTCTCGATCTCCATATCTCTCTATCTTTACTATGATACGTAAGAATCTTTCTAAACGCAAATGAAAAACAAAGAAAGGAAACAAATCTATCATTGTTTTATAGTTTCCTTTCTTGCACTTGTTAATTATGATCCCTCTTCAAGTTATAAATATAATTTTCGTCTCTTGCTCTAAGTTTGAATGTGTTATTTTTTCATTCATTAACTTAGCAAAAATTAACTACATTGAAGTATGAGAGTAAAACCAATGAGTAGAGATAATTGATAGAGCTATTAGACACACATAGACATTAAATATTTATTTCTTTGTTTAGTCTCAAGTTTTCATGAAAATAATTGCACCAAATATTTAACTTTTAAAGAGAGCCATATATTATTAAAAATATATATATATAATAATATAATATAATATAGATCTTCTACATGCATTAATCAAATTTTAAGTAAATTTTTATTTTATTATCTAGTATATTAAATATATAAAATAAATATAAGATAGCTTTCAATTTCAAAATTTGATGTAAACAAAGAAAGATGTTAAATTTTTTAAAATATATAATATACATAAATAAAATAAATTTAATTAATTTTAGTTAAAAAGATTTTAAATATCTAATTTATTAAATTTATAAAATAACTTTTAATTTCAAAAAAGATACGACTATCAACATAAATGTCCAAGTAAGTAATTAGTCCATAGACTATTATAAATGGAGGTTTCACTTCAAACTTGTCCAATACTAAGAATACATGTGGTAAGTCAGTTGGTGGTTTTTATGGATTCAGTCATCAAAAAAATCATTGATCTGATCAAACCAAGTCTTATTGGTATTAGATCTTTAAATCAAATGAAATCTCTCATGGATACCAATAAAGAAAAATACCAAATATACAAGCAGATCAAATCTTGTATGGACACGAACAGGGCAAAATATGAAACTTCTAACACAAGGGCTCATTCCATTTTCATGTGATTTACAAAGGAGGTCGTTGATGGTCACAAAGAGGATTTTGTGAAGACCAAATTTATCATTGTGGAAACATTTGGGATGTCATTATCACTCACGAGGATCCATGAGAGCCAAAAGAGGGAGGGGAGGAGGCAGAAAAATGTATGTTAACAATGGCAAGTCCCATTATATGTATTTTTTTCTTGCAGTTATAGGGCACTACAAATAAAAGGAGATATGCTATTCAAGAAAAATAATATGAATAATATAATATTTATGGTAAATTTATAGCTCATAGATCTCTTTTTTAGTCTTTGTGTTGCGTATCAAAATAGATTGAGTAGCTTAAGTGGTTGGGTGGTATTTTGCTAACAAAATCTTGCATGGTATTTTCTTATCTAAAATGGATTTTTGAATGACTCATTTCCCATATTGGAAGATTATATTAATATTTTTTTGTAGGAATAATTTAATAGATTATGTTAACTATGAAAAAAACATTTTTGGACTTTACAGTCCAAGCCCAAAATCGTTAGCATGTTCCAAACAACAAAAATTATATGGTTATTTGTGGAAATCTTGATAGGTATGGAGAAAAAAAAAATTGGTGAAGCACAACCTTGCATGTATATATAGTAAGGAATCAGGAAAAATGTATTTTATGTAATGCCCTGCCTAGAGATCCTTGGAAACAAGGATGAAAACAAGCCAGAATAAAAAAAAATTTAACAAGTGTAAGTGCACAAGACAACAACATACACGGATCATACAGATCGCAACGGAAGACCTAATGACCATCTTGACACCCAACGGATCTCCAAACGTCACCACTATCCAAAACACAAACAAGAAACATAAGAGATCGACCGAGCTAAAAGATCAAAACAAACTCCTGAAAATTGGCTAACTTTGAATTTTGAAGCCCTGAAATTTTCTAGAATCTATATCTTAGCCCGTAGAGGTCTAAAACCCATCTCAAATGAATCGTTACATATATTAAAATATATCTTAAGTATAACTTATACTTAAGCGATATATTTGAAACCCCGAAAAACTATAACAAAAACTTGAAAACTGGATTTCAAGAGAAACCATCTGAAATCAAAATGCAACAACATAGGGTCGAAGAACGTCCAAAAGGGTATCCAGATCAACTCTCAAAAAGTTCGGATCAACTCGAAAAGTGCTCGCTGTCGGCCCACGCAAGATTTTACAAAAACTGTGCGATACTTTAATGCAACATAGAAAAGTGTCATGTGACATTTCTCAAGAAGGAGTGCGACACTTTCAAGGACTGGGTGATACTTTTCATTAAGGCATGCGACACTTTAACAGTGTCGATACGACGTTTCTCTAAGAGGCGTGTGATACTGGAAAGTGTCACGCGACACTTCTCAAAAGGGTGTGCGATACTCTTCCAATGTTGCACGACATTTCTCAAGAAGGCGTGCGATACTTTACAGTATCATACGATACAATTTGTATGGGCATGCAATACTTTTTAAATGTCACACATTGCTAAACAAATGTCACCCATAGAAAACAAAGACACTTCCAGAACTCAGAAAAGGGAAAAACAGACCAAAGAACCTTCACACCGGGGAGTACCAGATCCACACTTTGAGGCTAGAACACTCGAACCAGAACTGAGTAACTAAAATACAAAAAAAAGGGAATCTAACCATCTAACAAATAGTAAAGGAACAGTACAAAAAGGAAACATCACAACAATTGAAATAACATTGCAAAGAACAGAATAACCAAATAAGTACGCAGTTCATCCCAACCATCAGTGGCATCATAAGACCATCATGGGCCCTAGCCATCCCCCGCGCATAACATCCCAAGCCACCAATCAAATCATTGGTCCTGTCATGATAGGGACATCACTACTAAACATGCTACAATATAAGTAAATGAAATCTAACATGCTAGTAGAAAGCATAAGATAACCGTATAATCAGATAACATCATCTACTACATGCTAAACATCATAATAAGGAATGCGTAAAACCAACCTCATGTAAACATGGAAACAACATCCCAATGAAAGCATAAATCACTAGAAAGCATACTTCGCAAATCGAAGTACCAAGTGACACATCCAGCAATGATCACACTAGAATAATAGACCGTCTCTATACATCGATCCCTAGAAGTGGTGAAGGTAGCTATGCCTCCCAACCACGTGGCACCCGTAGGTCAACACTCGTCGTGCTGATGAAGATAATGATCCAACCACACACACACAAAACAACAACCATGGCTATCACACGCGCCAAGTAGTATGATGACTGAATCCAAGACAAAGATAATGCATAAACTACAGGTCCTAGTCAGACATCTCAATGGGCTACTATGTAGGGGCTGATATCATGGAGAGTTGCTTGGCATCGACAAGCCCAAGCTAGTATAGGCAGCTACTCTTCTCAACAGAAGGCGCACAACCTAGGGTAGCTACTCTTCACGACGGAAGGCGCACAACCCACACATTTTATTATCTTGTATTTATTACCACCCAATGTTTTAATTTAATTATCACGTATATAAAACTTCCTCTGCCAACCGGCAAATAGTCACCAGGTTGCAAGATAGAAGCCCCTCCATATGCTACCCTACCCTACCCATGCTCATCCAACAATGAGTGCCTGTAGGCATGCAAACTCCCGACCCAACCCCAATGATCACAACTTTCGAAAGTACCACAAAAGATTGAGCCCCGTAGGTCACCCGACAGATGTACATGTGTGTGGTGCACCACCATCACAGAGATCATACACAAGGATAGGATGAGAATGCAAATAGAAGTCAATCGATCGAAAGCATAATTTGGGATGACAGATGCTACACACATCCCAAAGAAAAAAAAGATGCAAAAGTGTTCTGACTGGTATCCAAATGGATCATCCAAGTCCACGAACCACAATGTGTCGCGAAAACAGGGTGACATGCAAAATGAGGTAAAAACCCCAAATTTTGGAAAAAATTCAAAATTAAAACCCATTTGACCTTTGGGTTCAAAAACCCCAAAAATCAAAAAAAAAAAAAATCGAACATCGTATGCAAAAATGGCTAGCATAACGGCTCAAAATCTCAAACCCCCATTTCAAAAATAGGGAAAACGTTCATACCCGACCAACCAGGCAGAACTAGTACATAGAAACGGAGGGGAACACTAGTTCACAACCTCCTAACATATTGCTACAAGAAATAGAAGCAGAAATAGAGCAAAAACATTAAAACGGGGAGGCCCTACCTGATAGCAAAAGGGGCCGAAACTGAAACTCGTAGAATAAAATAAATATTCTGCCAAAACTGCTGACAGGGATTACTTTAAAGGTGAATCTTTGCCTTTTGGTGATCCCGTATGACGGATCAATCGTCATTTGGCGAATATTTATCATATTTGGGTCCAACCGCATCGTCGGATATTTATCATATTTGGGTCCAACGCCTGGGGTGGTCACCCATTAGTTATCACATGATTGGTCAAAAATATCGGTGCAATCGCCAATGTGATATATAGTTTGGATACATTTATTTTAAACATATCGCCAACCTTTGCATGTTGTTTCTTATTGGCCGATGTTATTTCGCCATTACTACAACCATATAAATTTTCCCTTGGTTTGGGTGTCGCCAACCATTTTACTGACGTGTGTCGATCACTCGCCCCATTTAGCCAATTGTTTTTTACTATAGGCTTGCATCGGAAGGTGCATTTTGCCTGCATTTGACATTCCTGCTTGTTAATCCCGCCTAATTCGCCAACCTAGATTGGACTATAAGAAATTATTATTCTACACAATTCGCTATTTTCTGGTCTGGAGATTGGCATTTCTTATTGCTACCGAACTTTCAGAGTGTTGAGTGCATTGGCCATTGACTCGTGGACCTGGTTTTTGTAAAAAGCAAGTGATTTTTAAATTATTTTGTAAGTGGTACTGGTTATTTTTTTAGTTTCACTGTCCAGTGTTCGCTGGTGACTGGACATCTCACATGCTAAGATAGCCTATAGGTATTAGGTTCGTGAATTATATTGGGTAGTACCGTAGACTGTAGTACTGTAGTAGACTAGTAGTAGTACCCTTTTTTTGAGAATGAATCATATTATTTTTATTATATGTAGTCTGAGTAGTTAAGTCTTTTGTTCAACAACTAAGTTGATTTTTTTGCAGCCTTTATCAATTTGCCATGTCAAACAAGAGGGGTCTGATCCCTGAAATCCAAGAGAGGCCACCATTACCAAAACGCAGAACCATAGCGGCATATTTTGGTGGTGGAGATGTTGGCAACCTACAAGATTCACAAGTTAGATCTCCAGTGGTTACTGAAAAAGGAGATTCATCACAAGTTGGACCCTCAGACAGTATTGAAGTTCAACTTGGTGAACCTGATATCTCAGTTGAGGACAAACTTGAACAAGATCTGGAGGAACTTCCCCTAAGTAGGGAGTCACAAACTGAGATTATAGAGTTGGAGTCAGTCCCAAACTAGTCGGTTGAGAAAACCAAAAATGATTCCATAAATCAGGTTCATGCACAAAAGGGGAAAAAAAGAAAACTAGAATCGAAGAAAGATCGATCTCGCTGGGATCTGTCCAGAAGGAATTTTTAGTTAGAATGGGTGGAAAAGTACTAGTTCATTGAACCAGTGCCCAATCCAAATGATGGTGAGCCTCCTGTAGAATGAAGATGTAAGATTTGCACAAAGATAACAAAGAAGGAGAAGAGGCTGCAACTTAAAATTGATACCATAAAAAGCATGTCAGTAAAGTTTACAAGAAGGAAATTATAGATGGAGTCAAAAAATTTGTGCTAACTTGGAAAACAAAGGAGAACTGTCTGCATATCAGGAATGCTAAAATATACGAGTTACACCAGCAAATACGGGAGAAGCGTTCTGCAGTAAAAGGTTCCATTGAACATTTCATTGGGAAAGCAACGGAAGTGCAAAGTATGGGAAAAGTAGTTCAATTAGGTGTGGTCTTTTATATATTGAGTAGAGGACGCCCTATGAAGGACTACCCTACAATGATTGCATTATTGTGTCTTTTGAAAACTCAAAACTATCCTAACAGTCACTGGTCAGTAAACAACGGGTGGGAATGGGCTAAATGTCTTGCACAGGTTGAAATAGAAGATATGAAGGAATCTATAAAAAACTCAGATTTCATTGCATTGTCTCTAGATGAAGTTACAGCAATTGATAATACTTCCTGGGTGTGCATGAATGTTTATACTGTAAACCATCTTTGTCGTCAACCATTTCTACTATCTGTTGCTAAATTGAATCGTAGTGCGACAGCTGAAAACTTATATGAATTATTAAAGACTACTCTAATTGAATCTGGAGGTTTGGATAGCATGGAGATTGCCAAAAAGTTGGTGTTTGTTGGAGCGGATGGTGCTTCGGTTATGCAAGGTCATAAAGGCGATCTTTGCAAAAAGATCAAGAATGATTTGGCACCCTACGCTATTCCCATTCATTGCATGGCCCATCGAATGAATCTAGCTTTTGGAATTGTCAAAAATTTTGGTTGTGTAAGTAAAGTGGAATCTCTGATCAAAGAGATTTACCAATACTTCTGTCGAAGTCTAAAACGAGTTCGAGAATTTCAACACTTTGCTGCAGGACTTATTGATGGGAGGAAGCTTCTTAAAGACAATGATACCAAATGGATCTCTTTGGATGGACCAGCACATCGAGTAATGTTTGAATACCCGTCATTGCTTGGACTAATCCACTCTGTGCGAGATAGATTCCCTCAGCTATATTCAAGCCTAACTAATGTTAAGGTACTCTTAACTTTAGCAGCTATTCTCCCCATGCTACAGGACATGAGAAATATTATAAAAAAGGTTCAACAAAGAGCTATGTACATTGCAGAATATAATAAGCTGCATAAAATGACATGTAGTAGCCTGGATACTCTGTACCGATTATTACCATTAGATGAAACAAAGTTCGCAAAGTGGTTAGAAATCTCAGATTTGAACAATCCTAGGAACTTTTTACATATTGGTGCAAACGATGAGGTATATGCCAGGGTACGTGGAGTTGACATACCAATGCAGTACTATGCCCGCATCACCCCCAACGAAGTAGGAAGTGAAGTTGAATCAGAACCAGAGAAGGTACTTTCACGTGTTACAAGTGAAGCCTTCAAGAAGATCAAAGACTTTGTGCTTGACTCTGTCAAGCAAGTTTGCTACAATATGTCATCAAAAATCAGATTCAGATTCCCTCCAGAGGAACTGCTGGAAGCAATGTCAATTTTTTTTCCACAATATTGGTCTCTAAATAGTCCAACTAATTTTTGAAGAAGGACGACGACTCTGATTCAGCATTTTTGCACACCTAAAGTAATCAATGGAGTCACCATAAATGAAATTTTAGATGAAACTCGACTGAGAGATCAATCATACTCTTTTGCAAACATAATGAGGGAACAATATGATGTTATGCAGAACCCAAATGAAGAGGCAGTGGTAACAAAGCTTTGGAAAAACCTTGGTGAGAGCAATCAGTTGAGAGAGGCAATACCAAAATATTTCAAGCTTACCAATTTATGTTTGACAATGATATTGGGTTTAGTGGAGGATGAGAGAGTTTTTAGTACTTTGGGCTTCCTTAAGTCAAAGGTTAGAAACAAATTAGACAAAAATTTGGATAATTGTTTGAGGCTCTATAATTCTAGGTATGAGGTAGAAAGTTTCCCTTATAATAGGGCTGTCAGCATTTGGAGAAAGTGATGTCAAAGAAGAGGGATTGCCAACATTTCAAACACAAGTGGCAGTGGTAGTGGTGGTGGCAGTGGTTCATATCATGATATTGAAAGTCAAAGCAATGAAGATGATGTTGAATTTGGCATGCATAGTGAGTTTGATGTTGACAGTGAATCTGAAGAAAACACAACAAACAATGAAATGTTATATGCAATAAATGAGGAGGATTCTGATGATAGTGATGTTGAGCCGGTCCAGGCAGAATGGCAACTATAGCAGCTTCTCAACCTTCTGCATGAGTCAAGTAGTAGGCTAGTAGCTCTGATCTAAGACTCTACCTACTAATTAATTATGTAACATGTTTGTAGAAGTTAATTTATAGCCTTCATTCACTGTCCCTTTATAGATGCTTAATATTATTTATTTATTTTTGAACATGTTGATGTTACAAACTTAGTACTTACATGTGGAGATTTTCATTGATTGTATTTTTTTAAAATGTTGAGATTTTCATTGATTGTAGTTTTTTCTTTAAGAAATTGTAACATAATGCATTTAACAGAATAAGCTCCATTTTAAAAAATTGTATTATAATTTATAATTACAAATCAGCCTGTAACATAATACATTTAAGTTACGATTGTCAATTACAAACAATTACAACCCTTTGCAAATGACTCAATGTCAAATTGCAATGACCATGAATTCCCTTTTGCAGATACAAGGGAGCAACAATAGTTATACGTCGGTTTGTAATTGTATATATGATCAAATATTATTATGCTGGTTCTTGATTCTTGATATGCCATAGTATGCTACTATGCTAGTGCCTGGCTGCCCAACTATCTTGATATGCTGGCTCTTGATTCCTGTAACAATTAACATTAAACAAAGTTGAAATTAAATCCAAAATTTGAAATTAAAGAGCAACAAGTAAAAAAATTATTATATTTCTATCACTTACTAAGTTGTTACAGTGTTACTACTTAGTGCTATCAGCTATGACTGCCACTGATAGCAACAGTAACAGTTTGAGAAGATGACCTAGCTTCACTAAATTTCTTTAGGGCGCTCCATTCTACATCATTTGGAAGCCCCATTTTTTTGAGGTTGTAGCTAATTAGTTGTAGTCTTGTCAACAAAAAATACTTCTAAGAGATAGGAGGAATCTATCTATAGCATCACGCATTGTTGACAGTGGTTTAATGCAACTTGCAATTCCCTCCGGAGTGAATTCCTCAGGCAATTCCCCTAAATGAGAATTCATCTGGCCCTGCAACTTTTTCATGTAATTTTCATTTCTAATGAATGTGCTTTCTGAGTTAATAGGATTTGGTAATCCAACATTCAGCAAGTTCACTATGGTGTTATTCATCTTCATCAACTCTTTGGAAGCAGAATTGAGCGATTCACCAATTCGCGTTACTTCTTCACAATGTTGAGAGACATTAATGGCCATTACACAGGCATCCAAGTGGTTTTTTATTTCATGGTTTGCCTAATCCCTGTCACTGGATCTCTTTACTTTATTGAGAACTTGGTCAAAAAGATCTTTTAAGGAACTGGTGAAGATTTGTCTTTTACCCTAAAAATCAATTTTTACATTTTCAAAGACAACTCTGATATTGCTATTTAAATCAAGCCATTCAACCAAACCATCACTGATCGTCATTATTTTGTCCCAAATTTCTTGTTTCATAAGCTTAACTGTGTTTATTATAGTATCCTTCACATGATGGTCTTCGGAAGAGGTCGTTCTATTTTCTACCATTACATTCTCCACCTTTTTCTTCATTTCAGACATCTCTTTTTCACTCTTTTTCTGCATTTCCTCTAGTTTCCTTTGGCAATCAGTTGATCTCTTCCTCTCATCCTCCAATTTCTTCTTCAAATCTTGGATTTTATTTGCATTAGTTACCTCTTTTTTCTTGTTTTCCTCGAGTTCCCTTTTCAAATCATGGATTGTCTTTGAAGTGGACTCCTCCTTTTTCTTCGCACTGTCCAATTCCTTCTTCAAATCATAGAGACTTTGAGTAGACTCCTCTTTCTTCCTGTTCTCCAATTCCTTTCTCAAATCAAGGTTTTGCTTTGCAGCTAACTCCTCTTTTTTCTTTGCATCCTCCAATTCTCTCCTCAATTTGTGGATTGTGTTAGTGCTTGCAGTAACACTACACTCTGTTTTCTTTGCATTCTCCAATTCCTCCTTCAAATCACTAATAGTTTTTGCAGTTGACAACTCTTTTTGTTTCATATTCTCCAATTGGTTATTCAAATTGTGGATTGTGTCTGCAGTAGACTCCTCTTTTTTCTTATCATTCCCCAATTCCTTTTGCAAATTAAAAATCATACTTGCCCTAGACTCCACTTTGTTCTTTTCCTTCTCCCATTCATCCTTCAAAATTTTATTTTCCTTGGCAGCAGATTCCAGCTCAGTTTTCAATTGATTCATGACATGTGCACTACTCTCTATAGACTTGAACAACTGTGTAGTAGATACGTGTTCATTCTTAAGTCTTTTTTGGCACTCATCCAATTCTTTAGTCAATTGTTGCACTTTTTCATTCATCTCTTCTTGCTGGACAATTGCCTCTGTAGGAGAAGATTTCTTTATCCTGTTTTGCAATTCTTTGAACCTATTGTCTGCTGCTTTCTCCTTCGCCTTCACATTATCAAGGTCTACCTGTAACTTTTCTATTTTTTTTGTAAGCCTTTTGTTTTTCCTCTCCGCTTTCAGAAGTGTAGAGTAGACCATTTTGTTGCTCTCTTTTGATATATTGATTTTGTCAATATTTTTCACTTTTGACAAATCCATTTGAAGACTGGTAACTTGTATATCATTATGATTTATTACATTTTGTGGTGGATTATTATCTCTACCCAGGGGCATAATAGCCATGAAGTTCATCATTTCATTGGTTGGATCATATGTTGGAAATATTCTGTTAGTAGATCCCTGACATTCAGCAACTGCATCACTTTTCAAAGTCTTCATAATTTGCCTATTTCTTTTGCTTGTCTGTTCAAACTTTGATGCAAACTCGTTCAAACTAAAATCCAGGTTTTCTGACACAATTGAGTGTTTGAAAGGTGAATTATCAACTGTATCATTGAATGCTAATGCTCCTCCATCTCCAGCTAAACTTTCTCCACCTACAACTGTATTTTGAGGATTGCCAACATACTGAAGATGGCCTATTCCAAATCTTGGTGTTTAGGGACTATTTTCAGGGTTTTGTACAGAAGCCACTAGTGCATACATTGCTGAAGTAACCGCTGACATTTCTTGCGGTGTAATTGTCATAAGTTTTTGCTTTTTTGCACAAGGTTCATCCATGCTAGTGCCAGTGTCAGTGCCAGTGCCAGTGCCAATGGGATCAACTACAACTGGATTTGAAGATTTAATAAATAATGTGTTGGGATGACCTTTAGAAGTAGAAGTATAATGTTTTTTGCCCTTTTTAAATGAATCATCTTCAATCTCAGAGCTTCCAATGATTGGTTTACTTCCTCTTTTGGGTGGGTCTGGTACTAGAACTAGATTCCAAATCCCATCACCACTTGCACCAATGGGCCCTATACCTACATAACCCATTTTTTGTATCATAGTTGCTCCTTTACCATACATTTGTTTAATAGAATCACTCATTTGAAGTTTAATAATATCTCTACCCCTGGTTGACCCAGAATCCTCAATACCTTGAATGTCAGCATCAGACTGGAGGTCCTCCTGTCTTTGAATATCACTATCACTACAAGTCTCAAGTTGATATAGTACAGTTGGATGCTCTTTATCCCAATAAGTGTTGAAAAGGTCATCCTCGTCAATTTCCTCAAAATTTGATGATGTCTTTGGTTCACCCAAATTTTGCCTCATTTTCCAAAACTCAGTTGTCTTGGTTTGACACCACATTTTAGATGTGCATGCCTCTTTAATTTCTTTTGGCATAGACTTCTTAGAAGGTTCAGGTGCTTTCTCATAGAAATTTAAGTATGTCAGAGGCCCTGATTTTTGTGACTCTGATATGTGTAATGTCGTAATTTGGGATGACAGCTGTTGCATTGAAATATTATTCTTTGCTGCATGTTTCTCCATCTCTTTCTTAACCTCATCCCACGAATCGTTGTTTTTTAACTTTTCTATCAATGGCATCTCTCGGTGTTGATATTTGTTCGCAGAGTTCCCATTGGCAATAAGTCTTGTTTTTATTATGTTCAGTGGATCATAATTCCAGTGATTAACAAAATGAAAGCCAAAAAAAGTTACCAAATCATTTGCCACTTTGCAAGCCTTTCTCTCAAATGTGAGGCCTCCAATTGCGAAAGGCAAGGAAGGAAATATCATTTTCTTTTGTTGTCCACTAAAAAGTTCATCTGCGCTCTCCATTTGCCTTACATATTCCAGTGCAAAAACCCTTTGTGTAACATGCCTTGGAATTTTGCAGGGTTCAACTGCTGAACCATAAAACCTTAAGACAGTGTACTCTTCCATGAAGAACTAGTTAGCCAATTAAATCTGACTTCCCAATTGAATGCAATCTTTACAAGACATAGGCAATCTAGGCATTGTAGTGCCTATGATTTTTTGGTAAATAGGTGTCAAAAAGAAGTCTACAAAATGGTTGTAGTTTTTATTGTTAGCAATCATCCTCATCTTATGTGCCCACTCATATACTGGACTTGGTGTCTCTGATTTCTTCTGGGTTTTCTCATTAAACTTATAGACCTCAATATCAAGCTTGTTGTTCTCTGTCTCAAATATTGGGCGATGCTTTGCTAAAAGAAGGTAGCACAAGTAACTTGCGAAGCTAAATGTCTTCATCTTGCCTATAGTTGTACTTTGTTTAATCATTAGTAATTGTTGTTGCATAGATTCAACAATGTACCAAACAAAATCATATCTTACTGCTACATTGTCAACTGACTGACCTCGACAATGGATATTATAAATCATTTCAAGAACACTGGCCCCCACTTCCTTGTTACTGTCCAATCCTAGGCAAAATGATAACAAAGAAATAGTATTCTAAACCCATGGCACAAAAATATCATACTGATAAGGAGGCTTATGGTCTTTGTCTAGTGTAACAGTAACACTACTAGTAAACGCTGAGGGTATTAAACCCTTAATATATGAATCTTGAAAACTTCTTTCCAACTTGTCATAAGCCTGAGCTAGTTTATCCAAGTCAATGCGCTCATTAGAGCTTTCTGTTCTTAACCCTAACCCTAGGTCTAACAGAGTGAAAAATTCAGTCTCAATTATTGATAAAATTTCCTCCTAAGTGTTTTGGTTTACAATTGCCTTTCTATTTTCATCATAATTCTGAGTGCATAGCATTACAATTTTAGGGCAAGGGAATACTTCGGGTGTAGCAAGGTTTGCTAATCCAGTAACCAGAGCAGCTAGTTTATTTGTATATGCACCAATACTGCTATTATATTTGTAATAAATTCTCCCCTTCTGAGGATCTTTCCACTTACTAAACAATGAATGTCTAATTGCCATGATTCTAGAATCTCCATGGATAACAGGATCAAAAATATCGTGACATTCATCGGTGAAACCTGGGGTTTGTAGCACTTGTCTAAGTTGTATAATGGTGTTCTTTTCCTTTATGGGTGCACTCGTTTGGGAGGTTTTTGACTTTGTTTTGCCCAAGCCTGGTTGCTACTCGTTATTAGACTTCAAACCCTATTCAAAATAATTGTAAAGTGTAAACCTAAGACAATTAAAATCAAGATTTATATTGCTGCAAATCACAATGGAATTTTTTTGAAAAAAATTAAATACCTGGAATTGAGATTGGATAATTGGTGTTGTCGTCTGATACCCAAGTTTCACACTTTCAGTCTTCAGAAACCAAAACACAACTGCCAGTCTTTGAAAATTTAAAATTTGAAAACCCTATGGCTATTCTGTCAGACTCTCGTCTAAGTCATCTTACGTTCCAAAACTCTCAACTTCATACTCTAAAAAGGTAATACTTGAAGTTTAATAGTTAAAATGAAAGTAATAAGAAATTAATGGTTTTAACTTTTATGTACAATGTACATCTAACCGTGGTCCGTAATAAATTGTCAAGACTCAAAATCAATATTAAATAATGTAGTGATGTACGTAAGTTACACGTGTCACGATTCTGGATGCATCTTGGCAAATGGGAAAGCATTCCCCAAATCGGCCTGAAATTCATCTCGGGCCATCGATCTATAGACTATCAAATGGTTATTATTAAATTTATTATTGTTACTATATTAATATATAATATTAAATTAAATAATATAATATAATGATAATAATAATGACCATCTCAATCTGATTGATCGAGATTCATCCCGGACCATCAATGGCTCCAGAATTATTATTATTATTATTATATTATACCACATAATATTTATATAATATAATATAATATTATTATAATATTATAATATAATAATAATAATGACTTGAGTCATCGACGAAATTATTATTATTTATATAATAATTATTGACTCGAGTTATCGACAGCCCGAGAGGAATTTTGGGCCGATTTGGGGAATCTTTTCCCATCTGCCTAGATTCATCTGGAATCGTGACACGTGTCACAATTTCAGATGAATTTAGGCAGATGGGAAAAGATTCCCCAAATCGGCCCAAAATTCCTCTCGGGTTGTCGATGGCTTGATAGTTGGGCATATGCACCGAGTTGTGGTGCCAAAAAGATGACAAGGTTTTTTTTTTCTAATTTTCAATAGCACGTACACGCTATGGCTTGGGTCACCCAAGCCATAGTGCGTACGCGCTATAGCACGTACGCGTTATTCTGATATCCAAAAAGTTATATGATGGGCTGCAGACCTGTGGCTCATCATTTTCATTTTGCTTTTTGGCTATCCAACAGCACGTACGCAGGTTTGATAGCAAAAATTCACCACCATTTGCCAAAATGCCTCCTCACCGACGAAATCCAAGACAACGAGCACACCGACGATGATGAGGTAGGTGATATAAACTTAACTTTGAATTGTTTAATATGTTTTCCATATTGTTTTATTGGTTTTTGATATTCTTTTGTAGGGTTGTTACAAATTTCATTTAGATTTGTTTATTTAGTTGGATTTCAATTGATTTTTTATTAGGAAATGTCCATAATCAACCGAAAAATCCACAAAACCCTCAAGAACCTCAAAATCAAAACCCTCCTCAAGAAGAACAACAAATTCCACAACCGGAACCAATTGCAAGACCTCCGCCAGGCACACAAGAAAATATAAGAAATGAAATACAGAGAGGCAAAATTGAATTAGAAAGACTCATTGCTCGGTTGAAAGAATCTGGACAAACCAATCCAATGAGGGCTCAATTGGCATCATCCCTCGAATCCATTAACACTCAAATAGCCTCAGTTAGTGGTCAGTTAGATATTTGGACGGCTAAGAGGGATGAACAAAAAAGATTTTATGCAAATAAATTGTCATATGAAGATGTTAAAAAAAAAAAAAAATATCAAAAGGTAGTATATGTGCATTATTTAGAAAATCTAGTGAGCCAAATACTGTTAGAGAGGGTACTAAACGATTCCCCATCCATTGGTGTATACACGATGCTATTAGAAATAATTTTTGGGATAGATGGTGGATGGTTTTTGATGTCCCTCCTTGCAACAATCACGAGGTCCCCATGTATTTTTTGAAGAAATTATATTGTGAGTTTGTCCTTGGGGAGATCCCCAATTATTTTGATATGTTAGACTCCCCGGGTAGAGGTGGGGGGTCATCATTTGAGGGGCCAAGAACACGTCGTGACCCTAATGTAGTTAGGGCACCTGTGGTCCATCCATAGCACGAGCATGTGATTATTCCTTCAGTTGTGAAGGAACATGTAGAGGCCAGCACTCTAGGGACCATTAATGCTTTAATTCAAACCCTCATCCATTTCACGAGCCCATTAGTTGAGGGGGAGCCTTCTATGCATCGTGGTCACATGTGCACTTCATGCGGATCCCTATGCACATTTGGCACTCATGCCGGAGATACTACGGATGATGGGCTTATCACTGATGAGTTCCTGAATGAGACATTTGGCATTGATACACAGGTAAATTACTAATTTGATCACATTTTATATGTATAGTGAATGATTAATTAATTAGCATTTATTGACATTGTTCAAAATTTAGGGTCAAAGTGTTGTTGGGCCTAGCAGCGATCCTCCAGGCCCATTTTTTGTCCCTTCGACGAGTCCTGAGGTATGTATCAATTTAATCATTTTAATTAATACATATATTTATTACGTAATCATATTAAGGATTGACAAAAAAAAAGTATGCATGTGCATCAGTTCTCCACAGGACCCTCAACCTTTACCACAGACACAAAGCAGAGACATCATACGAGGTTCACACAGATACAGTTGTTTCATGTTAATTTAATTCATTTGATTATATTTATTCCATCTTTCATGTTAGATATAATGTGTATTGTATGACATGCAACTCATGATGTCGGACACACCTCCTCATCTGCGACAATTTGTTGATAGTGGAGTGGCCGCAGCTGTGGCTAGCTCACAGCCATTGATAGAGGTATGAAAGAATTTTCTTCATTTTAGTTGTTGTTTATTATAGTTAATCTCAAAATTTCTAATGTTATTTATAAGTGATTATATTTATTGAATTGTTGTAGGGTCTTGTCACGCCTGATCGTCCACGAGCATTTGAGGTGGACTTACAGAGTGACTATTTGTTGGCGGTAAGAAAATAATTGATTTTGTGTGTACATATATTTGATTTCAACATATAATAAATATTGATTCATATCTACTTTTTTTGTATCAGTTGGACCTGGAGAAGAGCCTCAACAAGAGGTCAAGTGAGCGTTTCAGGATGGCCCCATCATCTCCACTGTCTCCCTCCACACGACGGCAGGGGACATCGAGAGACTTGTTTCCTTCCCCTCATGGGAAGGAAAAGATGTAGTTGAGATATTCAATACATACATATATATATATATATATATATATATATATATATATATATATATATAGACTTGTTTCCTTCCCCATTTATATATATAGGCATCAGAGAGACATATTTGACATACATTTGATGTACATATGACATTCTATATTTGATATATGACATTTATTTTATGTATGACATTATTGGTTAATATATGATATGTTTGTTCATATACGACATTATTGGTTATCATAATATATTATGTGTTTGTTAATCTATATTACATTATTGGTTATCATTTTATATTATATGTTTGTTCATGTATGACGTTAAATTAGATATGTTCGTGTATGACATTAAATTAGATATGTGCATGTATGAAATTAAATTCAATTGCTAGAGAGTTGCCATTATGTCTACCAACTAGTAGATGTTATTTTTTGCTTTATTAGTATTTCTCAAAAACTGCAAAGAAGTTGTTTCTGGTGAATAGTTGTAAACAATTGTGATCATCGACTTCATGTACTCATGGCTTTGGCTGCAAACACTTGTAACTTTGGCTATAAGCATCCATGGCTTTGGCTATGTGCACTAGTGCCTTTGGCTGTGAGCATTTATGGCTTTGGTTGTAGGCACAATATAGCCTTGGCTGTAGGTTTTCTTTCTTGCTGCATGTCAAAGTTACCTTCAAGAATATCATTAGTCTAAGATCATTACAATTAAAATACTATGACATGATACCTTGGAAATAATAGTCTTTAACCCATTACTTTATTTGTTAAAACATCATGTAGTATCTACTATAGTGCTTCTACTCAAATATGTTTTCAAAAATACTTAGTATGGCAAAGAAATGTCTATGGAAAGCTTGTCAAATAGGATATTGAAGAACTAAATGTGGACACTCATTAGTACCCATCAATAAGAACACGGACATCTTTCTCAATCAATCCATATGAGATTAGCTTAATTTATAAATCTCCTTTGCAAATAACTAGAAGATGCTATGAATCTTAATACAGAGTTAATCACGAACTCATTATTCCATCCAAGAAGCATATATCACCCTAAGCCAATTAACCGACAAGATAAAAATTAATTCAATTTCAACAAAATTTTGAGTATAACAAGCATCTTAGGGATTCTTACAAGAATTAACATGATGTTCACAAGAGCATTACAAGTTCTCAAAATGCTATTTCACATATTGTAATCATATTCAATTTTGAATGGCCATTTGTGTTACAAGCATAAATTTTCTTTAAGGTCTTTTAATTCTAGACATGAATTTTATTCTGAAGCTTTTCTATGACAACCCACTCAATGCATATATTGTTGTTCCACATTATGCTGATTTGACTTTCATTGGTTGATTTGGGTCTAGACATGACGTTATTCACTACCTTTTTTATATATTATTTTTTTGTAGTGAGGTTCTAGCCTGAATGAATGTATTAATCATCGAAGTTGTGAACCTTGGTCGAGATCCTTACAAATATATTTTCAAATTGGACCTCAAATAGTTTTCTCAGTCACCCCCTGTACATAGATACTGAAATTGTAGTTAATTACAAAATTAATACTAAATTAACACAAGTTTAATTGAGAAGTATTATGTACCTCAATAGGCTAGATTATTATTGACCGGGAAGCTTTATCTTAGAGCAGTTGGTTTCCTAAATCTTTAGTGCAATGACACTCTTATGGAATGTGGAATTAGGTATGCTAGCTAAGGAACGTTCTTTAAAAGGCAGAGGAAACTCAAGACTCACATGTTTCCAATCAATATAAATGTTTAAATCGCTTCTCTAATTTTTTCTATTTATGATCTTCTTAAAACTTAACTTTCTAAATGCATTGATGGGGAAATAAAGATCTTCTAGGAACTAAAGGCTAATCATGTTTAATACTTACAATTCTTTGTTTTTATCTAATAATTTAAAAAAGATTGTACAAGTGTTTTCAAAGAGCAACACTTGTCACTAACATCATAAGAAGGAATATCCAAGGAGAATTACCACTGATCCCCCACCACCAAATTCAAGAGAAAACAAAAATCCACTACTAAAGAGATAGTAACAACGATCATCCCTAGTATGTCCCTTATCACAAAATGATTACCATCAAAATTTGCATTTCCAATTGTGTCATGTGCGTTGAAGCGATAGTAACATTTTCACTCTCTTACCTAATGTCTCCCATTTTTGAAACTCCTGGGGAAGGGCAAGGCCATCTTCTCAGTACTTCAAAATACAACGAGTTCCATTTTTTCCCATATTGATAATCGTTGGCTTAAAGTATAGTCAAAGTATTGACAGCCCATAGGAACTCAACCTTTGAACATCCCATCTGTAAATGACCTCATAAAGAAAGTTCAATAAACCCGCATGAAATAGTGAAACAAAAGTTGCATACTTGTGAAGATGATCAGACTGCAGGTGATCAATATGTCTCAAATCTATATTCAGTTCTTTTACTGTGCATATAAATGGTTTGTTATATAAAAGACTTATATCCACTAGATAAAAAATCATTTTCTTACTATGCTATCCTTATCCTTGGCTAATCTCTGGTCTCTGCAACACAGTCCTGTAGGAACAGGAATCTCATCCATATCTTGCACGAGCTCCGAGATATGTCCCGTCAAAGATTGCAGCCCTATGGCATTTAGTGACCCTTAGGGACATTCTGGTTGAGCGTGCCTGAGAACGTTCGAGCACTGAAGGGGACAAGATGAGGTTGGGGATAGGGTTTACCCGGCCACCCAGAGCTAATGGAGAAGACAGTTTGATCCTACGACGAAAGATGAGAGAGATTTGGTAGTTGACAACTTTGTACTGGCCAACACTGCAAGTTTCAACATCACCCGAGATGGCATTGTAGAATGAAAATGGAATGTGATCTCCAAAAAGTGAGATAGGTTATTGTAGGTCTCTGCAACACGGTCCTGTAGGAACTAGAATCTCATCCATATCTCACACGAGCTCCGAGATATGCCCCATCAAAGATTGCAGCCCTGTGGCATTTAGTGACCCTTAGGGACATTCTAGTTCAACGTGCCTGAGAACGTTCGAGCACTGAAGGGGACAAGATGAGGTTGGGGATAGGGTTTACCCAGCCACCCAGAGCTAATGGAGTAGACAATTTGATCCCACGATGAAAGATGAGAGAGATTTGGCAGTTGGCAACTTTGTACTGGCCAACACTGCAAGTTTCAACATCACCCGAGATGGCATTGTAGAATGAAAACGGAATGCGATCTCCAAAAAGTGAGAGAGGTTATTGTAGGTCTCTACAACATGATCCTGTAGGAACTGTAATCTCATCCATATCTCGTACGAGCTCCGAGATATGCCCTGTCAAAGATTGCAGCCCTGCGGCATTTAGTGACCCTTAGGGACATTCCGGTTCAGCATGCCTGAGAACGTTCAAGCACTGAAGGGGATAAGACAAGGTTGGGGATAGAGTTTACCTGGCCACCCAGAGCTAATGGAGCAGACAGTTTGATCCCACGACGAAAGATGAGAGAGATTTGGCAGTTGGCAACTTTGTACTAGCCAACACTGCAAGTTTCAACATCACTCGAGATGGCATTGTAGAATGAAAATAGAATGTGATCTCCAAAAAGAAAGAGAGGTTATTGTAGGTCTCTGCAACATGGTCGTGTAGGAATTGGAATCTCATCCATATCTCACACGAGCTTCAAGATATGCCCCGTCAAAGATTGCAGCCCTGTGGCATTTAGTGACCCTTAGGGACATTCTGGTTCACTGTACCTGAGAACGTTCGAGCACTGAAGGGGACAAGAGGAGGTTGGGGATAGGGTTTACCCAACCACTCGAAGCTAATGGAGCAGACAGTTTTATCCCACGATGAAATATGAGAGAGATTTGGCAGTTGGAAACTTTGTACTGGCCAACACTGCAAGTTTCAACATCACCCGAGATGGCGTCGTAGAATGAAAATGGAATGCGATCTCAAAAAAGTGAGAGAGTTTATTGTAGGTCTCTGAAACATGGTCCTATAGGAATTAGAATCTCATCCATATCTCACACGAGCTCTGAGACATGCCCCATCAAAGATTGCAGCCCTGCGGCATTTAGTGACCCTTAGGGACATTCCGGTTCAGTGTGCTTGAGAACGTTCGAGCACTGAAGGGGACAAGATGAGGTTGGGGATAGGTTTTACCCGGCCACCCGAAGCTAATGGAGTAGACAGTTTGATCCCACGATGAAAGATGAGAGAGATTTGGCAGTTGGCAACTTTGTACTGGCCAACACTACAAGTTTCAACATCACTCGAGATGGCATTGTAGAATGAAAACGGAATGTGATCTCCAAAAAGTGAGAGAGGTTATTGTAGGTCTCTGCAACACGGTCCTGTAGGAACTAGAATCTCATCCATATCCCACATGATCTTCAAGATATGCCTCGTCAAAGATTGCAGCCCTGTGGGATTTGGTGACCCTTAGGGACATTTCGGTTCAGCGTGCCTGAGAACGTTTGAGCACTGAAGGGGACAAGATGAGGTTGGGGATAGGGTTTATTCAGCCACCCGAAGCTAATGGAGCAGACAATTTGATCGCACGATGAAAGATGAGAGAGATTTGGCAGTTGGCAACTTTGTACTGGCCAACACTGCAAGTTTCAACATCACCCGAGATGGCGTTGTAGAATAAAAATAGAATATGATCTCCAAAAAGAGAGAGAGGTTATTGTAGGTCTCTGCAACATGGTCTTATAGGAACTAGAATCTCATTCATATTTTGCACGAGCTCCGAGATATGCCCCGTCAAAGATTGCATCCCTGTGGCATTTAGTGACCCTTAGGGACATTCCGGTTCAGCGTGCCTGAGAACGTTCGAGCACTGAAGGGGACAAGACGAGGTTGGGGATAGGGTTTACCTGGCCACTCGGAGCTAATGGAGCAGACAGTTTGATCCCACGATGAAAGATGAGAGAGATTTGGTAGTTGGCAACTTTGTACTGGCCAACACTGCAAGTTTTAACATCACCCGAGATGGGGTTGTAGAATGAAAATGAAACGCGATCTCCAAACAATGAGAGAGGTTATTGTAGGTCTCTGCAACATGGTCTTGTAGGAATTGGAATCTCATCCATATCTCACACGAGCTCTGAGATATGCCCTGTCAAAGATTGCAGCCCTGTGGCATTTAGTGACCCTTAGGGACATTCCGATTCAGCGTGCCTGAGAACGTTCGAGCAATGAAGGGGACAAGACAAGGTTGGGGATAGGGTTTACCCGACCACCCGGAGCTAATGGAGCAGACAGTTTGATCCCACGAAGAAAGATGAGAGAGATTTGGCAGTTGGCAACTTTGTACTGGCCAACACTGCAAGTTTTAGCATCAAGTGAGATAGCATTGTAGAATGAAAACATAATGTGATCTCCAAAAAGTGAGAGAGGTTATTGTAGGACTCTGTAACATGGTCCTGTAGGAACTAGAATCTCATCCATATCTCAGACGAGCTTCGAGATATGCCCCGTCAAAGATTGCAGCCCTATGGCATTTAGTGACCCTTAGGGACATTCCAGTTTAGCGTGCCTGAGAACGTTCAAGCACTCAAGGGGACAAGATAAGGTTGGGGATAGGGTTTACCTGGCAACCCAAAGCTATTGGAGCAGACAGTTTGATCCCACGACGAAAGATGAGAGAGATTTGGCAGTTGGCAACTTTGTACTCACCAACACTACAAGTTTCAACATCACCCGAGATGGCATTGTAGAATGAAAACGGAATGCGATATCCAAAAAGTGAGACAGGTTATTGTAGGTCTCTGCAACATGGTCCTGTAGGAACTAGAACCTCATCCATATCTTGCACGAGCTCTGCGATATGCTTCACCAAAGATATTTGAATTCACAGTGTTTAATGAGAATATAGTTGAGGCTTGTTTTACTTTTCTATGTTAAGTTTGGCTTCCAATTTTGGTTTCCCTACTTATCTATGTGAAATTTCCACTTTCATAAGTAACATGGATGCAATAATACTAAATTAAGTATAGGTCCATGGTTCTAGAAGCTTCACATAGCTTCTCTTCAACTATGGATCTTGTAAGCATTGTACCATGACTATTGGTGTTGTGAGAATGTACAAAGCATATATATTGTTTGACCAAATGTCTTCAATGAACATGAACTATATGGAAGAAGAGAAGATATGTTGCAAAGTCTTTGAAAATTTTCTTCAAGAAATGTAAGGAGCCATGGGTGATTCATCCAAATTATTTGGTAAAATAAGAGGAGGAATGAATCAACCTTGATGATAGGGGTAAATGCTAAATAATATTTATTTAATCACATTGTTTGAAAAAACTTTAATGACCTTTAAATACAATTGAAAGAAATGGAATTGATCTCCCTTACTCATGTAGATGAATAAAATTGGAATTTAAAAAAGAGAGGGACATCCACCATAAAACCATGCAATCATGCACTTTTTGATGGGAGTATCATAAGTTCATTGTTAGATGGATATGCCAAATGTGGAACAATTAAAAGGAAAATATGTTGATTGATTGAATACAAGCATCAAACCAATGTGATAACAAAAAATCAAAGTTGATTCCATAAGGTCTAACAATATCATAAAATTCATTTATCAATAATTTGAAACATCATAAGCATATGTCTAATAATGTCATACATGAAATATATGTAAAAAATGACATACATAGAAAAAATTATACAAAACATATGCCCAATAATGCCATATAGGTGTAAAATGTACATCATTAGATATATACTCTTTCCAACTAGGGGAACAAAATAAATCCCTAATTGTCTTTAATTGCCAACAAGTGGGAGATGACCAGTGTATATAACGAGGTCTTCCTAACATGCTCACTAGTCCATTAGTCTAGAATCTTCTGTAACTCGACATGTTACAATCAAAATTATATATGAATAAATAACTATTTTATATTAAAAAATAAAATATATTTACACATAAAACTTAATATTTTCTTACAACTAGCTGATAATTCCTCTGTATATACACCTCAGGGATACACTGATGGTCAGGAATAATAAGACCCTACAAAAACTATCAAAGTTACCACTTGATTGTGCCTATGAATTTTATATTGAATTTTAGTACTAATGAAATTTTAATGTAAACTCTTTCATACCTTAGTCATTGGCTTAGAACTAGTGAGTGCAATAAGGACTCGTTGATCAATACAATGATGAAGATGTAAAGGTATCTCTGATGTCAATAGCTGAAAATGATAATACATGAGACTCAAATGCAGTTATGAAGAATACACATTTTCTTTTGTCTCCATATCAAATAAAATTTTTTGGTACCTCTGTGAATGTGACATCCTTCATTTTATAGTGTTGATCCTAAAGCTACAACACTTATTATTTATTACACATGTATGTAAATCTGTTAAGCATCAAATTCAACACCTTTGTCTACAAAATAATGTACTATATGTTAGAGTAATAAATTCATTTCCTTAGTAATTAAATTATATTGATATAATTACTAAGTTACTTATTATATTGATATAGTTTACTTATAATTCCTTTCGATTTACAACTAATTGAAATGATTTCCTCAATTTTCCATCTAGTCACTAGAAAATTGGATTTGTTGTCTCTTTCTCTTAAAGAACCTGATCTACTAGTTCCTTTGGTCTAGAAGCCTTCCATTGAGATTGGGGTTTTGAAAGGTTCAAGGGTTGAGGAACTTTTTATAGAATATCTTGAAGAAGGAGAGGTCATGTATAATGGTTTTGAGGAAGGCTAGAGTTCCATCTAGATGGTGTTGCAAAATGGCCAAGTGGAGGAGGAGGTAGAAGAATAAATAGAATAAATGCATGAGAAGGAGGGTCATGGGGGCAATGGATTCAAACCCACAACCAATCTTTTATACCATTATACAAATTACAAATTATAAGACTATGCCTTTCATGATAGTCGCATTTTCATATTGGCAAATGAAGAATGACTTTTGGAACAAACATAATAAATACTTCCAAATAAAAATGAAGCCAATGTATTGTATTATAAGCTCGAATGGTAAAGACCAAGCCCAAACATTTATTAAGGTGTAGCATTTATAATTGTCAGGTTCATGTGAAGAAGTCATCATTCATATTCTCATTGTTGTGTAATTTGATGATAAGAAGAATACAATGATATAGAGGTTGATAGTGACTTAAAACTTTACAAAATGAAATCAATGAGAATTTTACATTGAGGGGGGAGTAATAATCAATGTTTCATTCTCATTGTTTGACAAACTCTTATATAAAGAGGGAGTAGACAGATGATATGGTTTAGTCTTCTTTCGAGAATCTTAGTCATATTGGTTCAGAAGGATTCATGATACAACTACTATACTTAGCGTGACCAATTGATGCTAAAAACCTTAGTATTGATGCTACAAACCTTAGTATTGACATAATTTAACCTCTACAATTCCAGGCATAAGATGATTATCATACAATGGTACTTGAACAAAGAACACTAATAAATATTGAGGATGTGAATTGATAATACCATTTTGCAGATGATTTTGGCATCTCACCCTTTATCACTTGTGCGTCAACTTTATTAGCCCTCTTCTTTGGTGACCTACAAATGAAAAATTAGCATAGTAACAAATCTAAGATACGATTAAAAAAATGGGTCCTATTAAAGAATCTAATATAAATTCAAATAATGTATCTATATTCTAAACAAATCAAAACTAAATCTCATCACTTACACATCATAACAATACGGTCCACCTTAGTCATGTGATAGTCTTGGGGAAGATGTTGTAACATTGTATTTGGATCCAATTGATCACTTTTTCTCTCTCTCCCAATTCAATCTAATGAGCAGCCTGGATCTGCTCGACATTTTAATGTCTCAAGTATTGCCTCATGGTCTGACTCGCGAACTTTCCAAAGAATCTTATTATGTGGTTTTCCACCATATTTTATCAAGTGGACATTTGATGCAACAACAAGGTTTGAATAATGAAGAATCTTCTTCTCTGTTTGCCAATCCTCGAATAACCACAAGTTAGGATTCTTCATAGGATATCGTCTAAGCCATGTGCGTGTTACAACCACCGCACCAACATGGTACTCTAAACCTTCACCATCTATAACCGAGTGATCCAATTTTTGTTTGGCTTCAACACAACGACACAAATAATAATCTGTCCCTTCTTCATTGTCTTCAGGTGCAATAACAGCAAAAACATGGCCTACAGTGACAAATGTACAAAACGCGGTCATTAATTTAGAAAATACTTGGGTAAAAGTTATAAAGTTACATATTGAAATTACAAAGATATATATATATTACCAGGTTGCACTAAATCTGACAAGCGGTCAAAGTCAATAGATGAATCCATCTCTACCATTTCTAGTGCTTGTGGGGGACAATAGGTGTCAATTGGGTCCAAAACTCGTATATCCCATTTGTCCACCCATTCAGTTGACTCACAGTAATCCCAATTTTCCTCTACACATGATGGACAATAGCATGCCATTTTTCGTGTGTGGATACTCCATGAACCTACATCAGAGCTTCTAAAAGAGTGTAACTCACTAGATCCTGTTAGTGTGCAACAATCTTAATATCGTGCAATGTTAGTATTATCTATCAACCAAAACAATCTACGAACTGTAGACTCACCTTCCTTACCTGGACCCATTGTAGCATTACACCATTGGATGATGGATTTTGCATCTATCAATATTGCTCCATCTTTGTACTTTAGTTCTTCACAAGCCAAGGCTCTTTTAATGCATGCGCTTGCACCATCGTGCTCTCCCTTACCATGACCAGCCTCTGTGAAATTCTACATATATTGAATTCTACACAACTTGTGCATCCTGCTCAACCAATAGAAGATCCGTGCATTCTTGAATTGAGATGCACAATTGTCTGACCAAATAATGTGTTGATGATATGATATGCCCCTGTTAGCCAAATCTCCATAAAATAGTTGAAAACAACCATGTACAAACTCCGTAGAATGTGATCGATCATCGCTGATGTAAAAAATGGTACTCCCTCAAAATCTTCCTGTCATCCTCTGTACTTGTAGGTGAATGCATGAATGTTATGTGAACAAATATAGAAACCTGTTGAGATGTATAATACTTTGCTTGCACCTCATTTTGTGGTTGTAGTGTGTAGTTCTCTACAAAATCTACAACCGAAACAATGGTATCCAATGGAAACATATCCTTGCACAACTTGAATTGCAAATCCAACCATCGAGCTCTATGGGTATGCCTTGCATACTCGTACATAATCTTTTCACGAAAAATCTTCATGAACTCATACACTGGAATCTTTTCAATAACTAGATCACATCTTTTACCATGTTTCCCATCTTTTAGAGCATATGTCATTGTCTTGAATTTTTCGTAATCTACTATTTCATTTCCAATTTCATGTGTACTATCCATATGTTGACAAGTTGATAAAAGTTGCAAAGAACCACAAAATAAGCACGTACCATCCAAGCATGATGTCTTGTAAAATTGTTGCCCGTCCCCTATTTCACATAAAATGTTGGATATGAATTCCCTTGAAGATCTTGGTGGCTCTTTTATGTCACAATCCTGCAAAAAAAACTGAGAATGCAAAACTACACATATGTGCCTAAAAACATCAAAATGGTTAAAAAATTCAATATGTATCCTACAACAACAAGTTGTGCGTGTGTGATTTATTTTCACATAAAAAGGTTTACCCATCTCAAAAAATCTTTGACTTATTCGAATTTGAGGATACATACCAATAAATTTTGCAAAAAATTGTGTCTGAGTTGAGTCCAAAAAATGTTTCGCATGTGGCTCGCGATTTCGGCTACCAATCCTCCTTCTTACAACATCTCTTTGATTAGGAGAAACACGTGTGTTATTTTTCAAAAAATCTTCGATCAATGATTTCAAGGCTTCACTAATTTCTTTATCCTTTCACGGTAGTCTACCGCTAAATGTCCATAACTCATTTTTTGTTGGATCTAATCTCTCACGTCTTAGCATGGCTCTCCTTAAGGTAACTCTACCAATTTTTAATGTTTTGCTTGTCTTTCTCATGAGTCAAGCTTTCTTCGTTTGGCTACTTACTATTGTCAATGTGAGTACTCGTCTTGTGATATTACTATCTTTGGTGCGTGATTTAGAACCCACTTTTTCATAAGCACTCATTAGATTCTTTACAATATTTCTTTCATTTGAATCATCCACCGTTCTTAGCCCAAGAATCTTCATGATAGGCCTAAATTTCAAATTCCTCATCATTTCAACAAATAATTGGCATTGACCTGTAATATTTAATTCTTCAAAAAATAATCTCCACATATGATTAACTTTTCTTTGACAAGTACGCTTGCTAATCTTGTCAAGCATTGATTTCAAAATGTTAGTATCAATATCAATCAAATACTTTGGTTTTCTAAAACGGATTCTAGAAGGTGTTCTAATCTCTTCAATTCTCTCAACATTTTGAACATCAATATAAGGTTGAGTTTATTGTGTACCTTGAACTAAAGATGATGTGCCTTGGCAATAAGATGTAAAAGATGGAATATCACCTACTTGATGTGTTGATGTTGTGTTTTCAACATGACATGATGGAGTGTGTATATCGTCGGATCTATAAATTAGTGTCTCTTCAACATGAGAGGATGATATGACTTCAACATTGGAAGATGGTGTAGTGGATGATATGACTCCAACATTTGAAGATGGTGTAGCAGACAATATGACTCCAACATTGGAGGATGGTGTAGCTTCACAATTCAATTGTCTTCTTGAGTGTAACAATCTCATTCGTTATCTTTGTCTTTCTAATTCTTCCTCCTTGTTTCTTTGTACTGGTGGTTCTTGATCCTCTTCGAAAGTTAATTCTTCATCATTGCTTTGCAATTTTCTTTGTTCACGTAGTAATTTCATTTTATCTCTTTTAATTGTCAAATCTCTCTCCCTATCTGCATTTGTTTGAATCTTTGGTTTCTTCCTTGGCATGATGATGATTTCTGCATGTCAAATTATTCAAACATCTGAATTACTTAAAATGTGTAAATTACAAATTATTTTATTTAATATAAAAATTATAATTATTTGAATGAATACACAATATATATCAAACGACTTGTCAAATTTCTAACCATTTCGAAATAACACTTCATTCAAACATACAATTTTTAATGAATTCACTATATATTACATAACATATCAAATTATAATAAAATTTGTATCTATATATCGACAAAAAATATTTAAAATGGATTGCACTAACCTTTTCTATTAAAAGAATATTCAAAAATTCTTCAAATCACGTATCCAATGATTGAATTTGGTGTTTGCTAGCTTCCAAAAGTGTTGAAATAGTGTTTGCTAGATGTTGAAACCCGTGTTTTCTATTGGAATAATAGCGAGCATAACAAACCAAAAGTTTAAAACGGATGAAATGGGCCCCAAGGTTGGTTTTTGACCATTTTTTGGTGATTTGGGATAGTGCGTACGCACTATAAAGCGCATACGCACTATCTCAAAACACATCACTCCCCATCCTCCCTACTCTCTATCCTCCCTACTCTCTCTCCCATCCCCTCCCTCTCTCTTCCTACTCTCTCCCATCCTTTACTCTCTCTCACCCTCCCTCTCCCACCACCTACTCTCTCTACCTCTCTCACCCCCTCTCCTCTCTTATCCCCAACTCTTTAGATCTCTCACACACACTCTTATCCCCCCTATCTCTCTCACTCTCCTTCTCCTACCACCTAATTTCTCTCCCCCATCCCCTACTCTCTCTCTTCTCTCCCATCCCCTACTTTGTATTTCTTACACACATTCCCATTCCCCCTCTCTCTCCCTCTCCTGCCACCTACTTTCTCTCCCCCATCGTCGTACTCTCTATACCACCCCCTACTCTCTCTCACCCTCACACTACTACTACCTACTATCTCTCTCTTTCAAGTTCTCTCTCTCCCTCTCTACTCTCTCTCCCCCATATTGTACAAGCTCTCTCTACCTATCCCACTCTCTCTCCCATCGCCTACTTTCTCTCCCCCATCCCCTGCTCTCTTTCTCTCTCTCGTCTCCCATCCCCTACTCTCTCACACTCTCACACTCTCCCCCATCCCCTACTCTCTCTCTTCTCTCCCATCCCCTACTCTCTCACACTCTCACTCTCTCCCATCCCCTACACTATCTCTCTTACACATACACCCCCATCCCCCCCTCTCTCTTTCCCTCTCCCATCACCTACTTTCTCTCCCTCATCGTTGTACTCTCTCTCTCTGCCACCCCCTACTCTCACACTCTCACACTCTGTCCCATCCCCTGCTCCGTCTCTCTTACACACACACTCCCATCCCCCCTCTCTCTTTTCCTCTCCCACCACCTACTTTCTCTCCCCCGTCGTCGTACTCTCTCTCTCTACCACCCCCTACTTTCTCAAAACATATCACTCCCCATCCTCCCTATTCTCTATCCTCCCTACTCTCTCTCCCATCCCCTCCCTCTCTCTTCCTACTCTCTCCCATCCTTTACTCTCTCTCACTCTCCCTCTCCCACCACCTACTCTCTCTACCTCTCTCACCCCCTCTCCTCTCCCATCCCTGACTCTTTAGATCTCTCACACACACTCTTATCCCCCCTATCTCTCTCCCTCTCCTACCACCTAATTTCTCTCCCCCATCCCCTACTCTCTCTTCTCTTCCATCCCCTAATTTGTCACTCTTACACACATTCCCATTCCCCCTCTCTCTCCCTCTCCCACTACCTACTTTCTCTCCCCCATCATCGTACTCTCTCTACCACCCCCTACTCTCTCTCACACTCACACTACTACTACCTACTATCTCTCTCTCTCCCTCTCTACTCTCTCTCTCTCTCCCATCGTGTACAAGCTCTCTCTACCTCTCCCACTCTCTCTCCCACTGCCTACTTTCTCTCCCCCATCCCTTTCTCTCTCTCTCATCTCCCATCCCCTACTCTCTCTCACTCTCACACTCTCCCCCATCCCCTACTCTCTCTCTCCTCTCCCATCCCCTACTCTCTGACACTCTCACTCTCTCCCATCCCCTACTCTATCTCTCTTACACATACACCCCCATCCCCCCTCTCTCTTTCCCTCTCCCACCACCTACTTTCTCTCATCCACCCCCTACTCTCACACTCTCTCCCATCCCCTGCTCTATCTCTCTTACACACACACTCCCATCCCCCCTCTCTCTTTTCCTCTCCCATCACCTACTTTATCTCCCCCATCATCGTACTCTCTCTGCCACCCCCTACTTTCACACTTTCACACTCTCTCCCATCCCCTACTCTCTCACTTTCATAGATACACACACTCTTATCCCCCCACTCTTCTTCTTCTCTCCCATTCCCTACTCTCTACATTTGTCACACACACTCCCATCCCCCCTATTTCTCTCCCTCTCCCTCTCCCTCTCCCACTCCCTCTCCTACTGCCTACTGTCTATCTCTCTCAAGTTCTCTTTCTTCCTCTCTCTCTCTCTCTCTCTCTCTCTCTCTCTCTCTCTCTCTCTCTCTCTCTCCTACTAATTTCTCTCAAACTCTCACACTCTCTCCCATCCTTTACTCTATCTCTCTTATAAATAAATACACATTCCCATTCCCCCCCCTCTCTCTCTCTCTTGCAGTCCTTGTTCCACTACCTACTCTCTCCCATCCCCTACTCTATCTCTCTTAAATGCTTACATTCCATCTCTCTCTCCCTCCCACTCCCTCTCCCACCGCCTACTATCTCTCTCTCTCTCTCTCTCTCTCTCTCTCTCTCTCTCTCTCTCTCCCATCCCTCTACTATTGCCTACTCTCTCTATCTCTCTCTCCCCTCTCTCATTCTTGACTCTCTCTCTTTGACACACACACACCCATCCCCCCTCTCTCCTCTTCCATCCCCTACTTTTTCTCTCACTTGCTCTCCCTCTCCCACTCCCTCTCCCACTGCCTACTCTCTCTTTCACTCTCACTCTCACTCTCTCCCTCTCCTCTCTCTCTCTCTCTCTCTCTCTCTCTCTCTCTCTCTCTCTGCTACCCTCTAGTCTCTCTTAAATTTTCACACTCTCTCCTATCCCCTCCTCTCTCTCTCTCTCTCTCTCTCTCTCTCTCTCTCTCTCTCTCTCTCTCTCTCTCTCTCTTACACACATTTCTATTCCCCCCTATCTCCCCCTTCCCCACTCCCTCTCCCATCGCCTACTCTCTCTTCCATCCCCTACTCTCTCTTGAGCTACTTTGTCTTCCCCCTCTCCCATTCCATACTCTCTCTCTTTCACACACATGCACTCCCATCCTCCTCTCTCTCAAGTTCTTCCTCTCCCATCACCTACTCTCTCTCTCCTCCATCCCCTACTCTTAATCTCTCTCTCCCAACCTGTACTCTCTCTCACACTTCCTCTCTCTCCCATCCCCTACTTTAAATCTCTTTCCCCCATCTCGCACTCTCTCTTTTCCACCCGTACTTTCTCTCACACTTCCTCTCTTTGCCACCCCTACTCTCTCTCTCTCATCCTATACTCTCTTTGCCACCCCTACTCTTTCTCACTTTCTCTCTCCCATCCTGTACTCTCTCCCCTCTCCTATCCCCTACTTTCTCTCTATCTCTTTCATGCACACACATAGTCATTCCCATATCCCCCCCCCCACCTAGTTCTCTTTTGCAACTTACATCTTAATAGTGCGTGCGCACTATAGTGCTTGCACCCTATAGCACACACGCGCTATTTAGAGCTGAGGTTTAAATAGCGCGTGCGCGCTATAGGGCACACGCGCTATTTAAACCTTAATCAAATCCAAGCCTAAGGCTTGGTTTTGCCTTGGAGATCCAACCCAAAGGTTTGGATTTGATGAACAGGCCTGAGACGTGTTTTCCAGCAAACATACAAAAAATGATTTTTTTTCTTCTATGCTCCCCTTCAAGACTTCTCATGGTTGGGTATCGATAAGATCAGGTTACATAGCATTATAGGTCTCTGTGTTAGCTATCTAACCATATAATTTATTTTTAATTTGAACTATTTCAAGCCTTTCATCTATAATTTCTTTTGAATGTATGTTCATTTTTTGTTAAAAACCACCACGTACTAATTGGGCTATAGATTTTAGCTCGTTCATCGAATTTTTTAACAACTTAGTTTTTTAGAAACTAGACTCCATTCTACACACTTTGAAAAAAAAAAAATTTGATTTTAGATTAGTTTTCAATTATTTCTAGGGGGAGCACACAGATATTTCACATTTTTGGGATGTGTCTTGTTAAAAAATTCGTTAAAAAAAAAAATAGACATTATAAAATTACTCGAAAAATCTAGGATAAACTACATAGTGTTAAGTAACTTTTGACCAGAGCGATTAAAAAATTTCAAAAAAAAAGTTAAAATTTTTGGGGGGGCACACTTTGTACTGTGCTATGTTTTTTTGGAATAAACAGTACCACTTTTTGTGGCCCCCTTTTTTGAGGACCTAAAACTAAACCATTTTGAAAAAAAATTAGTAGTTTAGAAACTAGATTCAAAGGACTACGACTTTTCTTTTTTTGTCATATCTGAAAATTTTGAGCGTAACTATCTTCATATTCTTGTTGAAGTTCAAAATTTGCAGATTTCAAAAAAAAGGTATCCACTTATACCCCCCTTTTGGCACCACAACTTTGTGCACTTACCCGGACCTTCTAACTTATTATTATTATTATTATTATTATTATTACTATTTATATAATATAATAATAATATTTATATTATAATAATATTTATTATTATAATTATAATATTATACCATATAATATTTATATAATGTAATAATAATAATAATATTAATGACTCGAGTCATCGACGAAATTATTATTATTATTATTAATATTTATATAATAATATAATATTTATATTATATAAATAATAATAATAATAATAATAATTCCACATAATATTATATAAAAATTAATAATAATAATAATAATAATAATAATTTCGTCGATGACTCGAGTCATTATTATTATTATTATTACATTATATAAATATTATATGGTATAATAATAATAATAATAATAATATTATTATTATTATTATTATTATTATTATTATTATTATAAATGTTATTATTATATAAATATTAATAATAATAATAATTTCATCGATGACTTGAGTCATTATTGTTATTATTATTACATTATATAAATATTATATGGTATAATATTATTATTATTATTATATAAATATTATTATTATATTATATAAATAATAATAATAATAATAAGAATCATCGAGTCATCGACGGCCGGGGAGGAATTTCGGGTCGATTTGGGGAATCTTTTCCCATCTGCCTAGATTCATCCAGAATCGTGACATAATTCAATAATTCAATGATCATGTCATACAAATCTACATGTTTAGAAAGTTATAAAGAGATGTAAAGTTTAGTATTACTCAAGATCCAACAAAAGTCATAATACTTAATAAACAAGGATGCTTTTTAAAAACATTAGTCATAATATTTAGTAAAAGGGATTTTTTCAATTAGAATGATATTATATTTTCCCATTTATTTTAGGTTTCAACAAAAAATATTTATTTATTTTTAATTCAAGATAATGTTGTTTTTTTCCATTTATTCAAAATTTGAGTTTGAATTTGATTTAATAAAATGTTTATATTCATTTGGGTGATTAATTAAAGATTCTTTGTTACATTTTAAGGTTATTAATATTGATGTTAGCTCAATGACATCCTTTTTGAGCTAGCTCTATCCTCTTAATATTAATTTGCTACATTGGAAAGAGGTAAACCTCAACTACAATTAAAGTGAAGTGCATGATTGTCTCGGTGCTATTTCTTCCTTGGGCCACACAACAAGCATACCCTCCCTCATAATATAATGTGCTCTATACTTTTAATCTTACTCAAGATTTAAATTCTTGAGGTGCTATACTTATCTCCAACTCTTTCATTTCTCAAATGGTCTTCTTGGATTTGAGAAATTTTTAAATCAAGAATTATTACAAAAGAAAAACTAGAAGATCTGTTAAAATCATCTATCAAATTCTAGAAATATGCAATCAATATTGGTTGCAACTCTTGAACTGATCTTCATAAACCCAACAATCTGTAAGAAGAAGAGTATGCCTACATTGTGATAAGGGAAACAACAATGTTTGCAGTCAATAATGACAACATCTTCCATATTTTCAATATATGGTAGATACATTACTTGTTATCTTGCTTTTCAAGTAATTATTTATTTGTGCTACTCTGGTTCCATATTCCTTATTGCACTGATTGCAATACCTCAAATTGTTATGTTCTATTCATGACTTGGTGCATTACATATATATTTGAATAGAGTCAAATGGTTGTGGGCTTTCTCAAGTTTTATCTATACTTACAGGTTGGATATGCAAAATTAGTAATTTTTTTCCTAAAATTTTCAAGATAAAATATTGATAATATAGATATTACTCATTTAGAAAATGAAAAGTTTGAATTACATTTGTGAGGGTTTTATAAGAAATTATATGAGATATAAAATTCAAAATTATAATTTATTTTTGAAAAGATTAGATAAAATTTAGAAATATCAGTTCATCTATTATTTATTTTATTTTATATTATATATAAATAATAAATCTAATATATAAATACATATATAAATAATGAGATGGACAAGAATATGTATAGATGTTTGTTTTATTATTTAATGAGATAAATCTTTATATTTTAATATGGTATGCTTCTTTCATTATTGTTTTTTATTTGTAATCTACTTCATATTTATTAAATTTGTGAGATCAATGATCTATTAAAGAATAATCTTTTTTTAATATAATGCATATGTTTGATCTTCACTGAAAATATTCTATAAATTCTCATGACACTATAACTATTTTATTTTATTTTAAAAAAATCTAATTAAAGGCATTTTAACAAGTTACAAAATTGGGTGAAAATATTGTGGGTTAGAGATTTATTTTATCATTTTTCAAAATGTTTTCTTCGGAGTGCCATCAAATATTAATCTCAAAATTAGGGTTTTTGCAGCATAGAAATAGGTCTTTCCTTAGGCTATATTTTATTCTAATAAGATAGACTTAGGGTTCCAAATACATAGTCTTTTTTACAATCATTTTGTTTTGGGTGATAGACATTAGAGTGGGTGTTCAACTATAGTCATTAGTACATTTGGGTTCCATTTTTTACCTAAATTTTTTGCAAGTCGATTTGGCTTATCAAATTTACTTTTTTTTAATATGATCTTGAAATCATCAAACTTTTGACGATACTTAAGGTTCTTGTCAAAATTTCGACAACACTTAAGTTCTTTTGTCAAAATTTCAATGTTGTTGGGATTTTTTTTTTTTTAAAGTGAAACTTCATTTTATTTTCATGTGGCAAAGTGCAAGCAAGAGGGTTCAATGTTGTTCCTAGCTGTGAAGAGGATCTTCTCAATGTTGTTCCTAGCTGTGAAGACAATCTTCTCAGTGTTGTTCAAGGTAACTTTATGGATTTGTTGAGTTGGGAGAATGTTAGGGAAACTAAAAGTCATTAAATTTTGATTGATTGTGTTATAACGTACTAATCTTCCCCTTCTTATCAGCCATGTCTGTGTTGCGATCATTTTCAATGGAAAATGAAGAAAAGAAAAAGGAAAAGGAAGGTTTTTGTATACACAATGTAGTACATGTATCTTACATACAACCACATTTAGGGCCAGTGGGAGTAGCAAGAGGCTAGGTCAATACAAGTGCATGGCTTACATATATTAAAGCTCTAGGAAAATCATTTGATGATGAATCCTTATAATCCTTCTATCATGTATTAATTTGAAGAAATTCACATTGAGCATATATTGAGATTAAGATAAATGATAAAGGATATGAATCTGGTAGAGTGAAAAGACAAATACATGCACTGCTAAAAAAATGATGTTAGGAAACATAGTTTTCTCTTTCAAATAGTGTTTCTTGTTTCTTTTAGAATGTAGAAAGGCATTCTTTTCATAAAAAATATTATATTTTCTTATGGAAGGTTAAGGTGTATTTTTTATCCAAGTTATTTTTCAACCACTCAAAACCTATTTGGTTATGTGTGTTCAACTCGAACTCCCCTGAATTGCCTCATAATCCTCATAAGATGGAGCTTTGAGTTAAACCTTACACTTGTAGTCCAAAAATGTTGAATCAGAAACACTAAATTAATTTAGATAAAGCTCCTCTAAGTGGTATCTCAATCTGGATAAGGATGATCCACCTTTGGTGGGTGTGGTTCCACCTTGTGTGAGTGATAACTTCTCTTTATCATGGTCTCTTATTATCTCGACTATATAAGAAAACACATCTATGTTATAAATGAATCCATCTATTATGGTATTGTATTCAATTGATTCATTATTGCATCATTGATAAGAGTACATCTTATTCTTGTTCATATTATCTCTTTCTTTTGTTTTGTTCATTAGCCTCTAGTCCTAAGTTGTTAATGTTATATGCAAAGTCTTACAGAGACCTATACAAGCACTCATGCGAGATTATGTACCATGTCATTGGAAGGATAGAACAGTTACATAATGTAAAAAAAAATATGGCATGCCCAAAAATGTGTATAGACCATAATTCTCCAATAGTCAAGTTGAAAAATGAACATGAGCATATCTTGCAACTCAATATTTTAAATTTTTAACCAAACACCTATAGCTTTACAACATATAAAACAAAATGGAGATTTCTGAAGGTGCCCCAACATAATTCTCCTCACCAACATAAAATTATAATGTTATCTTATGCATCTAAAAAAGACTCTGCACCAAACTATAATGAGCAATAGCTCATTCTTGAGTAACTCCATACCTAACTTTCACAACTAAAGAATGCAAGATCTTATCCTACCACAACATGAGAGACAATTTAATATACAATTGTAAAGCTCAAATAGGTAAATATGTAAACCTCTTTTGAAGGATGACATACATATTACATTCCTTATCAAAAAATACCTTTGTTAACGTCAATAAGTCATTGACCTTTGTAATCCACAAATACTTAATTTCATTCAAATGAAAACACTCACAAGGGTGTTGAAGGGTCCTCTTTTCAAGGAGAAATAAATTATTTCATCACAAATACCTTGTCCTTTTTCACCAAGTAAAGTTCACTCACCTCACAACATATTTGTGAGTTTACAACCAATTAAACATGCACCTTAAGGAGTAAAACTAAAGGTTCAAATCTTGCAACATGATAACATTTTGTTAACACTACTAGAAAAATAACATGTACAATAAGAACACCTACTAGTCAAGTTTGCATCCTCCCAAGGCATTCAACAAAGGAAACTTTCTGTTTGCACCTCTACACAATAGCACCTATTGATCAAGTTTGCATAGATCACAAAGTTAATCATGCACTAATAAAAAATGCACTCCAAATTCAAATCTTTCAACATAACAATAACTATTCTTTGACACCATTTCCACAATACCATGTGTAATAAAAAACCTTCTAGTCAAGTTTACACCCTCCTAAAGAATTCAACATGGGCAACTTTTTATTTGTACCTAACTGCAATGAGAACACCTATTGATCAAGTTCGCACCTCACAAGTTTAATCAAGCACCATTAGTGAACAACACTATAAATTCATTCATATCTTTCAAATATGAAAACTCTTTGTTGTTCCCACTTTCATAAAAACATGTGCAATAAGAACACCTATTTGTCATGGTTGCTTCCTACCAAGATATTCAACATAAGCAACTTTCTATTTGCATCTCTATGGTATACAAACACTATGGTTAAGTTTGCATCTCACATTGCACCTATAATAATATTAAGACTCGTGTCCAACATTTAGCATCCAAGTTGAAGAACCCAGTCAACTTAATAGAATGCAAAATATTGCACTATATTGAGAAACACTCCACGTGCTCTTCAAGAAATGTCCCAAGAGGCAGTGGAGCTCGTGTTTACACAACAAAATAACACTTCTCCTTGAGTCAATAAAAGGTCAATAAAGTAAAAATGATTGGTATATAAATGATTTTTTTAAAGTTTAAACATTGCAATAAAAGTCATTTATGTTCTCTCAATCGGACAAGCAAAACATATAATAAGAAAGTTTAGATTGTTAATGTTTTAGTCAATTTGGATGTATTTATCTTTTACATTTTTTTGTTGATCTTATATGAGATATTAAGTTTATTTCTATATATGTGTGTGTGTGTGTGTGTGTGTGTGTGTGTGTGTGTGTGTGTGTGTGTGTGTGTGTGTGTGTGTGTGTGTGTGTGTGTGTGTATGTAATATTAATTATTTGATTATCAAATAGACATATCCCATGATGGAACATGTCTATTCTTTCCCTATTCTTATTAATATGAGGAGAGTTGGCTTTGGAACACACATACCACATATTATGGCAGTGTTAATACATTTGCAACAATCTAGAATTTTAATTTGGTATCAGAGCTAGGTTGATCTTAAGATTGCTACAAATAAAAAGTGTATAATGCCCTAATCCCCTCTAGTGCTATATGATGTAATTTGCATTCAGAGAAGTATGAAAGGTTGAATAGGAGAAATATGAAAAGTGGCAATGTGAGAAATTTGTCATCGAAATAGGACAAAATATGGGTTCAAAACCAAGACAGATATCAAACCCCGATTCAAAGATTTGGAGCACGAGAAATCAAATCGTCCCCTCCATTAAGATATCATGATGTAGGTGTAGCTATCTACCAAGCATCAATGTCGCCTAGTAGCATTTGTGTACTTATTAAGATAGATCACCATTGATCAAACTCTTCTCGCAGACATTAGATGTGGACATCATCCAGCACAGTGATTATCATGAAAGATTTTGTGTTGATTGGTCATGAGAGACCCCTTCAAGTCACTATATTTGTGATGAAATTATCATGTCTTATGCCACACTCTAAAATTAAGTTTCAACTCTATCATTGACAACTGTCATAACTCTACAAAGACCTTTACATCATTTAAGTATACTTTGGAGGGCAAACATGAATTACAAACCACAAACTTCTAAATTCATTAAGGGTCTGCTTTGTAGCGGGAATATGAGTGGAATAAGCATATGTAAATTCTTAAATTTGTAAATTCTCTATTTGGGTGCACTAAGTTAGAATTGTGAATAGGAATACGTATTCCAATTTTGGACTAAAAATGAGCATTTGCAATTCCACCTAAATAGGTGGAATTGGAATATGTATTCCTATTATCGTTTTATTTATTTTTGGGTCCCTTTGGCAGTGGGAATGAGTGGAATAGGCATATGTAAATTCTCAAAATTTCAAATCCTCTATTTGGGTGCACCAAATTAGAATTGTGAATAGGAATATGTATTCCAATTTTGGCCCAAAAATGAGCAATTGCAATTCCACCTAAATAGGTGGAATTAGAATACATATTCCAATTCCAATTTTATTTATTTTAGAAAACATACATTTTTGGGTCCATGAATTCCCCATCAAATTCTGACTAAACCAAACAAGAATAAGAATATGTATTCTTATTTTCTATTCCAGAATATGTATTCATATTCTCATACTCTTATTCCTGGGCCAAATGCACCCTTAAAAAATATAAATTTTTATTTCTATGAATTTCCAATCAAATTCTAACTAAACCAAACAAGAATAAGAATACACATTTTTATTTTCTAATCTTTTTGGTTCGTGGAATTGTAAAATCTGGGATTTCTACAAACCTTGATTTATCCAAATCAAGGTTTTGTAATTCTTCATTCCCATTTTTGGGATTTTACTTGAGCCATTTGTTTCACTTGGAAGATGCATGGGAAGACACACTTTTATGCATAAGCTTGGAGTTGAAGGCAAACTTGAAAAAGTAGTCCAATCTATTGTTTCACACTCCTCAAAAAACATAACCAAGTTTTTATTTTCAGTTCCTACTTGCTAGTAGGAAGTCGGAAAACCTTGTTTTGAGATAAAATTAGAAGTGTGTATGCTAATTCCATTTTTCCAAATTTGACACAAATGCAAAAAATTTCAAATCCAGATTTTGAAAAAGCCAATTCCTATCATCTTTCATGAACCAAATGAACCCGCAATTCTAGAATACATATTCCTATTCCTATATTCTTATTCCCGCAGCCAAATAGACCTGACATTCAAACATTTGGAAGGCTTTTTAATCTCAGAAGTATACAGTTTGTGTGGTTTTCAACATACTAGTCACAATAAAAGTAGAGAACCGACAATTGTGAAAAAAAAATGGTGCAATTTTATGACTTATACGTACATCCCAAATCATCGATTCTAGAATAATATCAAAGTACATGAATGCTAGAAACTATAAAATCAAAGGAAATTCCATGTGATTTATATTACCATTGGTCTGATGGCAATTTCCGTGGAGGGTCAATGTGGATCTGACATAGCCATGCAGGCAACGTAAGGGATAAGTCGTGGAGGATACGTGGTGCTTCCTACAGTGACTATTTTACTCAAGACAGGAACCCTATTCAAAGAGATCAATCAGAAACAAGACAATATGCCCTAATTATGAGGAAACATGCAAAGCTGGATAAATTGAAACTATCAATGGTGATAATACTTCCGTGTTTGTGGCAATTTCTTCCATTTCCTATAATTTTTTTGTCTGTAGAACTCGAGCAGTGAATCAAAGAATCTTTAGTGCGTATCATAAAAAATGCCAACCAGTGATGTGACATTGTCAACTCCATGTTGTGCTCGTAGCAAACTTTTTTATCCTTCCTTCATCAGAATCCTTACATATTCCCTCAACATGCAAAGTTGTTCTCATCTAATGGTAATTCAAAGAGAAAATTGAGATGATGTTATCAAAACAAAATTATGATGTTTTCCTTGAATTAGAAAACCAATTAAATGAAGATTAGGGATAACTAAGAATAGATCTCTATATCTTTCCAATTGGAGATTATGATCCATTCCTTCAATGGTTGAAGTGTATTTATCATTCCCAAGAAAAGTGATTAGAAATAAATGTGTCCTTCCTTGTAAAGTATATGAAATAATCTCAAAATTGTATTAACACAGAGAAGGCATTTTAAAATTGAAGGTTGCAACTTTGGTTTACAATGTAGACAGAAATCATCTACGTGAAGACTAAATTGTATATGAATGCCTTTGTGTTCACGTCAATTCCCATGGCAAAATTATAGTGAAATTGGTGAGAAGGGAAGAGAATGTGAACTTATGAATTTTCAATTGTTGGTGCAAATTGTAAGAATCGAATTCACTAACAATTGTCAAGTACGCAAATCAACTACAAAATGTGAAAATAAAAAGTTGAAAAGTCAAATGTTGACTTCATAAGCATAATTACTTGATCTAATTTAATATTTAAAATTGAAAATTACATAACGACATTTAGTCTAATTGAAACTAGTATCACATATCATCATTACATAAACACCATAATATTTTTATACATCTGATATTACAAAGTCGACCACATGTTGATATCATAAACTAACAAAAGTCATAAAGTCTACACATCAAACATCTATCATAAGTATGTCAACTTACACATCAAAACTTAAAGAATCATGAGTACTTTAAATGAGATAAATGTACAATAACATAAAACACATAAAATATCATGTCATCGGACCTGTGAGTCCATCTGCATGTAATCATGTCTCCAAGTCATCGGAACGCTATCCATCTGTTATCATGAGATGGAAGAGTGGTGCAGACACTTTTACCACCCAACAATGGAGTGATTAGCTCTTTGAGGTTCTCCAGTTAAGAAGAACTACTCGACCATGGCACTAGAAGGCTAGCAACTTGGCATAATTGGATCAGAAGGATTTGGTTCAGCCAAGTGCCTAATCTACTTACACATATGTCTAGGAAAAATATACACAAGGATGTGGAAGAGGGAAGAACAAATATTTAACCTTGCATTTCAAACATATGCATAATTGTTCTACTGAGCTTGGCCAAGCATCATGAACTAGTTTAGTGTAAAAGACTGGTAGGTAATTTCTAAGGAAAAACAATTCAAATTTTCCAATAATTACCCTCCTCTTAAAGTCCACATTCAGCACCCATCCCAAAAGTCAAATTTTATTCCCAAAACAACTTCATGTAACCCAATAAACATCTATCTCAAAAGGGAATTTCTAAAAGCTTGAAAATACATTGGCTATAAAGCATCATATACATTACAAATCTACTAGATTCAAGACTGAGTAAAATAAATAAAACTTAAATAATTTCCAAGTAACTCATTATTTCTAATGATCTCAAGTACGAGTAAAATAATAAGACGTAAACCATATTTATCCATTCTACTATTTAAATTGAAGTTAATGTTTCTTAGAAATGTAATGTTTCTTAGAAATGTTCTAAATCATGGTTTTCTCTTCGAATTGTTGTTATATTTCCTACACTTTTAGACAATTTTGACTAAGTTTTACTAAACCTTGCACATTACCTTTTATGAAGGTAAACATCCAAATAAATATATATAAAAGACAAAATTTATCGGAGTAAAAATTATGGTGTTGTTATTACCAAATAGCACAGTGTATCATTTGGTCAACAAAATATAACAAGTCAATGTTTCTACTAGCAGAGTATGGACTGTAAACAAAAATATCAATTAGATGGAACTTTAAAACATATTCTAATATCTCACTCTTGACTTATATCCAAACCTTGATGATTTTTGTGGCACACTCTACATAGGCATTTGATAAAATAGATAAACATAGTCAATCACATTTCCCCATTCCAATCTACATTACAAGCATATTCGAGAGACACCATTAAATTTATTTTTTAATATGGGAAGAACATGGATCCTTGGAGTTGGGTATTTGGTCAAACATATCCTTTCTATTTGACCATCACTTTTTCCAAGTACTTGTGAACTACTTCTAATAGGCTCATGTACATGTACGATCTGCACGACAAGGCAAGTAATTTTGACATGCTCTACAAACATTGCATTACATGAGACTGTCTTTTGCAACCATCTTGTCAAATACTTGGCGTGCCTTCACCATATCAACACACTTAGCATAGGATATGTCAATAAGGGTATTTTATTGATCAATTCATCTACAAGGTTAATATATTCATATTTTGTCCCCAATACTCAATCACTCATTGTCTAATAAATAGTTGACTATACTGAACCTAAGTTAAGAAATCAATCTTGAAATACAGTAACCAAAACATATGCCCAAATGAAATTCCATCGCCAATAGAAGATTTCTATTTACCATCTCAAATTGAACATTTACTGATAAAAGAAAAATGTTTACTAATAGCCATTCAATGATAGAAATTAAAGAACTTGGTTTTTTTTGGTATCTGATGTAAGGCTTCCCTTAGGCTCTCTTTCCCAATCAATCTCCAGCCTACCATTGAACTATTCCCTCCTCCTTCCTAAACCATTCCCTTCTTCCTACCTCTCTCCCCTTCTTTCTCCAAAACAACCTCTTAATAATACTTGCAGTTCTTCCTTTTTCTCTCGGTTTCTATGCCATTAATAATGTAAGTTTTTAATTCCTCTCATAGTTTGGTTGGAGAAGTTAAATGATAGCTACCAAGTGTGATAAAACTTTAAATAGACTAATAGTTTTTTGTCCACTCTTCCATATTCATAGTTCGTACATTGTAACACATGTCAAAATAGTGTAACAATAATAAATTAATATTTACTTAGTCAAATCTCATTAAATATATTTTAAAATCTCATTAAATGTTTCTATTTAATTCATGACCAAGTTTTCAAATTTTAAAACTATTAATTACTAATTCAAACTAACTTTAAAATCACAAGAGAATAGATTTAATACAAAATAAAAGAACTACGCGTGTGTGTGACTACACCATACAAATTATGGGTCAACCCTACCGAGGGGCTAAACTCCTCTACCTCAACCACCCTTTCACTTTCAGTACCTACATACTCACAAACTTGCACAGGCCAAAACATTTGTATTGTCAACATAATGATAAATAAAAATAACATCTTCAATATGACATCTCTTATCGAAATTCATAACCTCAATTACATTTAAATAGTACAAATTTTAAACATTCAGCACACATCATAAGATATAACATGTAAATACAATCAAAATATTAATTATCATGTTGCAACCTCATAAGATCAACATATAATGACTATCATAATGACAATTAAATTAAATTACCCATCTGATAACATCAACAATAAAAATCTAATCAGAGTCTAAGTATTCGAATCAAGTCAAGTCATACATAGTAAATCAACACTCATAATCAAACAAGGTCTTCATCATATAAAATAAAGAACCAAAACCACAAGTTATATAGTTGGAACACATATCGGCCAAGAACATATCAACCATAGTTTTAAGTCAAACACATAACGACTTAATGTCTATCTCACACAAATTTTTGCAAAGATAAAATTATCTAGTTAAGGTCAACCAACCTAATCAACTGAGTCAAAAACTACCAACATCATCCTACAAAGGAGTCACACAAAGTGGGTTGTGACACAAATTGTCAAATTTGACTTTTGATAAATTGTGAAGAAGGGCATGCTCGCTCACCACTTTCAAATTTCTAAATCTTGGATTGTGATGTTAATAAATGATTATTACACTAAATTTATAAGCACAGAAGATTAAAACTTAAGTCTAAACAGCACAAGAGTGTGCACCAGTAATAAGAAGAACATGATGGATTTGATCCATTGACAAATAATTATATAAGGTGGCGTGCAGATTTGGCCAATCACAAGAAATTAAATTCCTAGAATAAATAGAAAGGAGAGACCAATCAGAGGAATGCACAAGAAGTACACATCAAAATGGCGTAATATAGTAAATGAAAAAAATAGGAATGATGACAATCTGACCTTATTAACTTAAGCAACATTTTGTAAACACGTCACATTCTGATTATTAAAGATGATGAAAATAATTCAAATGGAAGAATATAGATAGATCAAATATAATAGGTCACATATAATAGCACAGTGGTCATGTAATTGGGCAGTATCTGCAGTGACAATAAAACTAGCACTTGCACCCCAAAGGAGATGTAAGGGGAACACCAATAGTTAAAAAAAGTGCAAGTCTATATAAGGTGGTTTTTCACATATTTTTCTTGTTAAGCATTGAATATGATGTGAAAGAAAATGTAAAAGAAGAACACAAAATAAAAATAGTTAAATAATAAAAGCTTCGACCACATACATAGTTTGTTCTTAAATTCACTTTTCTTGCAACTTCACATTGTTAGATATTTGGGCATTCCTTTCTTAGTTTAATCTTCTATTAAGGATAAGTGGTTGTCGATCTTTTCTAAGATTGAAGACAAGTATAAAAAATGGAAAATCCAATGGTTATATCTTGTTGGAAGGGTCCAGATTGTTTCAAAAGTTCTGGCATCTCATGCAATATATTATGTCTCTACTTGGATGTTTGCTAGCTATTAGTTCAATGTGCTAGAAAATATTTTAAGAGACTTCTTGTGGTCTGATGATTTGGATAAGAAATTAGGCATTGTGCTTGTTGGTATTATCCTTACAAACCTAAACTACTTTCTCTTGCTACCAAGTGGATTCTCAACATCTTGCTTGGAAATGAACCATGGAAATTTTTTGTTCTAAGAAAACATATATTTGTAGGTTTGGAATAAAAAAGGTAAACAGTGGAAAAATGTCCCTATACATGATATTGTTTTTGGGGATTTTGAGATGAAAATATTTTGTTCCTCCATCTTTCATTCCTTATAGAAGGCATGATGTCAAGTAAGGAATCTTCTCTATTGTAGAGTACTCATTAATAAATCTCATGCATATGTTGTCCTTGATAGATCTTTATTGTGGGTCCCTGAATCTTAAGCCTCTTACCCTTACCCAATGTTTTTTTGTTAAAGAGTGGAATGCCAAATAGACTTCATTGGTTAAGGATATTTTGGTTGACAATTGGTTAGATTCTTGGGAGGAGGTTAGTGAGAAATTTGGCCATCCTTCCTCTCTGGAGAAAACATATATTTTGATCACTCAAACAATGGACAATTTATTTCTAGGTAAACTATATGACAATGATAATATTGTTACTCAATTACAATGAGATAATAGTACTATGTTTTTTGATATATCCACTAAATAACTTTATAATTTGATGAAGAATTATTTAGTTTTTATTAGCAACATTAACCATAGTTGGGGCCTCGACTGGTCTATCTCTTTTTGGCATCATATTTTTGAGTTTTTTTGGCATTCTCCCATGGAGCCTAAGAAGACTTGTTTTAGATGGTTTATTATTCTCAAAAAGTTAACTGTTGGTTCTATTTTATCCCCTATTGTTATTGAACCCTTGATGTGCTCTCTTAATAATCGGCCTAAAACTTTTGAGCATCTTGTTCTTGAGTGCAAATTTGTTGTTGAAATCTGGTCATTATTTTTTGGGAGGCCAATTTTCTAGGATGGTCGTGTTCATCTATCATAGCATGAGGTCTAGGTTGGTTATGTTGATGCTATTAATCTCAAATTAAACAAGTTCTAGTTTTCCTTTTCTGTTGAAGTACCTTGGTATCTTTGGAAAAAGAGGAATGCAAAGGTTTTTCAAAACAAGAGGAGGCATTTTACTGAGTTTAACTTTAAACTCATGTTTTTTGACAATGTCACATGTTTTTTTTGTTCTTGAGATCTTGAGGGCTAGACTCGTGATTTTGTGATGTAGAGCATCCTAGGTGTAAGGAAAATCTTGCATCACCCAAAAATATTTCTATTTTTAGTTTTATGTTTTCAATAAGGACTATTCCTATGCATAGTTGTTATTTGTAGAGGCTTCCTAATTTTAGTAAGTTAGTCTTATGTGCTTAGATTTTTCTAATCTCATATGTGAAGGTTCGTCTTAGACATATCAGCCTACAAAATGAGTTTCATTACCATAGATCATATGTATTAGTATAGTTATTATAGATTTTTTATCTAAATTTTGTCTAGCCAAACTTCAAGCTTTGCGATGAAGGCCTAAATGACTCTAAAATAAGGTCAAACCTCAACTAATGGATGCTTGCATGATTAGCCATTGTAGAAATTTATCAAAGGATTTTAGAATGGGGTTATAGTAACCCATGGGGTGAACGGATTATTAGTCATGGCCTCTAGAAGTGGGCCATCAGAAAATGTAATTTGTAAATTGTCTTGAGTCATTCCTATGAAATAAATTGTAATAAAATAATATAATATGAGGTTTATTGGTGTCCAGGGTTAGGCCTTAGTGTCTAAAACTTTATTGGATGGTGAAAAATGCCTATATAAGGAAGGCCCGCAGGTTTTCTAGGGCAATTCTGGGTGATAGTTGCAGCTATGTCTAATAAACTATTGTAAGGAAGGCACCCATGTGGGTTTGCATATTGTAATTGTGAATTTTGTAATTCCACACTTGTGGAGATAATAACCTAATCCCATAATTTGTTCTCTGAAATTATGGTTGTTCCTCAATGTCTATTGTGTGTTGTGGTATTAAGGGGAGAACCCTTCATCATCTTGGTTAGAGAAGGTGCAATGAGCATTAGAGGATATACAATCTACACTTGTTTTTAAACTTATAAGGACATGCTCAATTGGAAAGAAGTGGAGGCACTGAACTAGTTCACTATGTAAAAAGTTATTGACATAAAGAAAGAGAATGAGATCATCAAAGAAAAGTGGGATTTTGTTGGTCCAAGCTGGGAGATTACTCCATACACTTCTTTAGTTATGGATCCCCCTCTTTGGGCTTATGATTCTAATAATATTGACTATGACATCAACATTATTAGTGCTTGGGACTTAACATATTTCCCTTTTTAGTTGTTTCATTTTTTGGCTAGTTTTGAAACTTATTGTTAATATCCCCAATGAACTTATATATTGATTTATACAATGTAAAGTGATATAGCTTTATAGTTGATAGTCACTCAATATATCTTGCTAGAGTCATTAGAGATGAATATTGTGTTTTGTAGGTTGGACTCACATGAGAGATGATGTACTTCTCCTTCCTTACCATCTTAATATATAATAAAATGACAATATTAAAGTTTGTTTTTATTTTTTAATAAAAAATAATTTTAATTCATCAAATATTACTATTTGCCTATTTAGAAAATAAAGTCATTGCTTAAACTTTGGCTTTGAAAAAATTGAAAAAAAATCAACCACTTTTTCTTTGCAACTACTACAAACACGTTGCAAAAAAATAGATAAACTCCAAATTAACAACATAGGAGACGAAAAAACATAGGCTTTGGTACCAAACTTCTCTAATGAATGACTTAATTATGTACTATTATTTTGGCCGCCCTTAAACATCACACTAAGGGAAAAAGTAAGTCAATTTTGACTATTTAACACTTTTAGTCTAGGAATCAAGCCATAGTGTGTGGTGTTTAAACCATCCATATTATTTATCTGTTGTGCTTGATTATGTTAATCATTTTTTAAAATTTATTTTTGATATAAATTTTAAGTTGATGGTTTTTTTTCAAGCTATAATTTGGTATGTTATAAATTATAGTATTTATATGTTTGTAGAATATAGATCACCTTCACACTTCTCTTGCTAGATCTTACAATGTTGCTCTAATCGATTTCACCTTCTATCTCTTTTTCACACTTAACTTGATCAATAACAATGAACATAATTCAATTATGCTTCTAGATTCGATTGTGTGGACATTTTTGCATCAATGTTTCAAATCACACTCTATGATCCATCATCAAGATGAGAGAAATTGAGGATGACTTTCTCATCATGCTCCCTTTCTCCCATCCCAATGATGGATTACAAAGTGTCATTTGAAACATCGATGCAAAAATACTCATGCAACATGGCCTAAATTATACTAGAATGGGTATTGGATAAACTTATCATTTCTTATTTACTTGAAAGTAAATGTACCTAGTCATGAGCCCATAAAAAATGGCAATTATGGTATTATAGTCACACCACCTCATATGAACTCAAATCTTTCTCTCATAAAAAATGGCTATTATGGTATTATAGTCACACCACCTCATGTGAGCTCAAATCTTTCTCTAAGATTTAGATGAAGTTTTTCATTATTTTGATCTAAATTTTTATTCAATATTCTTGAATAAATGCATAAATGTATATGGAAGAGAAAAATGGCCCTTCTTGTTGCTTGCATAACTTTATGACCAAATTTCATTAAAAAAATGCAAAATACAATATATAAAAAGTGTATCAAAATGAAAAATTCATGTTCTTGCACATGGACTCCCCTTCAACTAAAGAATATGAGGAATTGCGTTTATCAACCTTACAACAAGAATTTTTCTTTAGGGTTTCAAAATAATTTGAGACCTAAATCAAGGCTTAAAGTGACATCTATCAATCAATCAAATATTTGAAAGATTAAATCTTTTTATTGGTCAGGATGATTAATAATGTTACACTCACATGCTTTCTCCACTCGTCTTTGACATTTCATATATCATCATGTACGAATCGTGACCTTCTAAATTCCTAACTAAACTATCATTTTCTTCTTATAATGCATTTCATATTTCTTTGCCTTATAGTCGTCCCCTAAGTTATGTCCTGAAATGCCCTTATTATGACATAATTAGAGGAATCTAAGGTGTTGTTTCATTTTTCCCAAAAAATTATTTGGTGCGAGGTTGACTTTATCGTCAAATTGGTTGGATAATGCAGTATAATATAATATCATGATTTGTTATTTGAAAGAAATGTAGTAAGTAATAGATTGTTCTAATAAATTTTTTAACCCTACACTAAAATAAATCCAAGCCTGATGAAATCCACATTATTAGAGAGAAAACTCAAATCTGTACGGTACGTTGTTAATGTGAAGTAGAAGGCCATATTTTGACCACAGTTTTATCGGGACAAAGTGAATTGCAGTGATGAATTTGAACCCCACAATTTGAATTCAGAACTTGGATTTGTGTGTTCAATGTTGTATTCCTCCTCCTCCTTTTAGTCTCCGTCATTCCCACAGGTAACACCATTCGAGAGATTCTCTCAGAGGATAGCTGGGGCTCTGACGTCGGCGCCAAGAGAAAGGGCCCAGGGACTGAAAGACAAGTCAAGAGAAGAGAAGTTGTTCAAATCGTGGCTTCTGGCTCACGTTTGTCATCCTAACTATGTCATCGCCAGGTCCGTGATGAGCTCGGCAGCGGCCGTGGTGGTCACACTTCGTATTGGGTTGTTCATAGGCAAATTAGTATTCCTCAAATATAAGTATGTTGTCAAATATCACGAGACCGATTACGGGTGGTGGTTTTGGTGATTCAGTTTCTCTTCATTGTTGTTGGATGGTCTGCCATCTGTTGGAGATCGGCCAAGACTGTTCTCTACTTTCCAAAATCAGATGGGATATTCAGAAGCATCTTCCGCGTGGACAATTTCTGGAGAAGGCACATCATGGAGCTGAGGTATGGGTGGCAAAGCCAAATTGCTGACGATTTGAACTCTGATGAACTCCCCCTGGATCCTCAAATTTGGTTGCTGAGTATAGCTCAGAAGTTATGTGTGCCCTGTATTCTCACAAAACTGCAGTGGCTTGTGGTGGTCTTCTGCAATGTTTGTTGGCTTCTGTCATCGATTGTCATCGGGAACCGGCTGCTTCGGTGGTTTTTCGTTCGTGATGATTGTGCAAAAGATCTTGTCAGTGATTGTTCAGGCGAGGTTAAAAAATACAATGACATTTTGCAGTGGGTGACCGACTGGAAAGCTATTAAACAAACAGAGGAGCTCATGGGAAGGAAGAAAGGCAGAGGCGACCGAGCATTGATAGATTTTATTAAAGATCAAATGTAAGTGAACCAAAATTTGAAGGATTAAAAGTTGTGGAAGACTTTTTCCCGGTCTGGACAAAATGTGGTGGATGATGAAGGATGTCTGCTATTTTGAAATCGTAGTCTGAGTGCTCCCTGAGCGCAAGAAGATTGAAAAGTCGAAGTTGCTCGGTCAGGCAGCAGACATCATCAATTTCTTAGACAGGCTAGACATCGAAGAGGACGAGAAGGGTTTTCTGAACAGCCTGGGCAGAGCGGCAGACAGAGAGTTCCAAAGGGTTAAAGATCAAGCAAATCACCCAGGCCTAAATGTTCAGTCGGTTAGTGAGGTAAAGCAAGAGATCGAGAAACTTGTGGAAGGGTGAAAGGATTTAAACAAAGAAATTAAATGTCGCAATAAGAAGAAATACACAACACCAGATTTATCCTGGTTCACCACAATAGTGGCTATGTCCAGACTGCAGAGTATTGAATTAATAAGAAAAAGTTGTTTACAAAATGAGCAGGAGCAGCATATAAATGGGCTCCAATAATATTACAAATGAAGAGTCTTTGGAAACCAAGAGACTCGATTATTGGAGGGAACAAAGATGACTGTTGGCCTTCACAATATCAACAAACTCCCACCTGAAGGACAACCAATGCTGCAACTGATCACCCAATACCCTGCTCAAAGAATGATCTATCTTTTCTTCACAAGCCCAAGAGAAGTTCTAGCACATTCGAACTTCTCTTTGGCAACAACCTTCGTGAATATATCAACCGGATTGATCTTGGTGTCAATCTTGACAACATTCAGCTTGCCCTCTTCGACTGCATGACGAACAAAGTGAGCATGTGCATCAACATGCTTGGAGCGACGTTGGGATGACTGATTATGTGCCATGAAGATCGCACTACGGCTGTCACAAAATAGATTATATTCATTTTGACGAACTTTCAAGTCACCAAGTAACCATTGAAGCCAAATCATTTCCCTTGCACCCTCGGAAAGAGCTAAGTATTCAGCTTCAGTTGAAGAAAGAGCAATGGAATGTTGCAACCGTGATGCCCAGCTGATCGCAACTCCAGCAAATGTGAAGGTGTAACTAGTGGTAGACCTTCGTTTATCCAAGTCTCCAGCAAGATCAGAATCAGTGTAACCTTGTAGCTGAATTTTGTTTCCGCCAAAACATAAAACATAATCTGAAGTGCCTTTTAGGTACCTTACTATCCATTTGACGGCTTCCCAATGAGCTTTTCCGGGATTGCTCATGAACCTGCTCACAACTCCCACCGCATGAGCAATGTCAGGGCGAGTAGAAACCATAGCATACATAATACTACCAATGGCTGATTTGTATGGAATTTTCTCCATAAATTCTTTTTCTTCTTGTGTTTGAGGACATAATTCAGAACTTAATCGAAAGTGACCAGCAAGAGGAATAGGAGTTACTTTTGATTCAGCCATGCCAAATCTGTCAACAACTATGTCAATGTATTGTTTTTGAGACAAAGTGATTTCCCTCTTTTTCCTATCCCTTGTGATTGTCATGCCAAGAATCTTTTTGGCCACCCATAAGTCTTTCATTACAAATTGGCTTGCCAATTTTTGCTTCAACTCATTAACGATTCTTTTGTTTGTGCCAGCTACTAACATGTCATCGACATAAAGAAGAAGGATGACAAACTCTCCACTTGGAAGTTTCTTGAAGTAGACACATGGGTCTGATTCACATCTTGTGAAATTATGCTCAGCCATGAAGCGATCAAATTTTACATACCACTGTCTTGGGGTAGCCACAAGGGTTCGTAAAGAAGGGACATGAATACCTTTATTGCAAATTAAATCGGAGCTTGTATGGTCTGAAACAAGCCCCAAGACAGTGGTATGTAAAATTTGATCGCTTCATGGTTGGGCGTGAGAGGCAAGATCATGGTGCCATGGACGTGAAGAAAATAGCACACAGCTACAGCGGCTACAAAGTGGGCAAATACCTACTGCAAACCATTGGCGACAATGTAGAAGAAGATTTGGAGAAAATGGAAAAGGATATAGAAGCAGCATTTAGTAATCTTGTTGGTTATTGTGTTCTGCAAGTGAAAGTTCTGCTGGAGAAGAAATGAGTCGACTGGGCTAGGGAGTTTGACGAACATATGTTATGGAAGGCGGTATTCGCAACCCAATTTGTCCAAACCACCTTTCAAAACCGTTAGTAGTTTTACGCGTCAAACAGGTTTAGAGGGAAGTCTCACCTATAATAGCCTATCGGCTAACAACAATGAAATAACATGATTAAATAAACAGAAACTATGATTAGCATGTAGTGACTATTTTGAAGTCGATCAATACTTACTAACAAATATCTTCACAATATTAGGTTATTATTGTGTGAAGAAGAATGACAAACGAAAATACCATGTCGCATGTTATAATCTAGCGCAACCTCGATATGTCGTATAGTTATTTTGGTGCTTACATAGCAGTTAGTAACTCTTTATTAAAAACAAGAGTTCTAGTAGAGCTAGAGTCCCTATCTATAAGATATACATTGATTGACACTTTTATCTTATGATTTTGGACTATATGGACACGACTATCCTCCCTACAAATGTGTACACTTGATCAATTTTCAAAAAATCAAAAACATCATGAATTTTTTCGAAAATTTCAGCACTAGATCTTCATGATCTGCATAGTTTGTAGTCAAAAACAACAAAAGATTTGCAAAAAATTCACTACGTTTTCGTGAATCTAGAATTTAAAAAAAGTTTGACTTTTTTTTGTCTTTAGTGCATTTTGTCTGGAGATTAGCCCGTCCCTATGATTTTGGCTTCAAAATAGAGCAATATGGAGTACAACTCACGTGTGTCTTCCATCACAGAAGATTTACATTGACAAAAAATTATAATTTATTATGATTAGTGCATAGTTTTAATAAGTTCACTAGATAACCTAATATAGACATAAATCATGTGTTGACTTCTTAAATTTCTAATTATAATTATATTATCTGTGATCCATTTTAAAATTTGTGTTATAAAAATAAGGTAATTTGTTTGAAGAAGTCCAAAACATTTGTAATATAGAATTAGATATTCTTACTTTAATGAAATTTATGATTACAATTAATTATATCATCTGTATACTTTAGTTAATAAATAACTAATTATAATTATATGAAACAATACATAAAAAAATGTTTATTATATTAATATTTTAAAATATAAGCATGAAATATAATTTCTACTACTATACATGATAAATGTTAAATTCCAAATTCCAATATTGTAAAGTTATAATCTCAATTATTATACATTTCTAATCTTATATTTATTTGTAAATATTATAAACATAATTTTTTAAAATTAGTAAAATGTATTAATTCAACTATATTAATTGCTAATACTTTTTATATTTTTTTATAAGATGGTCTCGTTTTTACTTTTATAATTTATTATTGTAAATATATATATATATATATATATATATATATATATATATATATATATATATATATATATATATATATATATATATATATATATATATATATATATATATATATATATATTGTCAAAATAATATCAATTATCAATTAAATGTTTGCCATTATTTTAAGGAATAGTTTTTGATTCGATGCAAATACACAAATTTATTTTCTTTTAATTAAAAATAAAGAAGTAATAATAATTTCTTCAATTATTCTACAACAGTCTGGAAGAAGAGACCATGTAGGCATCACGTCTGCCTAGTGTTACAAACAAGATGGAAGATGTGGTGGCGGTTGTGCCTTTATTTTTTACATGTGCTTACATTTTTTTTTGGTGGTGGAGGTGAGTAAAGGAGGATAGTCTGCAACTAATTTGGAAGTGTTGGGGAGTAGGCTGAAAGGAATTTGATATAATCAAATTCCAACAGTATTCAATGCCTCACTTTTGGGCATATTTATCAAATGATTTTAGTCACATCTACCCAAATTGGGTAAATAAAATCTATAGTCTTAACTATTATTAATGTGTTCTCAGCTCTAAATTCAATTCAAACACAAGGTATGCTATCACAAGTTTACAAAAAGATATTTAAAAGTTTAAGTCAATTAATATTGAAAATAGGGGAATAAAGGGGAAAATTGTTTCCTGTGATAACAGAAAAAGGTGAAATATATAAGAACTTGAGCATGGTGTTAGTTTAGGATATCAAAAGGTTTTTATTAGCAATGATGTTTCTTGAACTAATAGTCTAAATCACAAGAAACACAAACAAAAACTGAAGCTATCCCAAATGAATACAATGAGATTGGGCACCGCTTTCATGGTGGGTAGGCCTATTGATCTCATATAATATTTTCCTCAGTCATTAATTTGTGATGTTCGATAACCTTCCAGACAAATACTGGAAGGTTGTAGAAGATTTGGAGCTAATGTGATAAACTCCTGCTTTTAAGTTTTTCTTAGCATTTTGGTTTTATTTTTTTTGACGATTTTGACAATTCTAATTTTTAAATTTAAGTTCATGTTTACATAAATGGCTTTTTTCCATCTCAAATTTTGGGCTCTGATTTTCTCAAAAGGTAAAGCTCAAACTAGAAAAATAGTGGTTAGGGGTTCGACTCTGGTAACGACGATGGAGTGAACGCCAATACATTTGTATATGATTACCTTCCCCCTTTATATTAAATTTCCAAAAGCCCTAAAATTAGTGTTGATTCTTTTCTCAGTTGCAGTCCCAGATATTTGCTATTTTTGTGCAGAACATGATAACTACAAATACAGACACATCATGTGTAACCATTGAATGGGCAATGGTAGATATGTTACAGAAGCCACATATTTTGAGAAAAGCCCAGGAAGAGATCAACCAACATGTAGGAAGGGAGAGGGATTGGGTAGATAAGAGAAATAAGGTTGAGTGCTTGGTGCTTCCACCATGGGGATTTATCACCATCAGAGGAATTTATCATTATTAGAAGGATTTATGTACTGAGCATTCACTTGAAAACTACTAGAATTCTAGTTTTTGATTTGTATGGTGAAGTTGAAAATGCTAAAACTATAATGGGAATTCGCCTTTTCAAAGAAACAAATTTACCGTCTTCAACAATGGGAAAACTTTTGGGAAGAAATAACACTAGGTTTGGGGAGAGGTTGGGAATAGGATTGTCTATAATGGTCTCTAATTTAGTTCCAATGATATTATTTGTTTTCATGTTGATTTGGGACTAGAAGCCATGACCACAGAGTGTAGACCAGAGCTAAGTTGTTGCACACGTAGACAAGGGTGTCCTAGCTCACTATATGTTGAATAAAGTGTCATGGAAAAATATGGAACTTGATGAAGATTCCAGACATACATTCTTCTAATTTTCTATGTGGAAAAAATCAATTTTACCCCAACAAAATTACTCTTAGCCAATGGAAAATTAGATATTATTAATAAGAAATTAATTTAAAAATAAAATGAATTCTCAACTTTAGAAATTCATTAGTTTTGTCTGGCAAGATTAATTGTATGAAGCATTTGGGCTAATAAAAGTGGAGAAGATTGTCCAAGGATGGAATAGGTGATATAACAAATGACATCAATATGGATAAATCACTACATCAGCTATATCAATATTCATGTTTGAGTACATGTAAAGGGAGAAATATTCAATAACAACTAGAACATGTGCATAATATGATAGTTGGCAATTAAATAATATAGCACCTAGATGGGCACAAAAAGAGTAGAAGAAATTATGAAGGACACTCAACACTGAAAGTAGGAAGACCGTACCATGTGGAAGAAAGATTAAAATAAAGGTGTCGAAGAGAAGCATAATCGTTGATATTATGGATGCTCAAACATTTCATATTATAGATCCAAAATTAAAAGGACGAGCCATGTAGATATTGATGGAGTAGGAGATATGAGGCCCATACCTTCATCTCCAGTGCCAAAGACATATCGAAGATCTATTAAATGACTTCATGTCACCAACCTATTGAGAGTATAAGGTGGTAAAAGTATTGGGCATCGATCCACAAAAAAATGCATAATTCCATCATCTAAAGACATTCTTAATGATATTGTACAATCGATCTAAACATTCAGCCTACAAAAGTAACATGATTGTGAATGTTCAAGACTTTAATTGTATCCTTAGCACAATGTACTCATGATTAAGAGTTCTTCACTACCTATGGACTCTATTGAATGTTTAGTGATTGATGTCTTTGTAGATGTCTATTTCATTCTCATCTGTATGTAAATCAATTTCACATGTTACTGTGGTAAGTTCATTTCTTATGGATTAAATCAAACTAGTTGTAGGTTCGGTATGGATTAATTTCCATATATTCTCCAATGAAAGCTAACGGCAATAGGGATTGTAGCTTTTTAGGTACCAACAATTATTTGTGCATCCCAAACATGATGAATAGAATAGCTTTGTTTGCTAGTTACTGAGTTTGCTGAAAATTAATGTTGCTTTGATTCTGTATTCTCTATTTTCCATTGACTATCCCATAAAATTCATGTATTAGTTAGGCAGATATGCATTGTAGATAATTTGAAGATCCATCAATAGATTATTTTGAGCTCGGTACAGGTCGATCTAACACAAGGAAGAAAGAAATAACTAGGGCCAAAGGCACACGCAACTATCCAAACCACCCTGCAAGAGTTGACATAGCGGAAAACACAACACACAAAAAAACAACCAAAGGAGGAAGAGTGAACACTTTGAATTGATTCTTCAAATATTCAACATACATGCCCATCTGTAAGGCCTTTTGGGTTATGGCTAATAACAACTCAATTACAATCCACGATGATCCTACTTCGCATTCTTTCTTCTTATCCCTCTAAGTTCTCCCCAAAAACTCAATCCTAGACCTCCTTTAATACTTGCCAAAATGGATTACAAAAGATTCTAGAACATAGAAAGGCCACAAGTTGGCCTGATGCAAATACCAACTAATAAACCCTTACATTAAATGCATAATCAAGCCACAAGTTGGCTCATATCAGATATTAACTACCTGTACCAAATTAGAATACAAGCAAGGTTAACCCAAACTGGAACTAGACACAGACAACTCGGCAAATGAAGGCTCCATGAAATACTAACACTCGGCAAGCGCACGAGCTCGACATCCAAAGAATCACTCGGCAACAACTACAAACTCGACATCCTCCAATGCTCGACAACCATAGAGGACTCAGCAACCAAAGGAATCACTCAGCAATAACTAAGAACTCGGCAACAACTAAAAAATGGCACTTGGCAATAACTGGAACTCGATAGCAACTGGAAGAATGAAAAAAAGTGTAGGATTACAAGACAACCCAAGATGCTCCTGCATCACGATATCAATATGTAATAATGTGAATAACACCTAGTCCAAAACATAATAAAGACCCACATCCATTGTTATTTACTGCAAAAAAAACATATGACATCTATGTGTATCAATGATTTATCATGAAGACACTACCTATGTGTAGTGATTGCCCCTAGTTTGCATTTTTGTTATCATTGCCGAACTCTTTTAGGCTAGTTTCATGCTTGATTACTAGTAGGATTGTTTTGAGATTATCAAATATTGTTTCATATGCAATTGATTTTATGATGAGATTACTTGGTACTCTATATTTCATGTATGCATGGTGATTATTACTATTTTTTCAGTTATTGATGATGATTAGTTAGATGGTTTATTATCATGTGTGTTTTCTTATGGATACTTACCCCATACTGCATGTGTATGGTATGTATGTTTGTTTTCTTTATATATGACATTTCTGATGTGGTTAAGGAAGGGAGTCATAGTCACCTGCTAGTCAAGATCTACACGATGCACCACTTCCTACCATTGCCTATTTAGCTTAGAATATTGTGTTTGTACATGCGTGGATTTTATACAGGTTGCAGGTACCGAGTATCAACTTCCCTGAATTGCTAGGATGAGTGTACCCTATCGCATTATCTCAATGGTAAGAGAGGGGAGATTAATTCTCAAGTCCAAATCCTAAAACTTTAAGCCATTTGACCTAATTGAAAATTAGGACAAGTATCTGAGTCAACTACCCTCTGAATGTGTCGAATGACATTAATTCATGATTATAACCCTTTAGTTTGATTTTGTATGTATTTTTCTTTGATGGGTTTTCGTATGTTGTTTTATGAGTCTTTAGTGGATTTTCTATTAATTAAGTCAAATTAAATTATTAAATTAATGACTTAATTTAATAGAAAATTATTATGAAATTTTAATATTTAATTAATTGAGAATTAAATTAAATAAAAAGAATTAAATTTGGAGATAAAAGTTATAAGAATAAATTTAGAACATGATAATATTTATTTAATTTAATAATAATATATCTAGAGTTCATTTTTAAATAAATGCTAAATATTATTGTTATTTAAGTTAATAAATATTTATCAAATTAAACGTTCAAAAATAAATTAAAAGTGAAAAGATATTAATTATTGAAAATTTTTATGTTTGCATGATGCGTGCATGAGATTAAAATATGAGAAATTAATTAAAAGATAAAATAAGTGAAATTAATAAAGATTTTAATTGCATAATGTGTGCATAAGATTAATTTAATAAATTAATTAAAAAGAAGTCAAGTGAAAATTTAATAAAGTTATTTAATAATTCATTTAATGTGCATGGAAAAGATTAAAGAAAGATAAATAAAAGTTAATATGGAGTTAAGGGTGGTGAGCAAGGAGTTCTCCCGGGTGAACGCACAATTAGTGCCCCAATTTAAGGAGAGAACTCTTTATCACAATGGAAGGGTTCATTTTTGGAAGAATGCAAATTTTGGGAGCAAATTGGGAAGTGAATTTTGGAAGGGAATTTCTGTAAAAGTTTCAAAGAGAAGTTTTTAGGTAGAAGCAAATTCTCTCACAATTTTCGGGTGGTTCTGCATTAGCACTAGGCTCAGGTAGGATCTTGTGTTTTGACCCCTAAATGATTTATGTTATTCAATACGTTCTGTCTACTTCGTGCTTGTAAGAAAACTATTTTCTCAAATCTTGTTGCATGAATCTTGCCACCCTTCATTCTGAATCTTTTTCTATTCGATTTAATCTGTAAATCTAGATTGAAACACTATTTAGGAAACTTCGTTCAACAATTGAAAGAGATTAGATCAAATCGGGAATTGGGTTTGAATTGAAATAATATTGAGGAATTTAGATTTGGAAACGGGTTTGTTTTTGTAAATAAAAATCCTAGATTTTTTTCCTATTAGGCTAATATTGTAAAAGCTATTAAATATATATATATATTAAAAAAAATTATGGGAAGTATTTGGTTGGATTAAATTTTGTTTAATATAAAATTTTAAAAAAATTTAAAATATATATAATATTTAATTATTTTTTAAATAATAATAATAAAATATTATATATTATGGTGGGGGGGTTATACCCACCGCCCACCTTGCCCAAGCGGCTACGGCTGCAAATGCAAATTGTAGGCCTACCATTGGCAGACTGCGGCTACGAATGCAAACCGCAGCTGCAAATGCAGATCACGGCTGCCTTTGACAACTCACGAGCTTGCTAAGTGTAGACCGTGCCCTTTGATAAGGGATGTGCTTGATATATTTTATTTGTTTTTAATTATAATTTTATTAAATATTAAAATTATTAAATTTTATTTATATTAAATTTAAATTATAATAAACTTTAAGTTATATTAAATTTACATTATTATTATTTATTAATAATTTTATAATTAAATAAATTATTAATAAATATATAATATACTTTTTTTAGTTATTAATTAGTTTAATTAAAATTTGTTTTAATTAAGACTAATTAATAAGGGAGGTTGTTTAAATTAAGTTTAAAATTTATTAAATTATTATAATATGAATTTTAATGGAAACATAGATTATTATATTTAAAGATCAACAAGTATTATTATTAATTTAATTATTTCCCTTGGATTGTTTTAGGGCTTGACTTGAAATCATTTAGGGGTAATTGTGTGTATCATTGAACATAGGAAAGAGATATTTTGTAATGGTAAACTATCATGGGTTTTATCTGATTAAAACATACGTTCAACTGGAAATGAGAACCTCACAGTAACTCAAAAAGTATATCATCAATCAAATTGAAACTATGAGACTATTTACTTGAACACAAACACTACAAAAAAAACTGAACCTTATTGTTTAACTTAAACTATGTGCTTTCGAATCAAACCAAATTGTGAGATTATGGTGTTTTCTATGTACTATCTATTGTTTTGGGGTTTCGAGTTGTCTTAGTTTGACCAGGTTTAGGATGTTACCACAAGCTCGGGGACTTGTGAATGTGATGTTATGATGATTTTTTCTCTATCTTCTAAACCCAACCATGGTATTGTGATGGTTTGCTCTATGATATGGTTGTATTTACTGCTTGTTACTACTTTCCAGTCTTCCTGTGTGAAGTTGAGGTGTATGTTTATGAAATACTTGACTTAACCATTTTTGAGTCATCGATCAATTATATTTGATTTTCTTTCTAGTCACTTTGAGAGGACTGAGATGTTTTGGATGATTTGTTCTTGATGATGTCCTGTTGTGACATGTCTGAGTTAACCGTATTGGAGTCTCCGATCAGTATTATTTTAGGATGCTTTATGGTTGCTCATTGAGGATCAATGGATATTGTGGAATACTTTTCGGTTGCTCGTTGGAGAACCGATGGATATTTTGATTTATCATTTGATGCTATTCAGTTGCTCGTGGAGAACTGATGTGATTATTGTGGAATATACTTATGATGCTTTCCAGTCACTTGTATAGGACTGAGGTGATTTTACTATGATTCTTTGATTTATGATTTCATGAGCTTAGGGTAGGTTATCTATGTGTAGTGTCGGGAAGTGGCTTGCAATGGGGGTTAGGGCCCTAGGAGGCTACTAGGGGAAAACCCATTGTAAGTTGTATTAATAAGTAAAAACATTACACTAAATGGAGATTAAAATGAACCTAATAAGATAATTGTATGTTCTCTCCCATGCCTTGAGTGCTAATACAGGCTAGGATGGGAGTTGGGAGAACGCTTGGTTATGACCTTGCATTTCGTAGTATACCTCATCAATATGAGAGGATACTAGTGGTTGCATGGATCACTAGGGACCCTGGAGTCCTAAGCTAACTGCCAAGGTAACTTCTACATGACTTTGCAATGACACTTTCCCACTTACATAGTAGGTTTCCTACATGTCTTGTGTGCCTCTGGATCTAGATGTCGATCTATGTGTTGGAACCTTTGAGTTAGTATACTTTTAGAATTTCTTCGATTTAGAGAGTACTTGTGTTATGTGATTTGATATCCTATTTGGGACTTGAGACTATCTCCTTAGTGCAGTGGGAGTGGGCCATTTAGGTTCCACGCAGTCAGGTGGTAGTGCTTTTTTTTACTCTTACCATTGAGATCCATCTGTACTCACCATGGCTGGAGCTTCTTGGGATGTTATTTATCATGTTTAGGTGATGTTATTTACTAATGCATTTCTTTATATTGATGATTAGCATGTTAGATTTCTTTATGGGTATGTTATAGCATGTTTTAGTAGTGATGTCCCTATTACTATAGTACCGATGATCTTATCAGTGACTTGGGATGTTATGCATGGGGGATGGCTAGGGCCCACAATGGTCGAATGATGCTATTGATGGTTGGGAGGAACCGCGCACTTAAGTAGTTGTGTTTTATGATGGATGGTTGTATTTCATGTTGGATGTTTATATCTTTTATGATGGATGTATGTATCATGTATGGTATATGGTTTCATTTATTTTAGTATACTTGTATTGTGGATTTGTGAAAGATGATGTCACTTTATTTCTACATATGTATATTCTTTTAAGTCTTTCATACCCTGTGACATGTACAGTGGATGATTAAGCATTCCAAATTAATTTGCCAAGAGGCATTCGGAACAAATGTATATTATGGACTTTGGACTTTCTATTATTCTTTCATGTGGATGTGGTAGTTGTTAGACTTAGTATTCGATTAGATTTAAATGTAATTCAACGTCATGGGATCCTTAAGAAATGTAACCTATTATGTATTTTTTTAGTTGATTGTTTCTTATTGCTTCCGCTATTATGTATTTGTGTGCATGTTATACTTTCTTAATTTTTGAAAAAAAAAAATTGGCAAACTTAGTAAAACTTTAGGTCATTTCTTTTGGGTCCCTTGGCAGGGCGTTACACTATGTCTTTATCTAAAGTGGAATATTTATGTCTCTATAGTGATTTTTTTTAATGAAAGATTTTCTTATTATTATATATATTTATATTGCATAATTCATTTGATTTGTTTAGATGCCACCCTTGCTAAAGAGATAGTAATATTTTATTATTTTATTATTTTTTATTAAATACAAGATACTACTAATTCTTGTATGTTTATATTTGATATAATTTTATAGCTTGAATATTTACCTATAAAGAAAGTCCATGCCTAACAATATGAATCCAGAAAAAAATAAGGTGACAATTGCTAGAGTGTGATCTCTCTTCAAAAGAAAGGTGATGGAAAATGTTATTGTCCTTGCAAAAAATGTAAGGGCTTAAAGAATTGAAGAATTCTAATGACAACAACTCAAAGACATTGTAGGCAACATGATCACATTGAAGGGGGAAAGGATTTTCATCCTTTGGTGAATGTGGATTTTAAACTAGTGGAATGTGGAGGTGTGAATATTGAAGCAGAAGGTAATGCTCTCATGGAGAGAACACAATTGAAGATATTGGTATTGGCGCACTTGGTAATGTGTCAGAGAACAAGATTGAAGAAGATGTTACTAGCACAACTGATGAAGATGATGAAGAAGATGGTAGTAGCACATCTAATGATGATCATGAAGAGAACCTTGATATACCTGTAATTGAAAAGGCTTATGAGCCCCTATACCAAGGCTCCCAAACAATGGTTCTCTCTGTTGTATTGTTTTTGGTCAACTTCAAGGTTATGAATTGTATATCCAATGTAGCAATCTCGCATATGCTAAGGTATAATGTCATTTTTGTCATATTCTATGTTAGCGTACCATCAATGTTCTTTATATTAACAATTATTTTCCATGGGTTGATAAGTGAGAGTTTGTTGCCACCATCAAACATTCTATTTCACTCTTACCAAGAATTATCAGCCATTATGAAAGATATTGGAATGGAGTATCAAACAATACATGCATGTCCCAATGATCATATTATATATCATAAACAACATGAACTTGCAACATAATGCCTTGATTGTCACATTAGTAGATATCGATCAGATCAAATAACCAAAAAAGTGTCTCGCTCGATTCTTTGGTACATTCTCATTATTCCACATCTGCAACAATTATTCAAGTGCACTAGCTTGGCACAATTTATGGATTACCATGCATGTAATAAAAGTCAAGATGATATTATGTGAATGTCTGTGGATGGTTCTACATTTAAGGACATAGAAGATAGGTGGCCAGTATTTAAAGAAGAATGTCATTTTCTAAAGCTTTCCTTGGCAACAAACAGTGTCAATTGATTTGGAGAGATGAGATATGTTTACTCGGTCTGGCCTATTTTTGTTATTAACAATAAAATTCCTCCTTGGATATCTGTAAAGAAGGAGCACATAATGTTGGAAATGATTGTACTAGGTATTTTTCCATTTAATAGTCATCTAAATTAATTTATAAACACAGTATCAAAATGGCCATAATAATTATGTTTTGTTTATGTTCATTCAACTAGGTAAGTACCAAGTGAAAGATATGAATGTATATATTGAGCCCTTGATTGATGAGTTGTTGGAGCTGTGGAATGGGGTCACTATATATGACATCTCTCAACCAATTGGTGAAAGAAAATTTCAATTCTATGCAATGCTTGTATGGACAAAACTTTATGCCCTTGGACTAACACATTTTTGTGGTATGTAAAACTGTTAATGCATATTTTTGGTATGTAATAGTGCTACCGCATTTTTGTTGTATGTTTAAGTTGTGTGTGATAATTATAAATATGAATCTTTTAGTACACATGTCATCCAATTATACATGATCTTGTAGGTCTTCAAACAATGGGGAAATTTGCATATCCAATTTTTGGTCCAAAGATGAAATCTCTCCATTCAAAAAAATTTAGGAAAGTAAGTGCTCAATGACAATAGACACTTTCTCCACAAAAATAATAAGTTTTCAATTACCAAAAAATATCTTGTCAATGGGAAAGAAGAGACAACATCAAAGCCACGAAGAATGACACCTCACATGTGAAAGTTGGAATACAATAGAATGAATCGTCGAGGTAATGTTATTCCATCTGATTCAAGTTTTTGTATGAAATTAAAATTTGGATACTGTCTTTTGTTTAATAATGATGTAATTGATTTTCATGAAGGTCATCAAGGCATTGATGAGAAACTTCCAAAAGGACTTAAAAGTTATTCTAGATAATTTAGTAGGTTGCCATACTACGAGCACCTCCCAATCATGCATTTGTTTGATGCTATGCATATTGGAAAGAACGTAACAAAGAAACTATAGAAATATTGGATGGAAGGTGTGACAAAGAAAATTTGGTCAAAACTTGTAATGACATTGATGAATCCAATCATGCATTGAAATTTTCCTTGAATCTAATAGCAATGGAAATTGGATTAATATGAGTGTCATTCCTTGGTTATTAACGCAACAGCAACTGATGTCATATTTGAAACCATAAAAAAAATTAAATTTCTCATAGAATTTGCTACAAACATAAGCAATCTCATATCAAAGAAAGGTAATTTTTGGTTAGGATTGAAAATCCATGATTGGCATACCTTCGTCAAGGTAAATCATGTTCTTCTCTATTTACAATAAATTTGTAAAAGATCATGTAATTTTATTGTTTTATTTTATAATATATTGAAAAGATTATTTTTTTTTTATTGTAGTATGTTCTATCTCTATCTCTCCCACACAACTCCAATAACATGAGTGTCAAACAAGTTATATATGATCTCGGGAAATACATGAGGTTAGAAGTGTTATTTTTTAGATTTGTTGTATAGATATTATTTTTGTGTCTTGCTCTTCTTTTTTTGTAATTTTTTGTATTTTTTTTGTAGAGTCTCATTAATATTTTTTTGTGTGTTGAATATCTTCTAAGAGGCTATCATCTAAATCAATTGATAAAAAAGACATAAAGCATTAGAAGAGAAAAATTCTTCAAATTTTGTGTGAGATGCAAAAGTGTCTACCTTCAACTTTTTTCAATGCACAAAAACACTACCTCGTGCATCTAGTTGAGGAGATTGAATTGTGTGGACTTGTACCAACTAGGTCAATGTGGATGGTTGAGAGGCACTTGAAATTTTTGAAGGGCTTGGTTTGAAAAAGAGCACGTCTTGAGGGTTCCATGGTCAAGGGATATGTGGTATACCAAACCATGGTGTACATTAGTGAATATCTTCCCAAGTTTGCATCAAAGATCCATGTAGATCGCATTTGGGATCCCAACTCCATTAATAGAATTGAAGGGGAGTACTTGATGGGGAAAGGTAGATAGAAGAAACTGAGGTAATTATAAGATATTATTATAGTTAATTAATTCTTATCCATCATCAATATAAGTTGTTTCTAACTGGTCTATTTATTTTATATAGTTGCTCATGAGTGGGATGCACTTCATTTGTATATTGCAAACAATCTTGATTGGATGATGGTATGGATTGAACGATCTCAAAAAAATGGTCATGAGCATTAACATAGGAAGGTGTTGCTCCATTAGTTAAAGAAGCTCACTATAATAGAGATCCTAATGTTATGCCAATAGTATTTGATCTAGCAAATGGTTTAAGATGTGAAAAAGTATGAATAAGTTAATCTATCATGACCCATTTATTTAATATCAACTCACAGATGGATGCATAATTTTGACATGTTTGAAAAATAACAGGTCAAGCACCACAAAGCTATGTACTACAATGGTCATAGATTTTGCATTAAAAAGGTGAACAATACTAAGAGAACTTATATTTCTAGGATAACTGCAATCTTTGAGGTCATCAATATTTCATCTAGAAATGACATGCATTATCAATAATCTAAAAACAAATACTATGGTATTTTGGATGATATTATTGAGTGCAACTTTAATTCCTTCAAACTAGTTTTGTTCATTGTCAAGTGGTATAGGCTAAGATTGAATCAAAATGATCCTGATAGAACTATTATTGAACATTATAATAGATTTACAATGATCAATACAAGGTCATTTGAGCCAATTGGAAATGAGCCCTATGTTCTTCCAAGCCAATGTGAGGAAGTGTTTTACTTTAGTGTTTCACATAAACTGGTTTCGTTATTCGTTGTTAGAAATGATCCAAGAGGAAGATCAGTAAAGTAAAATGTGATTGAAGAAGAAGATACCAAAAAAGTGGAAGACAAAGTAGATGGTGATGATGGCGAAGGTGAAGAAGGAGGAGGTGGTGGTGATGGCAATGATGATGATGGTGATGATGGTGGTGTTGGTGATGATGATGACGATGATGACTTTGATGATGGTCATAGTCACGATCATATGATGATGATGGTCATTGTGATGATTTAGATGATGATGACAATAATGATGATGTTCATGATGATGAGATGGGCAAAGAAGATGATTAATGTATTGGTAATACTTATTTAATTGTATATTTTCATTGATGTTACACAAATGTTATACTCTAACCAAGCACTGCCAGTTGGAACTAGGTTCAGAAGACTCTAGTATCACCTGAACATAAGTTCAGAAGAAGCAAAGTTTGGGGATTCCTATGTAAACTGAGTCAGGTCGGTTACCAAAGGAGTCTAGTGTAAATTGAGTCAAGTTGGTTACCAAGGAACTTAGTGGTAATTAAGTGACCCAGTTCTAGCAAACCTACAACAGATTAGTTTTATCTATTAGTTGGTTTATGCAAGCTGACTAAGTGGATGTTATTTGTTTACTTGAGAGGGTATTCAAGCCAACTTGACATTTTGTTTCATATATATGAAAAGATGTGGATTGAGATATGAGAAAGTGGAGAAGAAGATAAGATATGAATAAAGAAGGATATCTGATTTGGAGAAGATTATCCAAGGAGCTGCAAAGAATATTGTAATCAAGGAGGATCTAGAGGATAAGCTAGAATAGTGATCTAAATCTGCAATTTAGTTGCTTCGTCAATCAGTTCAATCATTGTTACTCTCTAACAATTGTAGCAAAGAAGAAATCTCTTAATGGAGTTGACTTAATAGACATTTTTGTAAATTTTCTAACCAGGAGGCATTTCTAGATTGAAGTGTCTTAAGACTTCTAACAAGGTCACTCCTAACAGGGTGATTCAAATCCTTTAACAGGGTCACACCTAACAATGTGTTTTGTAACCTTTAACAGGGTTGGCTCCTAATAGGGCTCACTTCAGAAGAGGGAAAAGTTGTAACTAGTTGCATTGGTGGTTTTCCCAAATTTGATTTCCATGTTAAATCTTGGTTTCTCATGTGTTTATGTTATTTTCTTATTGCTTTATCTTTTTGCAACTAAGTTACTAAAGATTAATGCACATCATTATCTTAAGATAGCTTTGTTAACAAGTTACAATTAATATCTAGTTCTAACCGAGTTGTGAGTTAAAAGGAAGTTTGTATTGACATCATTTGGAATTTTTTTAGTGGTAATTGATTCACCCCTCCCTTGTTAGTTACCCCTCTTATATTTCCAAAAATTGGTATCATAGCTCATTGCATATGAATCAGTACGTAAGGTACATTATAAAATTATTGTGTCAAATCTTTTTCATTTGATGTAAAGAGGCAAAGAATCATGTCATATATTCTTCAATCTCTCCCTTAATGAATATGTGACATGATCAATGGAAATGTGTTATGTTCTAATTAGGTGTAAATATTTGTTATGATGCTCAATTCTTGGTGTTGATTACTTATAATATGTTTTTTGTAAAGGCAAGGAATTAAAAAGTATACAATGATTATGATGTCTGTATATTGTTCATGTTATGTTCTATGTAATTTGTAGCATAAGTATCATGTAATTTGCAACTAACTTAAGAAAAATGATTTACATATGTAGGAAACTATACCCCTTTGACGAGGATCGTACATAGTGACATGGGTTGAGAGGTATAAGTTTATTACATGATTTTTTTCTCTTTACCTTCAACATTAACTTTAGGAAAACTTCATCAATATTAGCCTCATTTTATAGAAAAATATTTCTCTCCTTCAACTATATCTCTCATTTGATGGGCTACAGGTACCACCAAATAGGTATTTGTTAGATTTGTCTTCCTCAAGTGAGGGAATGTGGAAACATAAAAGGATAGTGAGATATGTAGTAAGTCTATGAAAGAGAGACAAACTAAAGGTCAAAAGATTAAAAGAAAAATCAATAAATGCATGCAATTTTTCCTTTCTCAAGGGGGGTCATGTTCATATGATGATGAAACAAAGGGCAACATCAAGGTTCCTTTGAGGTACACACATCTTCAGAAAGAATGGGTACCCAAGGAATTACCTCCAATTAACACTAATTTTTGTGTTAACAAGAGGATATATCGCATAGCTCCATCATCATTACATGGTTTGGACCTATTTTTCATGGATGGCATAAAGGTCAATTGTAACAAAGTTGATGAATTGATGGAGTGTGTAGGAACTTGTTACAATTACAATAATTGGATGCAGATAGTTCAATATAAAAAAAGTATGCATAGGTATGCATTGTCGGCAAATTATCTACAACGGAAAGAAAATGAACAAAGTAAAAGACTTGCTGTGTACATCGATGGAAGGCTAAACAGGGAACATTGTAGGTTTTATAAATAGTACATGTCTAGGGTCAACTAATAAGTGACCCAATTACATTTTTGGGGCGCGTGAGGGAAATCATTTTTTTGTATGTGTGATAAAATCAATAAATTCAAGGGAAGAGCTACTAATAGATTACAATTTGAATTGCATAGATACAAAGAGAGCTACTATTATGGGACTTGTAAGTACTATATATGTAATATTTAAACTAATTACTTTCAATTAGAACTCCAATATACAATATACCATTTTATTAAAAAAAATTGCTAAGTCGATTATTCCTTTCATTGTGTTATATGTTCTTTTCCCTTTCCCTAAGCATCAAATTGCAAAAAAAAAATCATTAAAACAATATTTCAAAAAAGTCCAAAACCTCAATGAAAATAACATAATAAAATGAATTTTTTTTAAATTACAATTACAAAATTTTTTATACAAAAGGTTTACTTGCACTGGAGAACGGGTAAGAGCAACATCCCTTGCTCTATCATCTGATGGATTGGCCATGTCACCCTGTGACAAAGAATATATATATATATATATATATATATTCTTTGTCACAGGGTGACATGGCCAATCCATCAGATGATAGAGCAAGGGATGTTGCTCTTACCCGTTCTCCAGTGCAAGTAAACCTTTTGTATAAAAAATTTTGTAATTGTAATTTAAAAAAAATTCATTTTATTATGTTATTTTCATTGAGGTTTTGGACTTTTTTGAAATATTGTTTTAATGATTTTTTTTTTGCAATTTGATGCTTAGGGAAAGGGAAAAGAACATATAACACAAGAGAAATTAGTTGTTGATATGGAAAACATAGTATTATGTGATGATGACATCGCATATACTAGTGACCCTATAAGTATGTGTAAAAAGAGCCTCAAAAGAATCAATCTACAAATTCTTGTGCTTATGATGGATCCAAATCCAACCAAAGAGAAAGAGGAGGCAAGAAATGAATTTTTTTAGAGAGCACATTGTCTGGAAGTAAGCAACAATGAATCTTTTTCTAGGACAATATTTCAATAAAGCTTTATGTTTTATACTAATTAATGGATCATGAACCAAAATATGTATGTGTTGTTACATCAATTTTTGAGACCTTACCAAGTTGTTCCACCTGATGAGGGTACTAGTGTAGCTCCTATAGGTATGTGATTTCAATTTTCAATCATCAGAAGGGACATTATTTTCTTCATGATTATTTTTGGCAGTTTTATATTACTATTGTCATGTTTTCACAATCTATATTTTAAAAAGATAATATATTGTGTGTGTATATATATATATATATATATGATTTTGTTCAGATCCTAATGGCATGCATATGCCTCCTTCCATGAGACCGACCAGCACTCTGAGATTACTAACTGCAAGATTGGCAACAAGGAGCATGCATACATCCACACCTATTACAACTAGAACTGGTAAATCCTTCTTTTGCTACATTTTATTATGTGTTAAATATGATTTGATTTATTCTTTCTTGTTCATTTGATCATAGTATGTCATTGATTAACTTTGTGCACTGACAGGTATAGCTTCTCGTGATGATAAAATAGATACCAGTACTTGTGATGATTTACTAGGCTTTCCTTGAGTAGACCATGTTACTTCTACTGGATCGTTGGAGGCATCATTGTTGATGACTAAGAAAGATATGATTCTCTTAAAATTTCCTAAGCTTCCAGGTGTATGCACCCTAAAATGGTCGCCTAGATTATGGGCCACCATTATTCAATTTATAAAATTTCCTGAATCAATGCATTACAATATTATATTAAATCAATTCAAATCAATTTCTTTGATCAAATTGTAATTAATTTAATTATTTCAATATAAGCTAAGGTTTGATCATTTTATCCTAAGTCCTATTTAATTAAAAGAAAAAATCTCTTTTAATTAAATAATTAATCCACATTTAATTAATTAAGAGAGAAACCCCTCTTTTAATTTAATTAAATATTTCCTATTTAATTAAAAGAACTTGCTCCCTTTTAATTAAATAAAATCTCACTTGAAAAAAGGAAATAATTAAATAAAAATATATAAACTCTTTTTTCCCTCTACACTAAAATGTACATATCTCTAAGTGGGATTCCTCTTTTTCCTCTTTCCACTTTCTTCTCAAACGCACCTCTTTTCTCATTGGTGGAATTTTGTCTCAAACGGATCAAACTCTATTACCTCATATTGGTTGTGAGAAGCCTCCCACCTCCACATTTTCCTTTATAAGGAGCCCTCTCCTTCTCATTTTCATATAGAGAGATATAGAGAGAGAGAGAGATAGAGAAAATAGTTTGTTGCTATAGCATTGTTATGCTACAGGTTTATAGAGTGATTTTGGAGAAGGAGTTTGAGCCTTAGGGTTTGGACATTAGAGCTTCATTGCAACTTCTCTCTTCTTGTCTTATTCTCTCTTGCATCCATGGCTTCCATCATGAGGTTTCATCCTTGCATTTTCATATTATCTTAGAGTCATATTTGTTTTCATAGAAAAATATTGCATTGTTATTTCCTTTCATAGATTAGATTTCCTTTCTTGCATTGCTTTGCATTTTTATCATTTAGGTTATCTTGCATCTTCATTTTCATGCATATTTGATGATCATGAAGACTAGCATTTTTTTTTTCCTCTTTGAATCTCTCATTTTATGGTGTACTTGCATGGGCACAAACTAGGTCAAAACTGAGGGCCTCCATTACAAACCCTTGCACTCCATGAATAGAGAGTTATGAGTCACCATTTGAGACCTCATTTTTGAGCAATCTTGGATATAATGACTCATAGAAGTGTGTCAACATTTTAGCACACACACCGGGTACTTTAAAGTTGTAATTATTTAGAGTGTAATTGTAGTTTACTTATTCATAACTCATTTTTGACTAATGATCCTGTGATGATTTTGCAAGAAACAATCTTTTTTATGAATTTTTGTATTAGTTAACATTGAAGATATTTGGGTCCCACATTACATAAAAGGTACGTAGCTTCATATAATTGGTTGCTACATTTTTCCATTCATCCATTTGTTATAATATATTCAAGGTACATAGCTTGAACTAATTTTTTTCTCTAACAATTTTATTTTTTGTTAAAAGTCAGAATGAGCAAGGCCTTGAATTAAAAGATCAACTCATAAAATATATAGAGGAGCTCTTTGGTCAAAATATTTTGAACAGAGTCCAAATTTTTAAAAAAGATTCGAAACATCTAAAGACTATGAGAGACCAATACAAGAGAGCTCTAAAGCTCAACCCAAAGTACAACCATCCTCCTATGGTTCCAAAGTTGGAGTGGAATGAAATCATTGAAGATTCAAATGAGATAAGACTAAGAGATAAAGGAACTAACCCACCACCCAAAAAAAATAGGTATGTGGTAATATTAATGTAATTATGCAAAAATTATTGATCTTTATATTTATATAATCTAACATATTTCTAAGAAATTTCAAAGTTTACATATATAGGCTACAGGACACATCAAAGGCTACACAAGCTAGGAAAGAGAAGGTCGGTCAACACCATCTTAGCTCTTGTAGATGACATTTCATAACAAAAAAATTTATATAAAATTACAAATAAGCAATACATTCAATATTGATGATATTATGCAAAAAATACAAGGCATTAAAGTTAATCTAGCTCCCACAGAAGAGGACAAACAAATTGGCTTCATGTAAAGCTATAAAGTAGTGGTTCCCCACCACTGCACAGATTCTAGTGGCCAAAGAGATGTAGAAGATTCTGGTACACTGGTTCATACACAGGTAAATAGGCCTAATGAATAATAACAAAAATTGAGAACCTCATGAGAAATGATCTATTTGATGTTAATTTTGAACAATGATAACAATGTGCATGACATTTCATTATAACCGTCTACTCCAAGCACATATCCTACTCATGATGACGAAGGCACAAATCCTACACATGATGAAGGCCTTGATGTGCATCACAATGATGTAGGTACATGTTCAATTTCTATTGAAAATTAATTATTTAATTATTAATAAAATTTAACATCTTAAATTGCAATCGGCATAACCTTTATGTGATATTTTTTTAGTATGCAAAATGTCATGGTCACGAAGTCAAGTGTGATGTTAGTATTGAGCATGTTGAGGTTGGGGCTGAACAAAATGTGATAGTAGATGATGTGGCACTATCAGGTAAAGAAAAATCCCTATTATGTTCTTTAGATTAATGAAATACTTATAACATTTTTTTTTAATTAGAATTAAACCCATTTATTTCTTATTGCAGGGGCGCATTAGCATTTTCCTAGAAAAAAGAAAAGAAAGCCTCATGTCATAAGATTAGAACCATAAGAGCCACAGGAGAATGTCAAAGATAGTCACAATGTGCCTATTAGCCTTTATCTTTGACAAAATAAAAAATAAAAGACGAAATGAATGTTAAAAACCTTGTTTGATGATGAATGTGTTGATGATTTTTTTATGAATGTTGCTTATTAATGAATTTTATGTCATGTTATTGAATATTGTTACGTGATTATAATTATTGATGTGTTCATGAATTATTGATGAATTTTTTGTACGTATTAATAAATTATATGTCATTTTAATGAAATATTATGTGAATATAATGATTGATGTGTTCATGAATTATTGATGAATATTTATATGTATTAATTAATTGTATGTCATGTTAATGAATGTTATGTGATTATAATGATTCAATGATATAGTTCTTAAATGAATGAATGAAATATTTACTTAGTTTCTAATGGGGAAATTAGAGTGATTATAGCGGGGGAGAGGCCAAATGAGCTTCCACCTTCACATGGTTGGCCTTGTTAAGTAGAGAATATCAAAGGATTCTCAAAACCAAGTGAAGCTAAAACTAAACCTATCAAAACTAAACACCAATATATGGTCCCATCATCGAGTAGATGGAGTGTTGGAAATATAAGAGTAATTGAGAGGGGAGGGGTGAATCAGTTACCAAAAAAATAAATCTCAAATCCCTTAGATGTCAATACAAATCAAAACCAAACTCTATTGAAACTGAAAATACTATTGTAACTTAGTTAGCACTTAATCACTCGACAAACACTAAGAATCTCTGTTACTCGACAATTACTAAAATATTTACTTCTTAAGATGTTTAGTGCTAATAACCACAATTAACTTAGTTGTAGAAACATAAAGCAAATAATATGAACACATATGACACTAGGATTTAATGTGGAAACCCAATTTGGAAAAAACCACCAATTGCAACTAGTTACTATTTTTCACTCTTCAGAAATGAGCCCTGTTAGGAGCCAACCCTATTAAAGGTTACAAAACACACTATTAGGTGTGATCCTATTAAAGGATTTAATTCACTTTGTTAGGAATGACCTTGTTAGAGGTCTTTAGACACTTCAATCTAGAATTGCCACCTTGTTAGAGGATTTGGCAAATAGTTGTTAAGCTAATTGTGTTAAGAGATTTGATACACTTCTACAATTATTAGAGAGTAACAATGATATGACATTATTGCTAATGCAACTAAATTGTTGATTTCAGATCTCTATTTTGGCTTGAATACTTGATCCTCCTTGATCAAATAAAAATTTATAGCTCAGTCAACTTCCAATTCGCTTCCTTGGTTTATCTTTTCAATCCCATGCTTCTCTCTTTCAATCCCACAACTTGACCTTATATCTTTTTCCTTATCAAGTTGGCTTGAATAAACTTACAAATATTCAATATTCATCCCTTAAGTCATCTATACTTAAAAAATAAATTCATCAAACTAAATATGTTGATTCAAGAAAATCCTTCATTAGCCGACCCAGTTTGGTCAACACTAACTTAGAAAAAGACTTTCCTCAGACTTCCTTTGGTAACCGAGTGAGCTTGATTAACACTAGTTTCATGCTAACTTCTCTTTGGTGCCTAAGTGAACTTGGTAGACATTATCTTTTTGAAAAATTCCTTTGGTGCCCAAGTGAGCTCGGCAGATATTGTCTTTGAACTTGATTATCTATGGAACACTCAGTAAACACTGGAAACTATCTTCATTGCCCGAGTGAGCTCGGTAGACATTGACTAGTAAAGACTTGACATTTTATGTAACATCAAGGACAATATACAATTGAAGAATTATTTTCAACAATCTCCCTCTTCGGCATTGATGGCAACACAACATGTCATAATACAATGAAATTTTAGAGAAAAATAGAAGTAAGGAAAATATCCTTAGTTTCATTATGATTCCCATCCATGAGAACTCCCTCTATCAATGTAAACCCCCTTTGATATCAAACTCTCCCTCTGGAATGATTCTATGATTATATTTTCTCCCTTTTTCAGCAAACTCTTGTTCTTTACTCTTCATCTGACTTGACAGCAAACTCTCCCTTATGCTAAAAGCATAAGCAATGACAAAAGTTCTTGATATTGATATCAAACTCTTTCTCTTTAACCATGCCAAAGATATCATTTAGTGAACTTCCCATGTACCTTATGTATTAATTCATATGCAATCTACCCTTTATAATACTGCATCAACTTGACCGATCTTCAACATGCTTAGTTGATGCATCACTAAAATCTGATTAGTGAGCTCTATTAGGAGCCAACCCTATTAAAGGTTACAAAACACACTTTTAGGTGTGACCCTATTAGGAGTGGCCTTGTTAGAAGTCTTTAGACATGGAGGGGAGGGGTGAATTAGTTACCACAAAACTAAATCCCAGATCCCTTAGATGTCAATACAAATCAAAACCAAACTCTCCCGAAACTGAAAATATTGTTGTGACTCGGTTAGCACTGAATCACTTGACAAACACTAAGAGTTTATGTTACTTGGAAATTACTAAAATATTTACTTCTTAAGATGTTTAGTGTTACTAACCACAATTAACTTAGTTGCAGAAACATAAAGAAAATAACATGAACACATATGACATCAAGATTTAACATGGAAACCCAATTTGGGAAAAACTACAAATTGTAACTAGTTACTGATTTTCACTCTTCTGAAGTGAGCCCTGTTAGGATCCAACCTTGTTAAAAGTTATGAAACACACTGTTAGGTGTGACCCTGTTAATGGATTTAATTCACCTTGTTAGGAGTGGCCTTGTTAAAATTCTTTAGACACTTCAATCTAGAAATGCCACCTTGTTAGAAGATTTGGAAAATAGTTATTAAGCTAACTCTATTAAGAGATTTTATACACTTCTACAATTATTAGAGAGTAACAATGATACGACCTAATTGCTGATGCAACTAAATTGTTAATTTCATATTTTTGTTCTGGCTTGAATACTCTATCCTCCTTGATCAAATAAAACTTTTCAGCTCAATCAACTTAGGATACTCTGCTATCCTTCAAATTCGTTGCCTTGGTTTATCTTTTCAATCCCATGCTTCTCTCTTTCAATCTTGTAGCTTGACCTAATACTTATATATTTTACCTTGTTAAGTTGACTTGAATATATCACTTGCAAATATTCAATATTCATCCCTTAAGTTGACTAGACTTAACAAATAAATTTATTAAGGTCATTGCAGAACATTTGGTGTCAAAGATTTAGTGGAAAGGACAACACTTAAACATCCAGTTGATCATAACAGAGCAGGAAACAAAATCAGCAGATCAGATCTAGAAGAGATTAGTGATAGAAGAGAAGATCAAGTACCTGAGATCAGCATCAAAGATTGCATTAGATTAGGTGTATTATTCTAATACTCTCTCACAATTATGTTAGGAAGTTGAAAATCCTATTGAGTTATGTGGGTTTAACAGCCTTATGTAAATCTTTTAACAAGGTGACACTTCAGGTAAAGTGTTTGTAAATCCTTTCAACAAGTTACATCTGATAGTATGTAAAGCCTTTAACAGGGCAAGCCTTTAACAAGGCAAACCATCAGAAGTGGTTGAAATCAATTGATGCAGTAATTTTGTGGGTGTCATCCCCACCCCAGTTTTACCTTCTTATTCCTAGAGGGTTTCTGGGTCACCAAAATCTCAAGTGTTATGTGGTGATGCATGTTTGCTTCTCATGATTGTTTAATGCTTATATGCATTCATGTTAATTTCAATTATATGTTATTAAGGATTTAAAACAAGTGAAAAGGTCAATACTTCTGATTCACCCATCCCCCCCCCCCCCCCCCCTCAGAAGCACTCTTCCCATTAAGACATTCCAACACTCGATAGACACTATCTTCTTGCAAACTTCCTTTGGTGCCTAAGTGAGATCGACAAATACTATCTTTGAACTTTATTATCTTTAGAATGCTTGACAAACATTGGAAACTATCTTCATTGCCTCAATGAGCTCAGCAAACACTGACTGGTAAAGACTTGACATTTTATGTAACATCAAGGAAAATATACAATTGAACAATTATTTTCAACATGGAGAACTTCACCATAGTCACTAATGACTATCATTTCTTCCATGCTGATGTAGATGTGTACAATTGACTCCTTTGGTCATCACAAAACTCCACCTAACACACTTTTCTCAACTTTATAATGAGGCCCTTTACAACACCAAAAAATTACCTTGATTTACTTTGTTCTAAATTGCTTGAACTTGCTCCTTTCTTTTCAAGGTCTTAAGGAAGTTCAATAAGGTCTAAACAACTTGGTTTTGATCTATAATGAACAATAAAAATCACCCCAAACTCCCTTTCTCTATTGATTTCTAAACTGGTTGGTTACTTCCTAGTGTGTGTACAAAAAGTGTCACACTTCTATAAACCATTATTCTTAAGATAACCCATGGAAGAGGAAGTCTCAAGAACCAGCTTATAGCTCTCTATCTATGACATGAAAAGGTGCAAAATAATAGTATGGTGGCTCTCAAATGAACCAAGTTATGCAACCCTTGTAAGGTGCACCATAGAATGAGAGATTCAAAGAGTAGAGGCAAGAGTGTCAATATCCAAGAATCTAGAATAAAATGCAATGCAAATGCAAGCTATTCTAAAGGAAATGCAAACTAACAAAGAGAAATAAGCTAAAGAATAAAGGAAACTAAGCTAAAAAGTATGCCATAATGTAAGTAGAATGAGAGCTAAGCTAAAATGCAAAAATGCAAGAATGCTCCAAGTCTCCAAAATCACTAAGAAACCTGCAACATAACAATAGCATGAGAGACTAAGATTTGAATGAGGAGAGAGTCCTCCCTTTTAAAAAGAAATGGACAACAGAGATCATAAGGCAAGATGCATGTGATCAAGGGTAGAATTTGAAAGTGGGAGTGATCCATGTGCACAAGCATTTCCACCAATCATGATGAAGAGTTGACTTTTGTCCCCCATGTGGGACAAAAATGTCTTTTCTTTTATTTTTAAATAAGGGAAATGCTTTTGTGTGTGCAACTTAGGATAAGAGATGAGTGGGAATTTTATTTAAGTAAAAGGGAACATGTTCTTTTAATTAAATATGAACTTAGGATAAAGTGGTCAAACTATAGGATAAAATAAAATAAATGAATTTTGGAGATTTGATCAAAGACAAGCATTAGATAAATTATGCAAAAATGCTAGAAAGGGGGCTCATAGTCTAGATGACCATTTTTTGGTGATTACATTTTCTCCACTTTAACTAATGTGTGATCATTCTGGGAACACATTATGTCAAAGAATGAAGAAGCTAAGATGATAGAGAGCTCTGACTCTGAAGAACGGAGCACAGAGCGATAGCATATCTTGAATGCACAATTTATTAGAAGCAATACTGAACATTTGCAGAGAGAAAAAAAAATATCAGTACCTAAGATGATAACTCATATGTCGAGAAAAGAAAGTAGATGGATCAAGAGAAAATAGATAGTTGTAGTAGAAAGTAATTTGCAACAATGATAGAATATTCCTACCCCCTCAAGATTGAAATCAAAATGAGATAGAGGAGATGTAGAAATAAGCTAGATTTGATCAAATCAGAATAAAGAAAAGTTCATGATGATAGATACGAGATTAAGACTACAGAGTGACTACCAAGCAATGAAGATATGCCCCAATTTGACTAATTTTGACAAAGAAAGATAAAGCATAAGAATTAGGTCAAAGAAAGAAGAAAGATGAAATGACATGAAATAGAAATGAAAGCAAAGAGTAGAAGAGAGTAGAAATGATGAAGAAATAAAGAAATTATGATTGCCCCAACAAGATTCAAAGATTAAGCCTCAATAGGTCAGCCAACTACATAGAAAAAGAAAGAAATTTTGACTAGCAAGATGAACCCAAATTTGGATTTCGATCTCGAAAATGGATCCACGATGTCGAGATCAAAAAAGATAGGTTAAAAGCATAGATTAGATGGTAAGATAGAAAAGAAGTGAGGAATAGGAAAGAAGAGTTAAGATCAAGAAGAGGCAAGAGAAGGATGAACGCAATTAGCTGACAAGTCCATGAAAGATAAATAAGAGAGCTCTCTTAACATGTAAAATGAAAAGCTAAGCTAGAATGAGCCCTAGAATGCAAGCTAGTATAAAAAGGTGCAATTGCAAGGGTTACATAAGTAGGTCCTATTTTTTATCATTGAGCCTTATTAGGGACATCGAAAGATCATACAATCATCACTAATAAATCTACAAGGATATGAATATGATTTGTGTCAGATAAAAATGTGGGAATCCAACCTATGCATTAAAGACATGTAAGTTAGGATGGCTAATGTAGTTAGACTCCCTTAGTTTAATATAGCAAGATTACACCTATATCAAGGCATAAGTGCCAGGATAACCCCTGAGTGTGGTCTTGTGAAAATAGACAAGGATGATACATTATAGGTCAAAGTATCAGGTAGGACAAGCATGAATGCTCTAAACACCTTAGACTAACAAATTATACCCACAAGAAAAAAGCAAGTAAACATGCCCCATGCCTCCAGTCTTCTAGTCCATGGCATCCTAGAAAGACTATTAGGGAGGGAACACTCAATAAAGAAATCATCATAGACAATACACAAAAAGGATAAAGTTCATCACAACTCAACAAGATTAATATTTAATTGTGTATGTGTGTGTGTAAGTCACATGACCATATCTTGTAGGACTCAAGTCTACCAATGAGAAGTATCACAACATCCAAGACTATAGGTAAAGTATCTAAAAAGTGTTGAGAAATACTTGATGTCAAGTTGGGAGGGGGTAGTGTTGAAAAATACTATTTTTGTGAGTTGCCAAAAAAAACCCTAATGCACAAGGAGACCCAATAGGCTAAGCGGGTGTGCCCCCAAGACAAGGAAAAGAGACAATTCCAAGCTAGTAAATGTGTTGCAGAGTGAGTGATTGAGACTGATAGACATAGGTATGAGGATCTCAAGTAGCGCCTATTTCCAGGTTTCACCACTTGGCATATTTTTCAGGACTTTTTTCAATTTTTATTTTTTTATTTTTATTTTTGGTGATACATCAAAGTGTCTATTGCTAGGTTTTCACTAAGATGATCATTTTTCAGGATATTTTCTACTTTTTAGGATATTTCAAGATCAATGGATATGTACAAATAGCTAAAATGTGAGCCTTTAAGCATAGAACTTTTTTAGATGTAGGACATTGATAGGCTCCACAAGTTGCTCCCCTTCCAAAGTAGAAAGTTGATAAGCACCAAACCCAAATGTTGTTGTGATAATGTAAGGGCCCAACTAGTTAGGCTCAAATTTTCATTTCTGCTCTTTGTTCTGCTAATTTTTGGGATTTTCTCTAAGCACAAGCTCACCCACTAGGAACTCATGGGGATGAACTTTCTTGTTGTATGTAGTAGACATGCACTTTTGATAATGCCTCATATGGTCAAAAGAAACCTTGTGGCATTCATCAAGGGTTTCTAGCTCTTGTACTCGCATAGCCCTATGGTCTTCATCGGGTTATCAACCCATGTAAGGAGACTCGCAATGAGGGGATCTCAACTTCTAAGGGGAGGACAGCCTCAGAGCCATAGACTAAAGAAAAGGGTGTGGCCCCTATAGAAGTATGTATGGTGGTTATGTAGGCCCATAGTGTTAGATTGGTCTATAAGTGCTAGTCTTTCCCTGATTTGTGGATTGTTATGTGCAAGATCTTGAGCAATGTCTTGTTAGAGGCCTCAGCTTGGTCATTCCCTTGGGGATAATAGATTTAGGACCAATGCTATTTGATTTTGAATTTCTTACACAATTATTTTTGGATTTTTCTCCATTATCAATAATGATGGAGGAAGGAATGTTGTAGTGACAAATGATGTGGTTGAGTATAAATAGGGCAACATGTTTTCCTGTAGCAGTAGATAATGGCACAACCTCAACCCATTTGGTGAAATATTCAGTCACTATGATAATGAACTTGTGGCCACTGGATGAACTTGGATGAATCTTCTCTACCAAGTCAAAGGCCCATTTCTAAAATAGCCCGTATATAATAGAGGTTATAAGCTCACATCCAGGAGCATGAATCAAGTTTCTATGGAGCTAACACTTCTTACAGGATTTAGCATAATGAATAGCGTCAGCTTGCATAGTCAGCCAAAAATGTGTGTACAAAAAGTGTCACACTTCTATAAACCATTTTTCTTGAGAGAACCCATGGAAGAGGGAGTCTCAAGAGCTAGCTTAGAGCTCTCTATCTATGACATGCAAAGGTGCAAAATAATAGTATGGTGGCTCTCAATGCAAGGTGCATGATAAAATGAGAGATTCAAAAAGTATAGGCAAGAGTGCCAATATCCAAAAATCTAGAATAAAATGCAATGCAAATGCAAGCTATTATAAATGAAATGCAAGCTAACAAAGAGAACCAAGCTAAAGCATAAAGGAAAATAAGCTAAAAAGTATGTCATAATGTAAGTAGAATGAGAGCTAAGCTAAAATGCAAAAATGCAAGAATGCTCCAAGTCTCTAAAATCACCAAGAAACCCTGTAGCATAACAATAACATGAGAGACTAAGCTTTGAATGAGGAGAGAGCCCTTCCTTTTTAAAGAGAAATGGATGATAAAGATCATGAGGGAAGATGCATATGATTAAGGGTGGAGTTTGAAAGTGGGAGTGATCCATGTGCACAAGTATTTCCACCAATTGTGATGAAGAGTTGAATTTTGTCCCCCATGTGGGACAAAATATTTTTTCTTTTATTTTAAAATAAGGGAAATGCTTTTGTGTGTGCAACTTAGGATAAGAGCTGAGATGGTGATTTTATTTAATTAAAAGGGAGGACATGTTAATTTAATTAAATATGAACTTAGGATAAAGTGGTCCAACTATAGGATAAAATCAAATAAATGAATTTTGGAGGTTTGATCAAGGATATGCATTAGATAAATTATGAAAAAATGATAGAAAGGGGGCTCATAGTTTAGATGACCATTTTTTGGTGATTACACCTAGTATCCCTTTCATGCAAGTGTTTTATGGAAGGGTTTGTTGTTCTTAAAAAATAGTCAATCTCACTGCCTGAAGATAATATTCTATTGTGAGATTTTACACGTGAAAAAGCATTTTAGGGGGAAGATGGCTTGGTAGATATGGCATGTGTTTGATCATATGTTTTGATTTTCATTAAGTTTGAGGAGAATATTCTAAGGTAGTTGTGAATGAAGATGTAAGAGCTTTCTCTTTGTACTCCTAGTGAAAGATTAAAAATCGATGTTTTATTAAAACTTCCATTCCAATGTTTTATTAAAACTTACTCTTTGGCCCTTAAATAGCATTGAATATTTCCCAAATTCCTTACCAACTTGACACTCAAATAAACCTTCACTAAATTATCATAACACCTTCTGAATAGGATCAGATGGATCAAACCTGTTTGTTTATTATAAAAGCTTTATGAACAAACTCTCAATGGAAGCTTCACTAGTTCCATCACACAAACTAGAAGGGATATTTGGATCTCTAATTCACCATGCCCTCCATGAATACAATCAGAATACTCAATCCCATAGACATTTAAACTCACTTCACTTCCACTTATGAAGCACCCAATGGAATTAGATCCTTCAAACGAATTGTCAACTCCTATCCCATTCAATGATCACATTAACAATAAGGCCTATTAGGTTGTTCGTGACAATGTCACTCTACCCACCTAATGCTCAATCCTTGAATCAACTTGAAACCTCTCAATATGGATTCAAATCTTCTCCCTACATCCTTTCAAACATGAGAAATGAATACACAGACTTCGTTGGAACCAAAGGCTTTTTCTTTTCATAATTCAATTTGAATGTCATACTATGACTATGGCATAATCGTGACACGTGAAAGGATCCAAACCTTCCCAACACAAACTTCAAACCAAATAAATAACCTTAATGTACTTCAAGGTCAATCACAGTGTCTTGTTCCCAACCATATAGATCTGGCCTTTAATGAATCAATATATTACTATGATTTTCACTATCATGGTCAAGACAACTTATGATAATATCTTTTCTACACAAGGACTCAAAATAAATTAAAATACATTTCCATCCAATGCGAGGGTTCATCTCATTAAACTTCATGGAATAATAGGAGACCCTATCATAATGGTGACTTATAAAACTATGCAATATCAGTCACAATTCACAAAACAATTGGACAGATTAGGGGAAATGGCATCCTCAAAATACTTGAGATCCTTTACATGCTACTTAAATTGATCCTTTATATAGCCACAATCTTATTTGAATCCTTTCAACATTTGGAGACTTCCATGATGTTTGGTCTCAACCAATTTCATATTGCAAAATAGATACATGTCATTTTTCCACTTTTCTTTTGGTATCAACTATTGCTTATCATTTAATACTTTCTCCTATAAATGTTTTTTTCTAGTGCTTGCCCCTAGTTTACATTTAGTTATTATTGCCAAACTCTTCTAGGCCAATTTATGTTTATGCTTGATGATTAGTAGTAGTGTTTTCTAGATTATTGGATATTGTTTTCATACTTAGTTGATTTTATGATGAAACTACTTTGGTACTAGTTACTTCACGTATGCATGATTATACCTTGATGATGATTATTTACAGTGATTTCAGTTATCTGATGATGATTAGTTAGATGGATTATTTATATGTGTTTTCTTATGGATACTTACCCCATATTGCATGTATATGGTGTGTGTGCATGTTTTCTTTATGCATGACATTTTTGATGTGGTTAAGGAAGGGAGTTGTAGTCACTTGCTAGTCAGGATCTACACGATGCACCACTTCTTGCCATTTCCTATTTAGCTTAGAATATATGTGTTTGTACATATGTGAACTTTATGCAGATTGCAAGTGTTGGGTATCAACTTCCCGAAATTGCCAAGATGAGCGTTCCCTATCTCAATATCTCAATGGTAAGAGAGGGGAGATAAATTCTTGAGTCCAAATCCTAACCTTTAAAATCAATTGTCCTAGAAAAATAGGATAAGTATCTGAGATGATTACCCTTATGAATTCGTCGTATGGCATAAATTCTTGATTATAACCCTTGAGTTTGATCTTATATGTTGTATTTTATGATGGGTTTCCATATTTCTTCTTTTAAATCTTTGGTTATTTTTTTGTTAAATAAGTCAAATTAAAAGATTAAGTAATGATTTAATTTAATGGAAAATTGTTATGATAATTTCAATATTTTATTATATTTTATTAATTGAAAAATTAATTAAATAAAAGAATTAAATTTAAAGAGAAGGTTATAGTTCTACTTTGAGAGCATAATAATATTTATTTAATTTAATAATAATATATTTAGGAGATCATTTTTAGATAAATGCTAAATATTATTATTACTTAAGTTAATAAATATTATATTAAAAGCGATTCAAAAATTAATAAGAGAGAGTAAGAAATTATTTAATAAAGTTTATTTTAATTAAATCGCATAAAGTTTATGCATGAGATAAAATATAATAAATTAATTAAAAGAGAAAGCAAATCAATTTAATAAAGATATTTTATATTGCAAAAAACCTGCATGAAAACATAAAAGAAAAGATAATAAAGAGTTCCCTTAGGTGATCACACAATTAGAGCCATGAATTTAGGGGAGAACTCCTTATCAGCAATTGATGGTTCATTTTCCAGGGACTGGGGAATTTTGGAGGAGGGAATTTTCAGAGAGAAGGTTTTGAGAGAAGAGATTTCTCTCACAATCTTTGGGTGTTTGCAAATTAGCATCAGAACCAGGTAGATGCTTGTGTTTTGTTCACCCAATTAATTATGTAATTTAAATATTCTTGTCTTCATCATGATTGTGAATTGTTTTTCCAAATTGTGTCATGATGAACTCATCAATCCTTCATTAGAATTTATTAGTACTAGTTGGAATTACAAGTGGGAAGAGAGTAAACTTCTGAGAGGGTGGGGGTGAATCAAGAGTTTAAACTTGGACCCATAAAACTTTCACCATTCATACATCACATGCATTAATATACTGAAATAACATGTAAAGCATATGAATCAATCATGTAAACATGTAATCAAACACACATATAACACCAGATATGATTATCCAGAAACCCTCCAAGTGAGAAGGTAAAACTAGGGTGGGGGTGACACCCACAAATCTTCACTGCTACAGTAATAAAGTGTATCCAGTGAAGGTTACAATGATTTGACCATGAATCATGATCTGCCCTGTGAAAGACCTACTCTGTTAAAGGCTTACAAAGGTTGTTAAGTCCCACCTTGTTAGAGGATTTCAACACCCTGTTAGAAGTGTGCATGGTTAGAGGACTTCAACTTACAATTAAATAAGCACCTTATTAAAGGATTTCATACAGCCTGTTAGGACTACTCTATTAAGAGATTTAACTAAAATCACGTACTAAAATGTCCTAGCATAGATCCTGCAGTTGGCACTTGCTTGTCTGATGATTGATCACCTCTACACAATGTTTGATTGATCCTTCATGATCTCATCTATCAATATTGTATCCTTCTCTATTCTCTATTCTTCTCTAACTGATTCTGCAACTCACTCTTACTTCTAAGTCACCTTGAATTCTTTGCAACCTATCTTGTTTGCTCTTTGAATTCGATCATTCACCCCTTGTACACTTGTAAAAAAAATTTAGGGATTCATCCTTCTTAAGAAGACTCTAATGACTTAGGGTTAGGTATGAATCTAGGGCTAAGATTCATCCATTTTGCTACTTAAACCTACCCATTTTCTGATTGGCTACATGTAATTGTATAGGGAATTCACATATAGATTCATCCTTATCTCCAAAAGGTCATAATCTATCCTTAAGTTGGCTTAGAAATGGTTTACATAGTTATTTGTTTCATTACAAACAAATATGTCCAAACTATGTCACTCGGCATATGAAGTCATTGATGCTTGGCATAGATTGTATTTATGCTTCTAACTCAGCACCTGTATTGCTCGACATCCACTATTTACTCGACACTTGAATCACTCGGCATGGTCTATCTACTCGGCACTTGAGTGACTCGGCACTCATTGCAACTTGGCATGGTCTAATATTTACATGTACGTGGCATGTATTACTAGTTTGGCATAAACTAAGTAAATGGCTTAAGTGTGTTGACACTCACTTGTCAAAATCAATCTAATATCACCAATCTACACCTTTGACATGAGTGTCAAAAACACTTAAATATACAATATTCTACTTAACGTCTCCAGCATAACATATCCATGACTCAACTTGTATAGAAAACTTCAAAATTTCAAAATTTTGCAATAACCTATATACCTCAAAATTGATAACTCCCACTAAGTTAATGTGTTTGTTTTGTATCCAAAATTTGTGCTCCTCTCTAACTTCAATGCAATGTATCTGATACTCTTTCATCTAATAAGCTCTATTATAGATGATATTTGTATTTGTTTACTGCTTTACTCTCCAAAATGTACATCACCCCAATGATATAACTTGTTTGTTACTATGCTCCCCTTTCATTTCTATGTCTCTTTTGGTAATACTCCACCATACTTTACACTCTATTTCTAGCTCCCCCTTTCTTTATTCTTCCCCATTGTTTCTATCTCCCCCAATGTTATATTTCCCCTTTTCTTTATCTCCCCCTTTTTGACACTTATGTCAAATGGGTTATATAGTTATTTTGTGTTTGTCCAAAAAAGATTTATGGACTTCCATTATGATTTTAAGAGCTACATCCTAGTTGTCACATGCAACATCCAATGACTTGATTTGGATTGCAAGCTCAGGAGCAAGGTGTACTAGGCCATCTACAGTAGAAAGATTGGGGTCTTTCTTCAGTAGAGTCTTGGCATAACCTAATTCCTTGTGCAGTATCTCCATATGTGGGGTAAGGGATGCCTGTATATATGCCAATTTGGCTCTTATGCTAGCCTCTTTTGCTGTTAACGTAGCTAATTGACTTTGTGTCTAAAGCAATGTATGAAAATGCTTTTCACTCTAAATAGGGTTTTGAGGTAACCTTGTACCTGAAATGTTGATATTTCTCTCCAGGCTCAAAATATGATGTCTGGTCTCTTGGGTGAAGAGTGTAGGGTCACACAATTTGGTGTACAATGAGAATATATTCTCAAGTACCTTATTCACATCCTCAACCTTTGTTTCCAATGCAACTTGAGTGAGTGCTATATCACCAGATATCTTTTCATTTACATTGCTCTAGAATTTCTTTTCAAACCATTCTAAGAGATTAGCATTAGCATCAATGTCTTCATTATTGACCTTTTCCACTATATATGATAGTTTTTCTAGTAATGGCTTATTCTCTTTAGAAGTTGACAGACTAGATGCATCCAGAAAGATGTCTTTAATGTCTTGAAGTGCTTGCTTCTGCATGTGTTCTCTCCTAAGCATTTCTTGATGCTTTTTCTTCTCTAAGGATTGTTGCAAAATGCCTATTTGGGCTAATGTCATTGTATCATAATAAAATTTGGGTAAACAATCTCTTCATCAAGAGTAATATCTCCATAGTGAATTGCCTTTTCAACTTTTGAAGAGCTAGAGCTTGGCACTAATATTTTCAATGGTATAGCTTCGGTGCTCAACTTCTAAAGAGTCTATGTAGGAGTGCCAAATGTTGGTAGGGTTACCAATGCTTGGATGGCCTCTTGTTCCTTTACTTTTGGTATTTCCTCACTCTCTTCAAATTTTCTCTTGTCATGAAAATGACATGACTAGCACCTTGTCCTTGTGCTTTGGGTACAAATGAATCTATTTATCCTACTTCCTGTCGTTTAGTAGTAGTGTCTTTCTCTTCTTCTGCAGTCTACTTCTACTCAACTATGTCAATTTTACCCAGTGTATCAACCTTAGTAGATGTATCTATTGTTATTTGAGTCAAAGATTGTACCTTAGTAACTAAAGGGATGATAGAAGGTGGTTCTTGTGGATTCACCTTGTCCCTTGTGACATCAGTTACTACTTTTTAGAGCTCATCTATACTAACCAAAACTGGATTATCACATAGCTTAGCTTGCAGTATAAATTGGTCCAATATCTTCTTCAAGTCTTCTGCAGTCAAGGGATTGATGTTTTGAGCTGAAAGGTTAGAGAAATCCTTAATAATAATAGTTTTAGTAGACTTTACTGTGTCATGGGAAGGACTGACACTTGGCACTTGTGTGTCTTGCACACTCTGTTCATCTTGTTGTTGTTCAATTGTTGCCTTGTCATCATTTTTCTTTTTAGTTTATTCCTCAACTATATCATCTTTCTTATCATCATTTTCCTTATCATCATCTTTATCATCTTCATCCTTATCATCATCTTTACCCTCAAAAGGGTCAGCTTCTCCTTGTTTCACAGTGGTCAACCCATAGATAAGTTTCCATATTTGGGTTGATTTCTTAACCACATCTTCAATATTATTTTGAAGAATGTTGAAGGCTCTATATTTAGGTGTAAACCTAACTCCATCTTTCTTATTTGCCTTAGCAATCTGTCCTTTTGTCAATTTTTGCATTACTTGCGCTAAAGTGGTTTCCCTTTTTTTTTTCCCAAATCTAAACAGTAATGCCATTTTTGCTCAACTAAATCATATAGTTTCTTGGGTACTTAGTTGGAAAATTCTAATGGTGTTATCTTAAATTTTGACATCATTAGATATAGGGCTTCTTCCACTTTCTTTTTCTCCTCTTTGTCCAAATCATCAAAATTTACATGTCTAAAACCAAATAAATCTACATTATTCTTGACATTTTCACACAAATTTTCAATATTAGAGAGTGGTTTATGACTTACCACTTTGAATTGGCTTGTATCATCTGATTCAGTCCTTTCTTCATCTGAATCCAATTGTACAACATATTTTCTTCTTTCTTTCTTTTGCACTTGGCCATCTTGCTCTATTTTCTTGGACTTCTCCCTATCCTTCTTAGTTGTTGCTTGTGTGTTGGCTCTGGTGGTAGGTGTTGTTGGCTTGGCTGGCCTTTCTCTTCTTTGGCTCAACATGAGTGGGTGCTTCCTCAGTTCTTCTCCCTTAGCACCTTCTATTTCCTCCTCTTCCTTATCCTCTTACATGCCTTGAGTCAATGCAAGAGGTTCTTGTACTTGTGCATGTTCTTCCTCTTCATTCTTTTCATCTCCTTCCTCTTCTTCCTCATCTGCACCTTCTCCAAATTTGACCTTTAGCTTCTTGACCAACTTATCTTTCTTCTTGAGTGTGGAGGTAGTTTTCAACTCCATAGTAATCTTTGATTTTACCATTTTAGAGTTGCCAAATATCTTTGCACTTCTATCAATTTCTTCTGCTAGGAGTGTTGTGATGGTTGCTGAAGCTTCATTGTGAAGAATGTTAGCATGTGTGAAATTGAATCTATATTCTTTATTTATACTCAAACTAATATTACATAACTAATTTTATATATATATATATATATTATACACACACACATATATATGCATAAGATTATATTTGAATCGAATAATGTAATATTACTTTGTGTAGTATCGTACAACTGATTGTATTTTGTTTCCACGTAAAGTCTGTCATCGGCAGTTCATAATGTATTGTTATTGACAGTTGATAACATCATTTTTATCAAACAATATCATTATTGTTAATAACATTGTTATTTAATCATCATGACTTTCGAATATGAATGGTCATCGTGACTATTCTTGGTAAAAGTTCACTTCCTCTCTTGATCATATATATACTAGTCTGTGATGGAGAGTAGACCAATAACAATGGCAATCTTACTCTCTCATCGCAGACTACTATATATATCAATTCCAATTATATTTAGCTTTCTACTTTAATACATTATTTCATTCTTCAATAAATACCAAGAAATAAGAATATAAACAGTACTACTAAAATTCAACTTTTACATTATCAAGACATATTGAAATTGAGATTTACACCAATCAAGACCTCAGCATATTAAAACTTTACATTGTATTAGAGCCAAATTGGTAGAGAAATCTCAAATTTTGATTGAAGGAAGAAATAATGGCAAATAACGTTAGAGTAGAAGATAGACTTGAAGGTGCATCAAATTTCTTCTCTTGGAAAACTCGTATCATTATGATTCTGGAAGAACTGGAACTTGAAGATTACATTGAAAAAGATCTCCCAATACCTCAAGATGAAATCAAAAAACTCACTTGGAAAAGATGTAATAATAAAGCAAGGAAAATCATTGTTGATTCAATTAAAGATCACATCCTTCCTTCTATTTTAGAGATCAAAAGTGCATATGAAGTATTCAAGACCATAAAAAATACATTTGAGATAAATAACTTAAGTGGACTAATCACCTTAAAATCTCAATTACTGAATATTAAAATGGAAAAAGGAGATTCTATTCACTCTTACTTTGAGAAAATTTCTGAAACGAAGAAACAATTATCTTCCATTGGAAATAAAATAGAAGATCAAGAACTTTCATTAATAGCTCTGAGAGGACTTCCAATGTCTTGGGATACCTTCATACAAGTAGTAAGTAGACCTTCAATTCCTAAGTTTGATCAATTAAAAAATGAATGCGTAGCAGAAGAATCAAGGTTAATCTCCAAAGGGATCACTTCAAATCAAGAGGGAGAGAATCAAGCTCTTCACACTATCTCAAAAACAAAAGAGAAAATTCAATAATAATAAAAAGAATTTTAATAAAGATCATTCTCATGTTAAGTGTTATAAGTGTGAGAAGATAGGACAGACCTTCAAAAACTGTCCAAAAAGAGAGAAAATTCTAGCCTCACTTGCTGAAACAAAGGAAGATGAAAATCAACTATACTATTTCGCACTTTCAAGTGAAGTAAATTCAAATAAAGAATCTTGGATCGTAGATAGTGGGGTATCCTGTCACATCTCTAGATTCATAGATATGTTTTACACATTTGGAACTTATATCACTGAAGGAGTTACAATTGGAGACAATTCTACCTATCCTGCAAAAGGTATTGGGACATGTTCTATAAAATTAAAAGATGGAACTACACTTAATCTTTAAGATGTTTTGCTTGTACCAGGCATAAAAAGAAACCTAATTTCTATCTCAAGTCTAACCGATGATGGATATCATGTCACCTTCAACAAAGACAAAGTACTATATTGTCCTAATAACTCAAAAATGAAAAGTGTTATTATCATAGGGTCTAGATACAAGGAACATTATATAGATTAAGCAATATTCAAACTCAAGCCCTTAGTCTTGAAAAATCCAATGTTAATGAATTTTGGCATAGATGACTTGGGCACATTGGGTTTAGTTCACTTCCTAATTTAGATCAGATAACTTCTGGTACTCCTAAACTAGACTCATCTCATATAGGAACTTGCAAAGGGTGTGCTCTAGGGAAAATCATAAAAAAACCTTTTCCCTCTAGTGAACATAAGTCAAAATCAGTCTTGAAACTAGTCCACTTAGACCTTTGTGGACCCATGCCCACACTATCTCTAGGAGGTTTCCTTTATTACATATCCTTCATTGATGAATTTTCTAGGAAGACCTGGATCTATTTCTTGAAAGTCAAAGAATCAAATGAAGTTCTATCAAAATTCAAAATCTTCAGAGCATTAGTAGAAAATCAAACAAGTAAAAGGATTAAAACATTAAGATCAGACAATGGAGGAGAATATACATTTGATATCTTTAAAAGTTTTTGTAATTACATTGGGATTAAGAGGGAGTATACAGTACCTTATAATCCTCAACAAAATGGAGTCACAAAAAAGAAAAATAGAACCATCATTGAAGCTACAAAAGCTATGTTACATGATCAAAATATGCATGCCTCATTTTGGGCAGAAGCTTCTAAGACTACAATATACATTCAAAATAGATGTCCACATTCATTTCTAAAGAATACCACACCTAAAGAAATCTTCTCAGGTTCCAAACCAGATCTAAGTCATCTTAGAATATTTGGATGTCCAGTATATATTCACATCCCCAAAGAAAAGAGGACTAAACTTGAACCTTCTGGGAAGAGAGGTATATTTATAGGTTATAGTGAAAATTCCAAGGGTTATAGAATTTATATTAATGGAAAAAGATCAGTTGAAATAAGTAGAGATGTAATTTTTGAAGAGGATTTTGCCTTAAAACTTTCAACCGGCATAGAAGATGAACCAATCTCAGATGATGAGGAAATTAGACAAACTGAAAATCAAAGGGAGCACACACCTGGAGAGAGAGAACCAGATATAGCTAATGGGAAGAAAAGACCATTATGGGCAAGGAAGATGCTTGAAGAAAATAATGTGAAACCAGATGAGATCTTAAAAGAAAACAAGAGAACTCAAAATCAATCATGTTACACTGCTCTTATAACTGAGCTAAACAAAACTAAACCATCAACAGTTGAAGAAGCCCTAAAGTTACAAGTGTGGAAAGATGCCATGATAGAAGAATACAATTCCATAATTCAAAACGATGTTTGGGACATTGTAACTAGGCCTAAAGACAAAATAGTTGTATCTTCAAAATGGTTATACAAAATCAAATATGCCACTGATGGAAGTATTGAAAAACACAAAGCTAGATTTGTTGCTCGAGGATTTTCTCAGAAAACTAGCATTGACTATGAAGAAACTTTTTCCCCAGTAGCTCATTACACTTCTGTAAGAACAATTATTGCAATTATAGCATCAAAAGGATGGAAGATACATTAAATGGATGTAAAAACTACTTTCCTAAATGAGGTCATTAATGAAGAATTCTACATAGAACAACCTGAAGGGTTCACCATAAAAGATAAAAAATTGTATGTAAGTAAACTCAAGAAAGCACTCTATGGTCTCAAACAAGCTCCTCGAGCCTAGTATGAAAGGATAGACAACTACCTATCCAAACTTGGATACTCAAAAAATGAAGCCAACTCTAACACATACT